>CM021102.1:435295197-435748136 GCA_007115665.2 Sequoiadendron giganteum | reverse complement strand
CAAATGTTTGGATCAACAATGGGTGAAACCACGTCAAACCTCTTTGGGACTTCATCTAGTTCCATGAGTACATCATAAAACCTCTTATTAGGTTCTACAAATGCTATGGAAACCAACACATCAAACCCTTTTGGGAGGAATAAATGAAGAGTTGTCATTCAAGGCACCCAACCTAATTCCTCACAAGTCAATACCAATATTCCTTAAGGCCGTAATTATCTATTTGGGAAAGGAAATCAAGGCACCCAATCTTCCATTCTATTTGGGCATCAACATGCTCAAGGCTAACAAGGCGCCCAAATAAAATCCAACATGGAATGATACCGCATCCCAACTTATGCTTCTCAAGTTCATACACAACAGCACATCTATCATCAAAACACTCATTTTTCTCACCAACAACAAATCCCAAATCGACACATCTCACCACAACAGGTGGGCACTCAATCCATACCTATCACAAAAATGTGTGATGCTACCAATAGCCCAATTGTGGATGCACTCACGCTCAAACTTGATTCTCTTCAAACACAAGTGGAGACCTTTCAATAGTCAAACAAAATGTCTTACATGTCACATGACTTATATCCATATCCGTTTGACACAACCTTGTATATTCCACTATTTCGTCATGGATATGTGGTGCCACATTTTCCTAAATACAAAGGCAAGACAAACCCCATTGAACACATAAGAGAATTCACCACCAGTTGCATGGACATTGCATATGAACAAACTTATCTCATGAGACTCTTCTCTGGAAGTCTCGTAGGCCATGCACTGGAGTGGTTCTCACTATTGCCTAAAGGAATTAAAACTTGGGATGAGTTGGAAAACAAGTTTTTTGAAAACTACACCTATAACATTGACATGGATATTGACATTGCCTCCTTATGCAAACTTACCCAAGAGGAGGCAGGAGAGAATTTTATCCCATTCTTTCAAAGATGGAGAACCTTAGCAAGCAGATGTCCTATAGGAATACTTGAAAAGGAGAAAGTCACCATGTTTGCACAAAATCTCCTAGGACCGCTTAGAGATGGCTTACAAGTCCATTGTTGTACAACCTTTGTTGACCTTGTTGAAAAATGTGTTCAACTTGAAAAATCCTTGATTGCTAATGGCGAATTAAAATATGGTGGCAAAACAATCAACACTGCCACAAACACTAACCGAAGTAATTCCAATGACAAAACAAAATACTAGGTTAAAAATAAACACATCACCAATGACGATGTGGTCGATGCAAAAATCATTAATGCAATAGGTCATGTACTCAACATCAAAGGATTTCAAAATCAAAATGCATCCATGACCACACCGACACCAACTGCCAATGTTGTTCAAAATAATCCTACTCAATCTAATCAAAGGCAGCCACATCAACCATGATAATTTCAAAAACACACATACACTCCCTTAGGTGAGCCTATCAAAAATTTCTTAAAGAAACTTCTCCAAAATGGTGTCATAACTTTGGAAGAACCTAAACCGTATGACCCTAGTCAGTTCAAGCCATCATGGTGGGATGATAACGCATTTTGTGATTACCACCATGTCAAAGGGCACAAAACTTCCTCTTGTCGCTAGTTATGATATCTTGTGCAAGACCTTACTGAAAACCATACCATTGAATTAGGAGGTCAACCATTTGCATCTAATTCAGATCATACAATCCACAAGAACCCACTGTAGGATCATGGTTCTGGTAACCCCTCCTCATCTGGCACAAAGAATAACAATAATCAAGCCAATCACATTCATCTTGCCTTCAATTATTCTGGTGGTACCATCATTAACAATCTTTGTGCTACTGATGAAGATAAGTGTGTCAATACCATTACCATTAAAAAGGCCCTGGAATGCAATGTCATAACACATAAAGGCAAGGTCACCATCCCAATTCCCTCTACTCGTCAGCCTAAAATTACCATACCCGGTCTGTCTGCCAAGCCGCAAAAACCTAAGCCTGATTTCAACCTTATTGATAAATTGAACAAAACCGCTCAAATCTCCATCCTTGAATTTCTCTGCATCTCACCCTCACATAAGGCCATCTTGCATAAAGTCCTGCAAGAGTCTTCCATCCCAAACAACATTGATGTCAATCATTTTGAAACTATGGTCGGATATTTGACTCTGCCTCACCACATTACCTTTTTGGACACTGACTATTCCTCACCCAAACCATCTCATAATGATGCCCTTCATATCAATTTTTTTATCCATAAACATAAGGTTAGATGAGTCTTAGTAGATGGCGGAGCAGGATTGAACATCTTCTCTCTAAAATTGGTTAAAGCTCTTAGCTTCTTTGATGCATGTGTGGATGCTACCAAGAGCATTGTCATCAAGGTGTATGATGATGAAGAATGCGCTTCTAAAGGCATCATCACAATTCCAATTCGTATGGATCGTGACATACATTACAATATATTACTTGGTCGCCCATGGATTCATGCCTTAAAGGCCATTCCTTCCACATACCACCAATGCCTGAAGTTCCCTTTTGATGGTACTGAAATTACTATCCCAAGAGATCTTGATCCATTTCAATACTGTACCAATCTGAGAGCCACTACTAAGCACTAGGTACCCATTAATCGGGAAGCCTCAACTTTCACCCCTTCAAAATATATTGACCCATCTGCACTTACCAAATCATCCATTCCATTGACTTCCATCGCACCATCCTCCTCGGCCTCCATACCAAGTTATGACCTTCAAATCCAAGACCTTGGTTGTGGAGAATTCAAACTGAATATGACTTACTGATTCACCACAATACCTAAGGCACCTAAGGTTTATGGTAGACCATGTTTCACAGTCAAGCCTAAAACAACTTTCAAGGTTCCACCAAAAATAGTATTCACACTATGGGGAGATATGGTTAATGAGTCATTATCGACATAGCTAACTGGATCTACAAAGACCCAGAAGGATTACCTCCACTACCAGTGCATCTCTATGGAAAAGGCTATGACATATGCAAGGCACTAGGTTTTGATAGAACAAGTGGTCCTGGAAAAGCCAACAATGGAAGGAGAGAACCTGTCATTATCTTTGCAAGACCAAGGTACATAGGGCTAGGGTTTGACCAACTCAGAACTGATGATTGACGTACCTATGAACTTTCAAGTGAGGACGTAACAGCTACAGAAAGTGTCAAGACACGTGAAGAATCTCTTACCAAAACCGACTCTAATGAATGGGAATGGGGATCCGAGAAAATCCTGAGCAACTATGATATTGACAAACTATTCTTGGAACCTGGCCAACCCCCCTTTGAAGAAAGACTCTGACAAGAATACAAAATTGATCCTATTGACCATCATTCTAAAACTAAGGAATGGGTAAGCATTCCTTGGGATCTAGAAGAACATAAATTATCGTTAGCAACATCTAAATTATCCTGCCCCATTCCCAAGCCCACCCATGAGCCTAACATACCTGAACCCGTTGTCCATGCCTTTGAACTACTAGCCACTAGTCATGATGCTAATACTTTAATCCCCTATTATGACTATGAATCCAAATCATCTTAATATAAATATGGTCCATCCATTGCATCTAACATGGAAGTTGAAATTCAAAAATTTTCCTTCACACTTGAGGCTTCAATTTGTATACTTTTCACATCTTCGCCATCTTTTACCAACACTAACGATGGGATTTCCCTTGTTTACCTGCAACTGATTGACTAGGACCAACAAGAGCCACTTGCTATGGATATCTTTCAGAATGATGAGGCCATTGCAGAGTTCATGGGACTCTGAGAGGACATACCGTGGAGTGATCACAAAGCAATATTTTTCATTCACCTAGATTATGCAGCTTACTTTGGGGAGACTGTGCAATCCTCCAGTCACAAAAATATAAAGAATAAGATAAAATGAAACTTCTTTAGGTGAAAACCACAAGGTGCCTTCTGACAATAAAATAGTAAAAATAAAGGACGTATCTAAAGGTGAAAACCTCTTTGAGGTGCCTGAGGATGGAGGATTGGACTTTCTTCCCGTAACATAGGAAAAAGCGACTATGCTTATCAAAGACACCATAGAAGTTAACATAGCTACCACAAAGAATCCCAAAATGGTTCTCTTGGCCACGTCATTATTAGAAGAAGAAAAACCTGAATTTCAACAATTCTTCATAGAGAGGAAAGTTAACTTCGCATGGTCATATGCCGACATGCCAGGCCTAGATCCAGAATTGGTATTGCATCATCTTCCTCTAATCTCGAGTATCAAACTAGTCAAACAAAAATTATTGAAAATGCATCCACATATTGCACTACTTGTAAAGGCTAAACTAAATAAGTTACTAGATGTTGGATTAATAAGATCAATAGACTATGTTGACAGTATATCTAACATTGTCCCTGTCACAAAGCCAAATGGGAAAATCTACATCTGTATGGATTTCAGAGATTTAAATAAGGCTTTTCCAAAAGATGATTTCCCATGGTTGAATATAGACGCGATTGTTGATCTCATAGTAGGGTACTAGATGTTGTCTCTCATGGATGGTTTCTTAGGCTATAACCAAATCCGCATTGCAGTTGAGGATCAACACAAAATGGAATTCACATGCCCATGGGGAACATACTATTGGAATGTCATGCCTTTTGGCTTAAAGAATGCAGGTGCCACATACCAAAGAGCTATGACAACAATCTTTCATGACATGATGCATATCCTAATGGAAGATTACGTGGATGAAATTTTGGCCAAATCTTTGACACGAAAAGATCCTCTTTGGGTCCTGGAAAAAAAATTTAGATGGCTAGAAGATTACAAGGTTCGTTTGAACCCAAAAAAATGTGTCTTTGGGGTTACTTCGGGCAAAATATTGGGCTACATAGTTTCACGATGAGGCATAGAGGTTGATCCCGTAAAGTTGAAATCAATACTAGACATGCCTCCACCAAAAGGAATTAGCGAGTTGAGAACATTTCAAGGCAGTCTATAGACCATCAAATGCTTCATCGCATAGTTGGCAGACAAGTGTCAACCATTTCAATATCTGTTACACAAAATTATCCCCTTTGTATGGAAAGACAAATGCCACACCACCTTCGAACAAATAAAATAATATATATTGACACCACCTATCATAATTCTTCCCATTGAAGGCAATTCATTGATCTTGTATGTCTCTGTAACTACAAATGCATTGGGAGCACTATTGGCACAAAATGACTATGAGGAAAAAGAAAGAGCCATTTACTATATTAGTCGCACATTGATAGGATATGAGTTGAACTATATAACCATTCAACTTGCATGCCTTGTAGTTTTATTTGCAACACAAAAGCTAAGACATTACATTTTGAATCACCAAACACACCTGGTAACTAAAACTAATCCACTAAAGTATCTTCTAAGTCGGGTAGCATTGATAGGTTGGTTAGTAAAGTAGGTCATGATTTTAAGTGAATATGACATATAATATGTTAAGTGCAAGGAAATAAAAGGGTAGGTAATAGTAGATCAACTTGCCAATGCACCCATCCAAGGAACTCATCCACTGATAATTGATTATCCCGATGAGTCTATCTTTCATGTAGAGCCTACGTCACCATGGAAACTATATTTTCATGGGTCTCATACTATTCACAACTCAGGGGTTGGTATCATGTTCATCACACCACAAGGGGATTCCATTCCTAAGGAATTTTGGATCCCCTTTCCTTGTACTAATAACATTGCAGAATACGAAGCATTGGTCATAGGACTCAAAATTGCAATTAAATGGAAAATTCAGACACTACTAGTATTCGGGGATTCTCAGTTAGTTATCAACCGAGTGAATGATGATTATGAAACAAAAGATGAAAATTTTCTCCCCTATAAGTGAATTTTGGATAGCTTCCTAACATATTTCAAAATTATTTCTTTTCAAAAAATCCCAAGGACAAAAAAAATAAAGCAGTCGATGCCATGGAAACTATTGGATCTCTCTTAGACATCCCCAAAAATGTGTCACAATTGAGTTCTTAGTGGAACAGTCATTGATCCTTGCATATGACATCCCAGAGTCATAAATGGTTTGCAAGATTGTTGGTCCTAGTTCGCCTTGGTACAAAGACATCTATGATCATCTTAAGTCCCAAACCCTGCCACCCAACCTATCTAATAATCAGAGAAAATCCTTCATCTGAAAAGCCGCTCGACACACCATTGTCAGTGACACCCTATACCGTTGTGGCTTTGATAACACCCTTCTTCACTGTCTCGACACAAATGAATCCCAAACAAATTTACGAGAAGTAAATGAGGGTATATTTGGATCTCATTTGAGTGGCCCAACTTTAGCTAGGAAAGTCACCAGACTTGGATACTATTGGTCGACACTAGAAAAAGATTATCTTGAGTGTGTCAGAACATGTTGGAAATGCCAGGTGCATAGTGACCTAATCCATGCACCTATGCAAGAGCTAAGACCAATCACTTCTCCATGGCCCTTTACACAATGGGGACTTAGCCTTGTGGGAAAGATCCATCCATCCTCCTCTAATGTCCATAAATTCATAATCACCGCCACTGATTACTTTACTAAGTGGATGAAGTCATCCCCCTCACTTACATCACCGGTAAGCAGATATCCAATTTTATCCTAAATTACACCATCTTTCGGTATGGTGTTCTGTAATCCATCATCGCAGATAACGATCATCCATTCAAAAATTAGGACATTTATGAATTTTGTGAGCGATTCCACATCCAACATTATTTCTCCACCCCATACTATCCATAGGGCAACGATCAAGTTGAGGCATCAAATAAAATAATTCTTCACATTCTTAAGAAGACCATCGATAACACTGGTTGAGATTGACATTTACAACTCAATCCTGCCTTATGGGCCTACTGAACCAGCATTCATAAACCCACTAGAGCCACTGCATTTTCCTTCGTCTACAGAACTGAGGCTATATTTCCTATCAAGGTCGAAATTCCTTCTCTCTAAGTCTCCTTGAAGGGAATGATCGATGATGAAGAGTACAGATAGTCTCGCCTACATGAGCTATAAATGTTACAAGAAACATGACAAAATTCCTTGAATCACTTGCAAGAATATCAAAATCATCTCTATAGGAGCTATAATAAAAGAGTGATTGTGAAAAAAAATTGAAATTGGTGACTTGGTCCTTATGCAGAATCTAAGAAATCAGGCTGACTGTGAAAAGCCTAGAAAGTTTGAGCCTAATTGGTTTGATCCTTATATTATTACTATAACATTCAGCTTTGGATCTTATCAGTTGGCCACACTTAATGGAGAACAGTTGACAGAACCCATCAACAGCCTACATCTGCAAAAAATTTACACATGGCATTAGAGAGCTTGGCTAAAACCTAAAAATACAAAAAAATTGAAAAACAAAAGGAAAAAAATCTTCTCTTGATGAAAACCTGGCAAAAAAGCATCTTGGTGACACCAAAAAAATAAAAAAATGGCAAAAATAGTAAACAGAAATAAATTCGTCCAATAGTGAAAACCTAGAAAACAGGTGCTTTGGATACATACCATGGTGAAAACCTCACAAACAGGTGCCATGTGTAGTTGAGCATTGCTCCACAATCTTCTATTACTCTACTTGGCCTTTATCCACTTTGCATAATCGCGACAACCTGACATATTCATGACATTCGTCATAAGTCCTATCATTTCCGTCCATGGCTAGCCTTGGTTGACATCACCCCTTGCATATCCTTGCCTTTTGTCCCGCATCTGCCTCTGTCCATATCATTCGGCCCAGATAATCCTTGACCTATTTAGGGGCAAGAAATTTATCATATAACTGCAGTGGGTGTCGCACATGATCCAAATTTTATAAAAAGTCCTAAAAAAAGTCCTAAAAATCTGAAAAAGTCTTGAAAACAATCCTAAAAATCTGAAAAAGTCCTTAAAAAAGACATAAAAATTGAAAAATGTCCTGAGAAAATACAAAAAATATTCAAAATGTGTCAAAAATATCAAAGAAGAGTCAAAGTCAGTCATATCTTGTCAATTCAATCAAGTCAATCAATCTTTGTCCTTATCTAAACTACATTGTTTCTGTGTGTTTTCTACGTAGGCAAGATTCATCTTTGAATCCTCGAGACATTAGGTCAGTCCTTCTAGGTTTGTCAAAATAAAACATGGTTCAATCTTATGTCCTTCAGACAAATTCATTGGTCATGTCAAACTACGAGGTCTCTGAGTGCATGACGTAGGAAAGGCCATCAATTGATGTGGCCCCGAGACCGCACTAGGTCAGTCCATTAGGGTTCATGGCACTACACTTTCACACACGTCAAAAATCTTAAAATCAAATCATCTCTCGAATCCTAAATGAGCAATCTACTGGCAAAATTTGTTTCAGCAACATTTCAATCAAGTTTGCATGTCGTAAACTCTATCATCTAGTCAAATTATATCAAGGAAAATCAACCTGTCAAAATTTGGGTTCTTCTTTAGATATGTCCTTCTGAGAAGCAACTCTCCTCATTTCTTTATGCTTTTGGATGTGCCCATCCTAAGCATCATCATCATCACTTGGAATTTTGATAGATTCTCTTGACTACCAGAATCAATCCTCTTGATATCAATGTCATTCATGATGTGTCCTTCTTGAATCTAGTATCACTCGACATTTGAAAAATTTGACCTCGTCAAACTTGGCATTTCAACATTAAAACACTTGGCATTTTTAACACTTGACATTATGTTCACTTGGCGAACACTTGGCAAACACTATTCTATCTTTTTGATGATTATCACAATATTAGTTCTTTATGTCAGAAGAACCATGATGTATCATGATGATCATCCTTGTCCTTTTGATCATCTTGCTACTAGTTTTTCAAGGATGTCCTAATTTTAGGATTTAGAGGAGCAACAATGTAGTACAATGATTTTCTTGTCTCTTTTTGACTATCATGTGGCTAGTTTCTCAAGGATGTCCTGACATGAGGACTTAGAGAAACAACGACGTTCCATGACTAGTCTTGTCTGTCTAGAGTTGGTTATGACAAAATGACTAGGGGAAAATTTCATTCCTCATATGAGTCATGATCATCCTTGTCTACAAATTTTGATCTATGTGATGGTTCAACCTTACACACTATTGATCTATGTCATATCATAGTGTTTATTGGCCATCATGATATTTTCGCCCAATGATGAATAAAGAGAAACAACTAGGATAGTACTATGGAAAATGTTGAAGGATTTTTGTTTTTGCACTAAAATGCATATCTTCTCCACACCAATATGCAAATCTTTCTCTGCACTAATATCAATCTTCGTATTATCTTCTCTTGTCCTCTGATGATATCCTATGACATACAAAAAAAAATCTACATACATGATCATTCGAGCATTACATATTCAAATTTCACATTTGCATAAATCAAATACCATAATTCACACTGTATGACACTATCATTTACATCCATCCATCTAGCATACATAAAACCATCATTTCCAGTAAGATATAGACATCATAAACATCACTTGCATTAACATATAGGAATCATATTATAATACATTTCACAATACATACATACATAACCATATCCATAATTGCTTTCATAAACATAAAACATGATATCCATACATCTCATAACATTATAAATGCATCACATCACATAACATCTGATAAATCATAAAGAACCAGAACACCTAAAATAATATAGGCCACATCAAAACTACATCACATATATGTATAATCTCAAAAAATATCATGTCACAAGATAAAGTCATGAAATATCCCAAAAATGGAGCATGCAGGCTCGAATGTCAGTATATGCAATACAAATAACAAAGTGAAATTCCTATGTTTTGCCCTCTTCATCTCATGGAGGTTACTTGTGAGGTGGCTGTGACTGAATCATCATCTAAAAATTAACCTGGATATGCATAGTGTCCCGAGTCTAACTCTGAGATCCCAAGGGCTCAATAACTAGAGCCTGGCTCTGCTCTACCTAGTGTCCTAATGACACTGATCTGTGACTATACCCTGACCTGTGGTTGTGGCTTGATGAATGCCTGTGTGAACTATGTGACCTGTGGCCCGATGATTGCCCTGATGAGGTGGACCCCCCAGCACTCGTATGATTGTTGTTGTGTGATCTGTTGCTATTGTGGATCTAGGTGCCACTACCAGTCCTATTGTATGATTAGGACAATCTTGGGTCTTGTCTCTCTAGTGGAACAGCTTGCTCATATAGCAACTTATATTGGCCCTTGCTCTCGGCCATCCTGGCCAACTCCATAGCCATATCCCTTTTCGGCCCTGCACACAACTCTATGAACTCGGTCAACCATTTGTTTGACTCCTGACATCGAATAATGGCTTGGTCTCTCTCCACTCTCATAATCTATAACTCAACTGCCAGGGCCTTGTTCTCAGACAAGGCCACATCTAATTTTCTCTAAAAGTTGGCAATCCTCTGATCAATAGTGGCATCCACTAGAAAAATGGGTGGCCTATCCCCCTCCTCATCCCCATCAATCATCTGCTCTCATAACCTCCTTTTGGCCTCATCCTGCCCCTCCTCATCCTCATCCTCCTTCTCCTCCTCCCTCACCTCCTCTTCACCGATCTGCTCCACATCAACGTCAAGAGGATGATGCTCTACAAAAGGATCCTCCTCTACTGGCATCTCTCCCTCTGCTCTGACCTCCACCTCCTCCTCTCCTCAGACCTCTTCCTCATCCTCCCCTCGGACCTCCTCCTCTCCTTGGACCTCTCCCTCCTACTTACCTAGCTTCTCTCCATCCTCACCCTCCTCCCAGATGGGTGACAATGGTGTGCCACCCTCTCTCTACCTAACTCTCTTGGGTTGTATCCGCCCTCCATCAACCCTCCTCCTCCTCACACCCCTTCCGTCTTCGCCATCACCTCCACCCTCGCCACCCTCGTTTACGCAATGACATTTGTGTCGCAATGCATTTGTTTTCCCCACCTAAAACCCTAATAAATGCATGGAAATCAAAAAAGTAAAAGTCGGATAGGGTACTTACCGGTGCCTCTGCGCCCTCGGTTCGTTAGAATGTTTGCACGTGGTAGCCACAGTGGTCTGTCATGAGAATTACCATCTTCTCCTCGTGCTCTTCTCTCCAAATTTCTGAATAGCAAATGTGAAAATAAAACTTGGTTTGAATTTTTCAACTTATTTATAGGCTGAAAATTAGGGTTTGTATTGGAGGTTCTTTTGACCGCCTTTCACTTGCATTTTCGCTAGCTCAACGTCCTTCATTTTCAAAACCGATCACGTCGTTGTTTTCCTGGTCATCAATTTGACTAATCGGGACACTTTCCAAATTTTTCTGAT
Source organism: Sequoiadendron giganteum (assembly GCA_007115665.2). Lineage (NCBI taxonomy): Eukaryota > Viridiplantae > Streptophyta > Pinopsida > Cupressales > Cupressaceae > Sequoiadendron > Sequoiadendron giganteum. Next base: position 435,736,812 of record CM021102.1, on the reverse strand, counting down.
CCCGAGCCAAAATTCAAAAAAATTCCTGAGGGGGCATAGGCACTTCGTACCTTCGCTTGGGCATAGGCACTTTTTACCTTCATTGGGGCATATTATTGACTTGTTTTCTTTTCCATAACATGATAAATTGCATTATGCAATAGAGGGGTAAATGTAGACACATAAAAATGACCTAGGCCTGCAAGCTCTATTTTACCACTTTCATCCTAGCATAATTATGACATTTAGTTTGTGTCCTTTATCCACCTTCGACTATTAATTAGATAATTCATAATTGTTTAATTAATTCATATTTTTTTATTCTTCATGATTATTCAATAAATAGATCTTATTTATTTATTTAATGTGTCACTAACTATCTAATGTTTTCTCATAATTAAATAAATTTATCAATTTATTTAATTAATCTTTGCCACTTATGTCCTCGTGATTATTAAATAAATATATTTTATTTATTTATTTAATATGTCACTAATTCTCAAGTCTTATTTTAATTAAATAGATTTATTAATTAATTTAATTAATCAATCACCTTCTCTAAATTAAATAATTATCTTTAATGATTTAATTGCCTTATTTGACATTTCCCTCATTTTAAATAAAACAATTTTTTAAAAATGGCCTCACATGGTTAACTGCCAATTATTTTAGTAAATAATCTTAAAACCAATTATTTACTATCACACTAAATCCATATTTTGAATTAATTTTAATTCAAAATGGTAATATTCTTCTATAAATCAAGTAATTACTAAAATTATTGATCTTTCAAATCTCATCTTCTTGTTCAATCTCTATCCTTTTTTATTTTACTAATTTTCATCTCACTGTCACATTTATTCTCCATCCTTGATTTAATTTCTTAAATTAAATCTTGTCCACTCATTTTAAAATCTTACCCTAACCCTAATTGAGAGTTTCCATTTTGAATCTTGACCATTGATTCTACGGCATTTCTCAATCTTCAATCTCATCTATCCATCCAAAATTGCATTTTCTATAAAATACCAATTTTGTCCTCATTTTCGACATCTTTAATAATCTTGCATCTCTTAATTTATTCTTGAATATGTTGAAGGATCTATGAATCTCTTTGAGTTTTAAGATTGTTTTGTTTTATCATTTAGCTTTATTGCATATATGATTTAATTTATTTTGCATAGGCATTTAGAAAATCCTTCAACACTTTGCTTAGGTCTAGTTTATAGTATAGAGTTTCTCATCAAATCTGAGGGCACACTTTACATTTCAGCAAGCTAGAAGGTACATTGGAAATCAGCCATGGAGGATGAATGATTGGGTGAGCTCGTTTCATCTTTGTTATGTATTTATTTCATCTACATTCCATTGATTATTATGGATTTGATATAATATGCATGTATGTTTTCTAGCAATCTAATCTTGTAGAAAAATCCTCAGTTACAGAGACAATTTAGTCCTCCATTCACATCCCTACACCATCAACTTCCATTTCCATGGCCATTCATATCCATTCATATCCACTAGCTTTCACATCCATACACTTACCCTTCCTTGTACACTTGGGGGAAAGACTTTTCCATTCATATGATACATTATTGATTATCCTATTTCCACTTAGCCATCATATTCCATGCTATCCACCTTATCCATCCATCCACCTTCCTTTGATCTTGCATAAAGTATTGGGGAAAAATAGAAAGAAATTTAAACTAATGCATTCTTTATACCATGTGTGTCTTCCATCATCCATATCATTTATCGTCCATGTCATGTTTCCTTTCATGTCCATTTATCTTCCATATCCATTTCATGTCATTATAACTTGTCATACCTCTTACAATGGGGGAATGTTATACTTTGACATGCCATCTTTGGAGTCCTCCATAGGTCATCTACTTCTCCTTTGTATAAGAGAAATTTTTTTGCATTCCCTTGTCATTGGCTCCCTCCACCCATAGCGTTCCATATCTTGATCCATCTATCTTCATCCTCCATATAGGGTGTATTCGTACATGTCATATCATTGATCCCTATCCATCCATATGTCCTTTGGTTTTCCTCTTTACTAAGGAATAAGATCTTGTTTATCATTATCATTTAAACTCTTATTTATCATTGTGTTATAATTGTTATGAGTAACACATTTAAATAAATCATTAACTCTTTAGCATACTAAAACATTGGGCTTTACTGAGTCACAACCAACTATGTTTTCCATCCTACTACTATTTAGTGTGCTGGTCCTTATCATATGCATTAGCATTTCCATTTTATCATTATCATGATCTTGCATATTTATCATTTTCATATTGTGTGCACATGAAAAAAATTTCTCTATCTTAACTCTTGTTTGTTGTCTCCATCAATATCATTATCTTTTTTATATCTTTTATTTTCTTGTCACATTCTGAGGAAGCTCAAGGATCCCTACACCTTGTTGTGTATGAAGGAGAGTGGGGAAAGGGGCATGATTCTTTCTTATGTGTGTGTATGGAGTCATTTGGTCCTATGATGATTACAAAAAGCATAACTGATAACAAAGGGGAAATCAGTCCACTCTATGATGAAACAAATGTTCACTTCCTACCCTTTCCATTCCATTCATTTCCATATCCAGCCTTCCATATCCTTTCCTCCCATATCGAATACATTCATAAGTCATTTATACACTTTCCTTGCATCACATCAATGCATTGTATTCCTTTCTTCTTTGGATCCACGTAGATCATTCATATTTGTAAATCTTGCATATCATTTTCTATCTACAACTCAAAAATGATGAATAGATAGCATTTCCATTCCATTCATTTTCATATCCAGCCTTTCATATCCTTTCCTCCCATACTGAATACTTTTCATAAGCCATTTATGTGCTTTTCCTGCATCTGAAAAATGTGTCACAATCCTTTGTTTGTTGCACCCACCGAAGTCATTCATATTTCTAAATCTCGCATATTATTATCTATCGATAGCTCAAACATACCTTCATCTTTCATAACAAGATTCACACCATAACATACGAAGAACAATACAAAGGAAATAAAAAGATTATGCAATCAAAGACTAAGGGAAACAACCATATCAAGAGTCCATGTTGAATTTGAGTTTGTTTCATCTCATGCATGTATTATCATCTAGCGCTTAGACATAGTTGAAGTTTAAAGTTGGTGTTTATAAATCTCAAGTGTTCACATGTTCATATAGAAGTATAAAATATGTATCTTCTTGCTTGAAAAGTGTTACTAAAGTGTTATTAGTTATTGTGACTGAAAAATGTATGACATACAATGTTGTGTTCTGCTTGTATACTTGAAACAGACCACATGCCTTATGTATACTTCAAGATTTTTTAGACATGTCTACGCTGATGTTGTTTGTATTGATGTCAAAAGGTGTTTGATGCCAACTACATGCAGACTGAATTGCTTCATTGTGTTCCCATGGATTGGTTTCAAAGATATTATTCATTCATTTGGTGATCTACATCCAAATTGGTTGTTGAAATGCATGTCAAAGTCCTTGTTCACTCATTACTTGTTCACATGATGTTGGTGCAAAAGGTATTGATAGTTGTTGCAAAATTTTGACAAATTTGTTTGATGAAAAAGTTAGAGGTATTGAGCAACTACTCATTGCATATTCATCATTCACTTTTTATTCCTGATGGTTAATACATTTTGATGAATTGTGACTATAAGGTATTTAGTGGATAGGCTTTTGGCATAAAGACATGATTGGTGTTTTTTGATGAGATCTCCATGCTTCTACAAGGATCTAAATGAATGTCAAAAAAATTCTGCATCAAAGGTATATGGTCACAATGAAAGGTTATATATCAATTAAATTTTTTCAAGCCCATTAAGCTTGTTTGAATTTTATTTTTGTTATTTCATTACTTAAAAGTTTGTTCTTAAATCGTATATAAGGTTCATTATGCAAATTTTATAATAGGTTTATTCCCATCTGCAAATGTTTAGTATTCTTGAGTGTAATTAAAATGCCTTTTAAGGGGTAACTGATCGAGTTCATGTGATTGGATTTTTCGGGCTGTCATAGATAGGTTTACTATGTTCAATGATTTACTATTATGCTTTGATAAATTTTTTGCAACCATGTGTACCTTGTTCAAAAGCACCTGTTATAGGCTTTTAGCCATAGTAGTAAGGCACTCAACTATTTTATTAAATTCTTTGGTAGACATGTATAAAAAATGTGGTAGCATAGACAAGGCAGTGAACTATTTCATAAAATGCCTCAAAGAAATTTGGTCTCATGTTGATGGAATTCCATGAAAATCCATATAGAAACAAGGCAACAATATGGATTTTCATCGAATTCCATCGCCATGTGACCACATTTCTTTCAGGCATTTTATCAAACACTTCACTGCCTACTCTATTTTTTTGCTTACCATTATGCTTTGGTAGATTTTTTAGAAGTTGTGTAGCTTGTTCAAAAGAACCTATTTTAGGATTTTAGCCATAGCAGCAAGGCAGTGAACAGTTTGATAGAATGATTTAGTAGGCATGTATGAAAGATGTGGTAGCATAGTGAACTGTTTCAAATAATGCTCCAAAGAAATGTGGTCCCCTAGTGAAGGACTGCCATAGCAAGATGGATTGTCATGGTAGTCCTTCACCAAGGGACCACATTTCTTTGAGGCATTATATGAAACAGTTCACTATGCTACCACATTTTTCATATGTGTCTACCAAAGCATTCTATCAAACTATTCACTACATTGTTGCTATGGCTAAAAGCATAAAATAGGTTCTTTTGAACAAGTTACGTATACTTCCAAAAAATCTATCAGAGCATAATTATCAAAATGGATTCTCATCACTTCAAACACCATGGCTAAACAGTAAATATGAAATATTAAAAAAATGTTTCAAAGCATAATTGTAAATATGGATTGTCATTGCATTCTAGCACCATCATCTTGGAATGCCATGACAAGCCATAGACAAATAGTAGAAATAGTTCATTGCCAACACTATGGCTTGCCATGGAATTCCAATCACCATGGTGTTGCAATTCCACAAGAATCCATATTTACTAGTATGCTTTGATAGTAAACACCCGATGTTTTCCAACAAGCATATACATGCACAATACAATTGGAAGTTGGAAAACACAGTGTGAGGTGATTATATGTTTTCCGAAACACACTAGCAACCCATAGATAAGCAATCATACAGAAAAATAGTTCATTGCCTTGTCTATGGCTTGTCATGGCATTCCAATCACCATGGTGTTGCAATACCATGAGAATCCATATTTACTGTTATGCTTTGATAGTAAACACCTAATGTTTTCCAACAAGCCTACACATGCACAATTTGATTGCAAGTTGGAAAAAAAAGTGTGAGTTGTGTATTTGTCTACCAAAACATAGTGGCAACCCATAGATAAGCAATCATACACAAAAATAGTCAATTTCCTTCTCTACATAAATCGACCTTTATATAGTATTGTCCAACTTATGTTGAACAATATGCAATCAGCCAATCAGGCTGACTAAGATCCATTCATGGCATCTATGATTGTCCTAATGCAATGCATATCCATCGTAAGTTCAAAAATTTACAATGTACAAAGTAGAAAATTTGACCTCCTAGGACTTGAAATAATACCCTTATGATACTAGTCACCAAAAAACCCATTAACTTTTCACTATGACTTAGGTTGGAGATGTCAAACACTAGGCCTCCATGATTCTTGTTCCAAACTACAAGTTGCCTTAGACTGAATCTACTTGGATAATTCTTCGTTGTATTGAGGGATGTTTGAACTAATCCAATTATCAATGCTTCAAGGACATACATCATACTATCAACCACATGGTTGATCAATTGGATATCAAAGCCGATACCAAAAACTACACAGTTGAATGCTTTGATTAGGTATGTTCAATCGGGACTGTTTCAGTTTATAGTTTTCTCTTGCTTCAGTCCCATTTGGTATGTGATAGATTTATTGTCATTTCTATTTTCATTTTTCCCTTCTTTGGAGGGCTTATATGTATCTTAATTAGATGGCTTCTATGTAGTTGTACTAGTTATGGCTATTATATTCTCATAGCCCCCAAAAAAGAATAAAAATGCAACAAAATAAAAAAATTCAAGTGCACAACACAAAATACACTTCTAACAATAATTATGGCATGATGCATGGAAGCTTACACAACACAATGTGCAATGGATTCTCATTTTTAGCTTTAATGAAACCATAGACCATAAATATCTACAACACTCTAAAGTAAATGGTAAAATATATTTAAGATAATGCATAGTGTAATTGCAAGTTGGAAAACACAGTGTCTAGTGAGTATATGCCTGCCAAAACACAATGGCATGGCATATATAAGAAATCATACATATAAACAGATTATTGCCTTGTATATGGCTTGTCATGTCATTCCAATCACCATGGTCTTGGAATGCCATGACAATCTAGATCTACTATTATGCTTTGATAGTAAACACACAATGTTTTTCAACAACCATATACATGTAGACTGATTAGATGTGGAAAACACAATGTGGGGTGACTATATGTCTCCTAAAACAAAATGGCATGCCATATATAGGCAATCATTCATACAAAAATTTCATTGCCTTGTCTATGGCTTATCATGTCATCCCAATCACCATGGTGTTGGAATTCCATGACAATCCAAATCTATTATTATGCTTTCATAGGAAACATGCGATGTTTTCCAACAACTATATACATGCATAATGTGATTGCAAGTTGGAAAACATAGTGTGCAGTGAGTACATGTCTGCCAAAACACAATGGCATGCCATAGATAAGAAATCATACATAAAAATAGTCCATTTCCTTGTCTATGGCTTGTCATGTCATTCCAATCACCATGGTGTTGGAATGCCATTACAATCTAGATCTACTATTATCCTTCGATAGTAAACACACAATGTTTTCAAGAACCATTTACATGCATTCTATAATTGCAAGTTGGAAAACATAGTGTGAGGTGAGTATATGTCTGCCAAAACACAATGGAAAGCCATAGATAAGCAATCATACTTACAAAAATTCATTGCCTTGTCTATGGCTTGTCACAACATTCCAATCACCATGAAACCACATTTCTTTGAGGCATTTTTCAAACTATTCACTACCTTGTCTCTATTATTGCTTGCTAATATTCTTTCATAGACAAGGCAGTGAACTATTTGCGAAAATTCCTCAAACAAATGTGGTCTCTTAGAACGCCATGATAAACAAATGCAATTTGTAGCTGTAATTTTCACTCTAGTATGAATGAATTAATATCTTTCAAAATAGTATTTGGTTGCATAGGTGGAGTTCCCTATATTTGTGGGTATAGTTTCACAATATATTTTTGATACCTCTACTGAACATGAAAATATATATCTGCAAGACAAACTGCTTTGCTTGTTAACTAATTTTTTTCCCATTTTCTAAAAAAATTCGGCTAAGGGCTCTCCATCTCCAAATATCACTCTAACTATCTGCAAGCCTTTAGGGAGGAACTAAAAGGAGAGAAAAAGAACAATCCTGACAAGGGAAAAAGAAAAGAGATTGTAATTATACTGATGGAAGGGCAGAGTAATAGGGATCCTAGGATTTCAGTGGATGAGATGGCTACAGCAGAGACACTGGTGACACTTGGAGACTCAAACAATACAATACAGTCCCTCTAGGAATCAGTCTTGGAACATTTTTTCATCTCTTTTTGGTTATAAATGGTAACAGGTCTGGTACATATGTTACATAGATGTACAACCTTATACAATTGCACATATATAACTACATGCTACACGTATATATGTAAATCTTTCGTAGATGGTACTTGGAATAGTGTTAATATTAGATGACAAATTTTTTGTATCAGGGGCAATGTGGGGATATGTATATTTTGTAACTAGGGCAATAGGATGTTATAGCATATGCAGAGCTTCCTAGAGGCTTCATACTAATGCAATTACTCAGATGCACTATGTAATGATCTCTCTATACTTAATACAAAAAAACTATTTGCAATTATTTTCTAAAAACAATGTCGGATGAGAATGTCTGCCAAAAAATAGTATCAAGCCATAGATAACCAATCCCACATAGAAAAATTGTGTTTCCTTGTATATGGCTTAGCATGGCATTCCATTGACCATCTTACCACATTTCTTTCAACCATTTTTCCAAACAGTTCACTACCTTGTCTCATTTGTTGCTTAGTATTATGCTTTCATACACAAGGCAGTGAACTGTTTCAAAAAATACCTCAAACAAATGTGCTCTCATGGAATTCCATAGAAAAAAAATACAATTGGCAACTACAATTATCACTCTAGAATGAAGAATTTAAAATATTTTAGAATAGTAATTGGTTGTGCAGGTGCATTTCCCTATAGTTGTGGATATAGCTTTTACCTATGTAATGTGAACTAAATGCATAACTTCTTTTAGGTTGACTATGTAAAAAACCTATATTGTAATTTAAATTTTGTCATCTATCTATGATCATGTAATTATTAGTTATGCAATGTGAAGTAATTCTTTTGGTTTGAAAGATGTGGAATGGAATGACATGGAAAACATAGGGTGTTTATGAAACCACAAGCCACATCACAACATAACCAAACCATCATAGTTTTCAAGCCTCTATATGTATGTGTGCATTACAAATAGCAAGAACACCAATTTCTTGACATTATCACTGATAATGAGTAAACTTTTTCAAAGTGGTGAAACACAGTGTTAATTCTTCTTCGAAAACAATGGGTGTTTATAAAACAGTGCCTTTCATTACATTTCGAGGGTCTAAATTAAAAAATCTTGTAAAGACATTCATTTTCTTTTCTAAAATTCTAAGATGCAAAACATTGGGTCTTACAAAACCCTAAACCCACTTAAAGTTTAAAAATAATTTACAATTAAAAACCCTCACAACATTTTAAAAACATTTACAACTAATAACCCAAATGATTAGAAACCCCTCAACTCACTTTTTCCAGTCTCCCCTTGCTCTGCAACCTTTAACTTGCAACTGCACTCTCCAACCTTTTACTTTCAACCTACAAAATGATAGAGCAAAATACACAGTGTGAAATGTTGTTGGAAACAATGGGTGTTTCTAAATCCGTGTTTCATTCCATTCCTATGGTTTTAATAAAAAAAAAAAATTTGAAGCCATTCATATGTTTTCTCAGAATCCTACGATTTTAACAACACAACTAGAAATCCGCATTTGATTACATTCCTATAGTTTTAACAGAAACACATGAAACAATAGATTAAAACTCTTAACATTCACCTCCAGTCAGTTAGAAACACCTCACCTCAAGTCGATTGGTCCTCTCCCCTGCCTACGGTATGCCCTTGCTCTCCAACATTTCAATTTCGACCTGTAGAATGAGAAAACCCAAAGCACAACGTGTTTCCAAACTGTCTTACTGTTCTTGTACCCATTACAATTTAAACTTCATGTCTTAATCAGATCCTCTCATGCTCGGCTAGCTTCTCCCACAAGGCAAAAAAAATGCCAGCGTAATTCGATGATGGGACACCTCCTCGTTTCCTTCCGTTGTCGATTTCATCACTTCTATCATTTGTCTAGCGGACCCCACACTATGCTATCTCTCCATTTTATGTATGTTATCATGTATGTCTTTATGTATGTTTTCATGCATTTTTGTGTGCACATAGGTCACTTTTGTCTAGGAGTTAGATGGCTCCCTTTTTGGGAGGGGGAGTATATTAGATTAAAATATGAAAAGAAAGGATAAGGTAAAAAGAAGTAGAATAAAAGAATAAGTATTAGGTAATATTAGTATCTCAAAATGAGAATTTTTTTTTTTTTTTTAATTTGATTATTTATATTTCTTTCTTTATTGAATAAAATATAAATATATATGAGGGAAAAAAAAGGTCTTTAATTAAATAGATTATTAATTAAATATTTTAATAAATAAAAATAAAAATAAATTAGCAAACAATTAAACGGATAAATATGTTGCAATATAAATACTAAAAGTACGTTTTGGTGAAAGATAATGTGGGGAGTTCAAAAAGAATTACTATAATAAAGTAACATTAAAAGAAAGTATCCCATCACAACAACAAGCAAAAAAAACCACAATTTAGAATTACTTAAACTATTAGTGTGTGGGTGGATTTAGAAAAATCCATGCATTAGTTACTATGGATCACTATCAATAATTTCATAGTAATATAGTATATTTTTATCATTTTAAAATAATAACATAACCTATAACTAAAATCTAATACTTTCATTAGACATAAACTATAAAATAAATATTAAATATCCTTAATAGTGACAATAATGTTTCCTACTCAATATCAGCACTAGATCATAGTAACATAGAGAATAATTAATAATGAAATCCCCAACAAACTTAACTGGTTCTATACTAACTATACAATTCATATGGAATATGGGGAGTAATATCTTAGGACCTACAATGATGGGATAATAATAGCTTGGTTGGATAATTTAGTTAGAAGATTTAAGTTTAAAAATCAAGGTTCTTGCAAATCATTTTTTTAGAAAAACATCAAACCTATTGATGTGTGTCAGACTTGAGCATTAATACCAAAGGAAAAGAAAACAATTGGGAGATGGGTTGTGCTTGGGAGACCATTTCACCTAGTAAATCATAAAAAAAATATCCTAGTTTTTTGTTGCGACCTTAGGTTAAAATTGTGGGTATGCCCTTCCGAATGCTTTTCTCGAGCCTATGTGTTGACCTTTTAATGATATTTTTTTATGTAAATTATCAAAAAAATTGGGGCATGACTAGGTATTAGAGCCTAGGTCTACAAACACTAGGATCTTTGGGGGTGAGATTGAATAGAAAACTAATTAAGCTAAAAACCTTGGTATGTCTAAGATGAGTTATCGAGTGAGGAGAGGAGCTCATGAATGTGGGGTGCCGATATAGTCACACCACACAAAGGATGCCTATTGCAGAGAGCATCCAGAGTTGGGGCAATAAATACTTCAGGCACTACATAATCTTATCGAAGCTATCGAGAAAAGGTTACTGGTAGTAGAGGTACCACATGTAGAGCAACGGAAGGTCAAAGAATGACGTGTAGAGGAGCTTGAGGGTGAGGGGAATAATGCAGGGTCTTGCAAGAATAGTAGGAGTCCCCCATGTCATCAAAGGGTACGAATAGGGGAATCTAAGTAGTTTGTGCATATCCCACCACCTGAGGCACCAAGGGTGCTACAAAGTTTAGGAGACCACATTTGTGACCTACTTCACCTTGAGCTACCAGAATTCACATGATCCACTAGTGGGGTGGAGGCTGACTCATGGTTACTTAGCCTTGATAGATACTTTGGGTTGTAGCCATATGGGAGCAACCTTAAGGCTAGGGTGGTTATTCATTTACTATTCATCTATTGAGATAGACAACTTCTACTTGGTGGTGCCAAGAGGAGTGTAAGAACCACCTATCCATGGAAACAATCACTTGGGAAACCTTCTTGGAGAATTTCAGACATGCTATATCTCAGAGAATTTCTGTCAGAGGCTTATTGATGAGTTCCATGACCTTTAGTAGAGGGATCTTATAGTGGCATGGTATGAGAGTTGGTTCCTTGAGCTTTTGCAGTAAGTAGACTATATCTAGGACAAGGAGTTGCTCATCAACCGGTTCATTAGGGGATTGAACCCCAAAATTTCATGATCCGTGTGGATGGCTGATCTCACAAACCTTAGGGTTGTCATGGAGAAGGCATTAATAGGAGAGGATGTACATAGCCAGGCATAGGAGACTCATGAGCGGTTTCAAAACCACAACCAAGACCAGCATGACATACAAGAATATTTAGATCAAGTGCGCTAAATTTGTCAAAAGTGGTAAGTTTTTATCATCAACTGTCATAAAACAAAGAGCAAAAGTGAGGTTTTTGTCAATTGTAACCTATTTTTGGTCAATTGCAACAAAAATAGAAGCAAAAGCAGACTTTGTTCAGATTTTATTTTCTAGTTTTTGTGCTAGCAGTAGTTTGGATGAACTTTGCAATTATGGATAACGTAATTTGATCTGATTTGAGATTTGGCAAGTGATAACATAACACAACAATCAAAAAAATATTTGATGCTAAAATGTCTTCAACTTTAGCATGTTTCTTTCCACAAAAGCTTAATTTTTTAGAAGCTGATATGCTAAAGCAATAGTTTCCAATGTTTAATTTGTATTTAATGTGACTTGAAATGTGAGCCTAAATATCCAAAAACCTTTAGGGATATTGTTTTAAGATATCCTTAAGGAGTGCAAATATAGGGCTCTTTTCAAAGGATTCACACTAAGTCAAAAGGGTTTGAAGTTCAAGAACCATGTTAAATGCTTGTTTTGATGTATTCATTTTAATTCAAGCACAATGTTTGATGCTTCGAAGTAACTGGAAGATCTTAGAAATTTTGTGAAGACAATGTACACCCTAGGGATAAAAACCTCCTTCTAGATGGGATTACCTTATGCCTCGAAGGGATGATTTTACATGTGACAAATGGAGAGTATTCTAAGCTCAACCATAAGTCAGACTTGGTAAGTAACTTCTCATAATCAAAGTTTTGATACACCACTTCAGAGAATGTTTTGGTTAAAAGGGATAGCATCTACAATCATTAATTCTTTATCATATTTTGAGATAAACCAATGTCTATGCATGCATCAATTCACTCAATTAAGAGGTCTCCCAACACTTGCAAGATTTTACATATCACACAGACACTAAGGGAGACTTTTGTCTGTATAGAACATCTGCACCAAGTGGGTGATGAAATTTCCTCACACCCACAATTATTTATATAGTGGACCAAAAGAAAATTATCGCTTGGGTCATTCCCTCTCACAAGTTGGGAGGTAGGCCCTCTAAAGGTATGCTTTGAAATGAAACAATGTGTGAAACTCAAGATACTTTTCATCACCCAAGATCGCTAAAAGACATGAGGGGTGAGTATAGACACCTAGTTTTCCAAACACATAATACACAGTATACACTTCATCACAATTTTCTTTTTAAATTCAAAAAAATAAAAGAAAAATTTAAAGAAAAATTTACAAAAAAAGTAAAATGAAATAAAAGTGTGTACAAGATAGCAATTTTTTCTTTTTATGTGCACCAAAATAAAATATTTTGGATTTCAAACAAAGAGATAGTAATGTGTAAGAAAATAATTTGATTTGTTCATTTTAGGCACCCACCAAAGTGTTTTCTAGAGCCTTTTCTTAATGGTCAACAAAAGAAAATTGTGTGTTCGTTGACAAAATGAAAGTGTTTGGTAATTTCTTTTAATAGCACCAAAATCAAAGTATGCTCCTAAATTATGAAATATTTTAGAAGGTTTATTTTTAGAGCACCAATTGAATTTTTTCTAAGCTAGAAAGCTTTGAAAAGATCATTTTAGAGCACCAATTAAAATTTTGTAAGCTAGAAAGCTTTTAGAAGTTCATTTTTGAGCACCAATTGAATTTTTTCTAAGCTAGAAAGATTTGAAAAGTTTATTTTAGAGCACCAATTTTAAATGTTTGTTTGTGTGGTTCTTTTTATTGCACTAAATTGAATTTTTCTAACTATGAAAGCTTTGAAAAAGTTTATTTTAGAGCACCAATTTGAAATGTTCATTTGTGGGGTTATTTTAATTGCACCAAATCAAAGTTTTCTAACTATCAAAGCTTTGAAAAAGTTTATTTTAGAGCACCAATTTTAAATGTTCATTTGTGGGATTCTTTTTATTGCACCAAATCAAAATTTTCTAAATATGACAGCTTTGAAAAATTAAAAGCTTCAACCATTTGCCTTCTTTGCAATAAACGTGTTAGTCATTTCTTGAATAAAATTATGCCATATTTCTACAAATCATACATAAACAATGTTAGCACTTTTCAAACACCCAAACTAAATGACTGTTAGTGTTAGAAATTGAATATGTGACTTGTATATTTTGGATAAAAAGCTGATAGAGAAAAAGTGACAAATTTTAGCAGAAGCAACCATGTTAAGAAAGGAAGTTTGAATGAAGAAATCAAGATTGGTCTCTATTTTTAAATAGAAGCAGCTGAAAAAATGAAGTGTGCTTCTGTCATTTTTGTAAAATCACAAAAAATGTCAAAATCAGTAAAAAAAAATATCAAGTGTGGAAGAAATGTGAAATCGACTACAAAAAATTCCTTTAGCCTATGCATGAAAACTTTTCCAATGCATTTTCAAAACTTGCACCTTCAAACTTTTATCATAAAACGGTTAGTGCTAAGGATTGAAGTCCCACTGGGCATGCCATAATTTGTAAGGGAGAAATTAGGAAGATGTAATAAGATAAATGAATTGAATTGAAACTAATCTAATTAAAAACAAAATCTAAGATTCATACCCATTACTCATGAAATGAAAAATACAAGACCAATGAATTCAAGAAAAGTAAATGAAACACAACAAGAACAAATGAATTCACTAAGCTATATCATTACCCATCTTGTGTCAGAGTGTGTTCACAAAGATGTTGGGTTGTTCATATCAATGTGAAGCCTCCATGTGTGTGTGCAAAAGCTTCAAGAACATGCAATGTCGTTGATCAAAGATATGTGTAAAAAGATGTCAAAAAGGTCTATTGTGATTTCTGCATTACTTCTTTGTGCAAATGATATTGATTCTCTAATCATTTTTTAGAAGAAAGATGGTTGTTATATATATTTTTTGTTTCGAAATGAACACTCAAGATTGTGTAGTAGAATATCTTGATCAATGGTTGAAATTTGTTGAGAGGATTTAAATGGGAATAATCTATGAATTTTGATTACAAAATTGGTGTGATTGAAGAAATAGATTGAATAATATGTGGAATTGAAGAATAGATTGATCAGTTAGGAAATAGATGGATCACTCAGAAAATAGATGGATTGTTCAACCAATTAGATCGAGGAATCAAGAGATCATAATTTGCTCAATTATGAAAGTGGTTGAGGATAATTAATTAATTGATTTAATTAATTAATCTTGTTTTTTGGATTTGAACGTGCAAATCAATTTTTTACTTTTACAAACAAATTTGTATTTCTTTTATTTGATTTTTGATGATGTTTTGAATAATTTATTAAATTATTCGTGTTAAGGGGAAAGTGATTTTATTAAGTTTTAATAATTTAATTGACTTAGGGGAATAGGGTGAGTTAGCGACATAATTAAATAATTGGCATTATTTAATTAATCAGGAGGAATAAAGTTAGATTAGGACTACATTAAATAAATGATATTTATTTGCTTGGTCAAAAATGATGAAAATTTTGAATTAATTAAATAATGTAATATTATTCAATTAATAGAGGAAATTAGGGTTTTTTATGTATTTGATGTGAAATGTAGTGATACTAGATGGTAATGATGTTGATGATGAGAAAATGTTATTCAGGATGTGTCATAAGTGTTAGGTCAATTTTACATGTCTACAAAACTCATATGGAATTGTGCTAAAAAGAACAATCATATGGAATAGTGTTTTTTCAAATACTAAAACTTCCTAACATTGTTTTACAACACCATTAAATAGTAAAGGTTACTTGAGTGAAAGTTTCTTGAGGATGAGAATAGTGAGGTGTCGATGTCGAAGGTCTACCAACGAACTATTTGACATCCAAAGAGTGTTATGAGACAATCATTCATATAAAGTTAAAATATTCACATGCAATAATAATTTATTTAATACTGGTTACATATGTATGGACTCAATGATGTAAACATATAGGGGTTTGTACAAAGGGTGCACATAACATCAACACTCCAACCCTGAATTTTTAGCATATTCATTTTATTAATTTAGTTATTTTTACATTTCAAAATAAATTTAATAAATAAAATTAAATGAACTTGCTAAAATTTACTTGAGTATCAATGACGAATATTTGACTCAACAAGGCATTTTCCATTACCATCTACTTTGTAGATGATGTATACTATGTAGCTGCATCTTGAGCACTCTCACCATCATACATGCAAACAATGCCATGAGAGTGAAAAAATTGAGCTGGAACTCTGGGCCTAGAAGGATGGACCACATGAGGCTCTGTTAGAGGCCTCACATATTGTACAAGGATCTAATTAAGCAAGCTAATCAAGTCCAACATGTCCACCTTGACACTGTCCTTCACAATGGAAGGAAAGGTGACATCCTCCACTATGGGTTTAGCCAAGGGTCTCAGTTCTAGCTACGGATTACATCGTGCACCTGGTCTATCATGTGTGGAGCCCCCACCTCTACCCTATAAGTCTAAATAGTCAAAATAATTTCCAACATCTTATTGATGAAAAACTCACAATAGAGTTTTGTCAAAAAATATTGTGAGACCTCATAGTTATTACATGGAGGTTGGTCAAAAAGCATCCACCATCACTCCCAAAAAATATTTTTTAATTAATTCATGGTGGCACCAATGGATGGATAACCTCTTGCATGCAAGTGATAAAGGTGCGTTGGTTTTTGGGTTTGTGAAAAGGGCACACAAGTCAATGTTGCTAAAATTTTCTTTCTTCACTTGTACATAGAAAAGTCCACTCGCATAAATTCATTTTAATTTCTCCTTCTTATTCGGCCAAAAATTAACTTGTCCACTCATTGCTCCTACATGAGATACAATAAACTTTAGGGATTCGATAATGCCTCTACTATAAGAGTGGGTTGCAACATGTTAATTTAATCTTCCAATCAATTTTTCAAGCTCTCTTATGTTGTTTTCTATTTGATTTAAAATATTTTCTTGAGTTCCTATAAGGTGTCTGTTGAAAAATGAAGGTAATATTGTAGCTTAAAACTTGTAAAACTATGAGATTGTAGATCTAATTGAGTATTATTTGTCACAATTTTTGTGTATGGTTTATCTATTTAGATCATATTTTTGTGTATGATTATTCTATTTAGATCAATTTTACCAATTGTAGAAAGAGACAAAATATTGTAGAAGAATGAGACAAGAATATAGAAGTGACACAACATATATGTGGAGAGACCCTTTCAAGAAAAAACTCCACTAGAATCAATAGTGCTTGTATTATTTAACCTTAGAACAAGATTGCAATAATATTGTATCAATCCTTGATTGATATGCTTCATTTCCTTCAACAATCTTTCTTTACAACCTACAATAAACTCTCATCGAAATCTCATACACTTTCTACAGTAAATAGAAAATTATGAGCATGCAAAAATCATAAGATTTGTCAATTACAAGAGCATGAAGCTCCTCTCAAAAACCTACACCTAGATTTAGAAAGTAGAGTTCCACCATGTAAACAAAATTCAAACCAAAGTCTTCCTCAATTTAGGTTCCCCAAACTAAACACTTAACTGAACTTTGGTCAATAAGATATTGTTGTGCTTGTTGCACACACACCCCATTCGGAATGGGGACCATCTCTTCCCTCTCTTTCTTATCGGGTCCCTTTTGGCTTCACCTCATTTTGCATGTCCATTTTGCACCCTAAAAGGTTAACATATTCCCAGAAGACACATTTTAAGTTTGACCAAACTTGGCCCCTTTTGAAAATGTTAAATCTGTGGCCTTTTTCGGGTTTTCCTTCCCAAGTTTCCCTTTTCGAGTTTCCTTTTTCAGTTTTCTATTCCAGATTGGTTGTTGCAAACAGCCACAACCAGACATCTTCCCGACCTGTTGGGTTTTCCTTCTAGGAATTTTATCTCTAGAATTCCATTTTCAAATAGCCATGGATAGATGTCTTCCTAGTCACTGGACCCCGGTCCTCCCACCGCCGCCCATGAATTTGAACTCACCAAACTATCTGGTCATCATACAAAACATTAAATTACTATATTAATTGTGGTTTTGGCTATTTAAAACATATTTTCCAACTGTCATTTTCACGTGACCGAGGTGATAGAAAAATTTGCAGAGCTTCCCATCATCCAGCATTTTCCACCCCCACACTCGAGCTCTCATCCTGTCATGTTCCACGCATTCGACAACATCCTTCTTTGGGATTTTTAGGTATGTCTGCCATTCATGTGCCTCATCCTCCTTTTCATGAAATTTTGGGTTAAAACAAAGTAAAAATGTAAAAATGGGTTAAAATCTGGTAGATTGGTACTCCCACTAAAAACCCACCATCTAGAATCCACGAAAACCGCATGAAATCATCAAAATTCAATGTCGGAGCTTAACCCTATTGCCACTATTCTTTGGAACAGTCACTGGCGTCTCCCGGGCTTGGACTTTCCTGCGGCCGTCCGCACAAAGCATAAAACTTAAACTTCAAAAATTGGTAGCGGCCAAGCTCACCCCAGATCCCGGCCTTCGGATTTCCCTTCGCGGGTTTCCATTGTGCCCCCGCCATTGTGAACGGCCTCCCTCGAGCATCTTTCTGACCCTCAGATGTTGGGCTCACGTGCTCATTTCAAACTTGCGAAGAAATTGAAAATCAGCCAAGGAAAAAACTATCCCCAGGATCCAGCCCTCGGAGTTTCATTCTCGGAATTCCCTGTTAACTTTGTCATTGTGAATGGCCTGCCTTGAGCATCCTTCGGGACCTCAGACCCCGGGTGCATAAAGTCCATTCAAATTTACAAGGAAGAAACGAAAGTACGAACTCCATCCGGACTCCAGACTCTGGAATTCCGTCTTCGAGATTTCGTTTTGGCGTCGCCATCCCAAATGGCGAATTTGGGACATCTTTCTGACTCCCGAACCCCGACTTTGCATTTTCATTTCAAAGCAGCCAAAATCAACCAATGCCCAAAATATATCCGGACCCCGACCTCAGTAATTTTGCCTTTGGGATTCCGTTTCGCTCTCGCCGTTCCAAACGGCTGAACTTTATCGACTTTCCGGCCTCCGGGCCCCAATCCTTTGTTCATTGTTGGGCTTCCCAAACTCTTGAAATTGCCTCCGGGGATTACCTTCTACAATTCCACTCCTCGATTGCCGCTTACATTTCGTCGTTCCAAACGACTGACTCGTAACTGCTTCCCAATGATGGAAGTTTGATCTCTGGAATCCAGCGGTCGGAGTTCCATCTTCCCTATGCCCTTTCAAGTGGCCTTCCTGCAGCTGATACCCGAACACCTAAATGAAGGTGTAAATGACCTCCAAATCCAAAAGGGACTTTGACCCACTTGCTAGAACTAGGTTTTCTTCAACACCAACCCTCAATTAAACAAATCCAGCACCAGGAAACACCTTTGGAAGTCCCATACCTCATTTTCCCTTCCAAATGGCATTCTGCCAAGGGAATTCTGGCCCTAGAAGCCTGAGTCACCTATTTTTCTTTCTAATGTTGTTTTATCAAATGATGGATGTTTATCAAATATGAATGAAGATTGTGGATCTAACCTTGATGTGCAGGGATTTGTCTAAGGCCATTTTCCAACAATAATGTGGCTAATTCATGTCTTTTGTGCAGGATTTATGGAATTTGGCGTAGGAACTTTTGGTGCCTCCAAAGAAAAGGGGAAAGGAACAACCAAGGCACCCCAAGGCAAGGAGGATAAGGATTAGATGAAATACAAGTTTCAAGGGGCACCCTTACAGTCCTGAATCACTACTCTTTGGAGAGATGTCACGATACCAATATCGGTCAGGTTGATATTGATGAGTTTACACAGAGTCAAGGTGAATCCCAAAATAGAAAATGCAAGATTGATAAGGAGTGGCGGACTTGCCAAAGTTGCAGGCTTCCCGCCAGCCTTGGTGGTCCCCGAATTGCTGATCACGTGCATAGAGGCATATTAACTTGAGACTAGAAATATAGTGGACCGAGATGGGAATATCTGTGCAGATATGTCCCCGCCTGGTATAATGGAAACTTTCCACATTCCTACTTTCAAGAGCATGGAGACCCCCACCATAGAAGAATGCAAGGCACTATGGGAACAAGATCCTTTGAAATGTAAGAAACTAATCAATCCATACTAGTTGAAGGATAAGCAGGGTAGTTCCGAAAAGCTCCCTCATGAGCTATTTCGCAGTGATTTCTTCAACGCTACCACGACCTCGTGACCTTGCTAAGCTGAGTAATGGGTCTTCCTACTATGGCCTTCTTCCAGGAGTGGATGTTATACTTTGTGGAGAAAATTCTCTGTGGTGATGGCACTGCCTTTTATTGGGGGGAGATAATCAGTGATTGCTTCCACGAATAGTTTAAAAATGTGAAGAAGACCTCCAAGTTCTTCATGACATCCTACTTGGTGTACTCCCTCCCCGATTAGTGGAATTATCATGGATTGACTGTAGTACCCAGTGAGGCATCAGGATCAGAGCTCAAGCCTTATGATAAATACCCTCAACTGTAGTACCAAAATTTCAAGAGGGATTATTGTAGGGTGAATGATGCGTTCATCGCCTACAAAATTTGGTCTCTAGGAGGTGAATTTTAGAGAAGAGTTTCCCATAGTGCCAAGGCCCTCCTCAGAAAATATGCCTTCCTATATATACAATTTCCAAAATTCACTTACATACGTGCCCAGGGATTCACAGAAAGACCAAATTATACTATTGGAGGTAACTTGGCAGCTGCGACACATTCATAATATCCTGAGCAGTAAGCATTTGGTGAGTACACCTTACCCCATCAGGCTCAGCCAAGGAATGTATAAAATTCATACCTCCCAATGTGCGGGGTACTCTGAAAGGGAGTTGGTCGAATACTACTTACAACAATATATAGCTCAGCCCCAAATTGACCCATATGGTCATATCAGAAAAGCATTAGGATGGGAGTATACCCACCTCCACAATGTTGAGGATTTTTGGGTAATTTTAAAGATGATCTTGAAGTGTGGTTGTGGCACTACATGCACATGACTGCCTTCTATGTACGAAGAATCAACTTGTGTCGAGTTTTGGACTAGATTGAATAGGATGAAAGTGAGGTGATTGATCCAGGATATGATGCCATCGCCAATTTTCCACTGCCTATGATTGATTGGGATGAGCGAGAGGTTGATGACCTCAACATACTCACCAAACCCATCAAGGTCCGAAAAAAGGCGTGGATCAACCAATAGGTGGCCCGACTGAAGCAACAAAGAGTTTCCTTAAAGTTTAAGGGACTCAAAAGTGAACCGAGTGGCTTTGATGGTGGGGTGGTCACTGCTACAACTGGGGAAACATCCAAAACCCCACCATCAGTCAAAACCAAAAAGATAAAATAAGCTAGTGAGTAGTTTCCCAAACCGAAGGTTTATGCCCAGAAAGCATCAAAGGGCGAGCCACCAAAGAAATAAAGGAAAACAACCAGAGGCGTGGAAAGGCCTGTGATTCCCAAAGGTCCTCTCCATGGGATCAAGGGAGAAGGTTGTGATCCACTGAGGTCTCTGTATGCTGCAATTGTTATGGTTGTTGCCACCACCTTGCATACTTTGCTTGCAGTTTCCACTTCCTCCCTGCCTACAATGGACATCTTTTTCCACCTTGCTTTCACCTCTCCAATCATGCAGGTCTTACCGATGGATTCATCCTCCACTATGACCTTGTTGATCTCTTCTTCTTCTATGACTCCTTCCCTTCCCTTTGTTTTTGCTACCATGATGCCTGCCCTCAGCCTCTCGGAATCCTTTGTAAAGTACATGCAAAACGTTCCATCCGAGCTTTCAGGGATGCTTACTAGTCCAATGGTGCAAGCTACAATAGCTCAGGCTATGGCCAATGGTCTAGCTCTCCCTCCCCCTACCGAACCACCAAGAATGGAGGCGACAATGCAAATATCAGATGAGCTTGAGCGAGGGCAGCTAGAGGCTACAAAGAGGCCAGAAGATGAAGAATTTGAATACCATGAGCACCCTTTTTTCGAATGTCAGGAGATCAATGGGGTAGTTTACAAATCTTCTAGTGAGGGTAGCGAGGAGCTTGACACTAAGTTAGTACGGGAAACACATGACCCCGAGCTCGAAGCCAAGTGGAGCAAGTAGCTTAAGGAGATCGAGGATAAGGAAGCCAAAGATAGGCTTGCGGTGGATGAAGAAGTTACTACTCCAGAGACTGAAGGTTGTAGGTCTCCAACTGAAAGGCATGGCTAAACCCCAGAACATGATGAGGAAGCATCCCTCCATGAAGATGAGCAAGAAGATAAGCCCGAGGAACATGAACACAACCAAAATGAAGAAGAAAAGGGGGTTGAAAGGGAGGATCCCTCCAATGAGAAATTGCGCACCAAGTCTCCCAATTTGTGTATAATGATCGAACAGGACTCTAATGAGGAGAAGGAGGATGCAGGAACTGAGAGGGGGGCCCTTTTCATTAGAGCCACTAAACTCAAGACTGAGGACAACAAAAATCAAGGTGAATCACCCAGGGGAGAGCCCCAAATGCCCGATTGGCTAGAGAAGTGGTTGAAGCAAAAGACTCCTACCCTAAAATACCCTAAGGCAAGGCTAGAAGCCATACTGGCCAAAGCACAGATAAGCACCAAGAAAGAGAAAAGGCCAAAGATTAGATCAAACGTAACCATGGATGCCTCTGAATCGAGGGTGGTACAAATAGCGACACCAGTGGTTGGAGAATAGGGAATAACCTATAACGTCTCCACCATCAATTTGGGAGTGGCCACGAGGGAGCAAAAGGTTGACCACCTCCAGGAGTTGGTCTCCACGATGGTGCACCTTATCCAGTAGGATAAGGTTTCAAAGGAGGAGCTCAAAGCATAAGTGGACGATTTGATAGCTTATATTCAGCAATGGTCATCCCCTAATGAGCAGCCCACTACGTCATTAGCCCTGCCTCAGTTGTTATCTCAAGAGCAGATCAACAAATTGGGAAAGAGAATGAACTTGGATAAGACTATGGAAAATTGGTTCTGGCAGGTCTTAAACATGGGAAACATAGGTATCAACTTGGTTTTCTGGACAACAAATAAGTTCTTGGAAGTGCAAAGAACTCTTGAGGGTACGAAGCAAGTCTGCGAGGGGTTCCCAAGGAAGTACAGAGCAACCTACCCAAAAATTGAGGCCATACTCACGTTGCCAAGCGAAGTTTGGGAGAAAGACCTTGCCCTCAAGGATGATGACCACTATTTAGTGGATGTATGGAAGTGATATTTTGATCATTGAAAAGGAAAGCTAGAGAAAATTTTGGAATGGGTAGTTCCAGATATTGAATGGGCGAGGGAGGCCAAAGAGGAGTGTGCTCGGTACCTCAAGCTAATGATGGGGTACGAGCTGCCCGCTATCGAAATTAATCCAGAGAGCATAGAGCCACACTTCTTAAAGAACATGGAGGATGGGATGTCGGCTGAAATCACCACGGATTTCATGAGTTTTGTGGCTTGAGCCTTCACCCAATCAAAGCTTTTTAGAAGCAATTCTTCCAAGTATGACGATGACTAGAAGAAGATCGTTAACAACTCCCAAGAATGGAGCTACCAGGTGTTGCGATCGGATATCATGGAGGTAGGTAAGCTTCAGCCACTGATCTTGAGTTTCATGGAGTATGTAGCTTTAAAGAAGCGTGAAGGCAACCCTATCATCGATGAAGAATTCCTCAAAGAGTAGCTACAACAAAAGGAAGAAATTGCAACAGTGCTTCCACTAGATGACAAAATAGGGAAAAGACAAGAAATGTTTTATAAATGTAATATATATGGGGGTAGGTGAAACCTTAGTGTAAAGTGAATCCTGGCCACAGAATAGAATCGAATTGGCCACTCATTTTTATTTTTGAAAACTATAAATAGGGCTCTCCTCCTCTCATTTGAAGAGAGTTGAGTTGTTGTAAAGGCATGCTGCAAAAATTATAATAGAAAATATAGTCATTTTCTGGTGTATTTTTGGGTTTCTCCACATGTTTCATGATTCTTCTCCCTTAGTTAAGAATTTACTTCAAATTACTTTTTTGTTCTGGTATCCTTTAGTTAGCTTTAGTGGACTTAGTATGTTGTCTTTGGTTTCGAACCTTTCTGCTATGTGTATGCTTTCCTTGTCTATACTTTTGGTCATTTGCTGTTGGTAAATGACTGTGCAAAGTTAGCCTGGACTATAATTTCATAGTTGCTAATTATACTTTGTCTTTGTTCACATTTACATGGTGAATGAATGATGAATATCTGTAGTCCTTAGAAGATAGCATAGATTTCATGACATTGTGAGAATTCAAATTAAGTGAAATCCTATTTAAGGAAACTGTCCATAGCAAGAACCTCCATGATCACTGTTCATCGATCGTTGCAGGTCCAGGAACCATCCTTCTTCCCTGCCTCTTTTTCCTTTTTTTAAGAAAAAACCTATGCTAAGGTTCATTGCACATTGTAAAGCCAAATCTGATGAAACAATGGAGTCCAAGCCTGTTGTCTGAGCCTTTAGCAAAAGTACAGTAATTTCATATCCGAAGAACTCCATTCTTTGACCCAATTCTCCTACATCTTTAAATCACGTAAGACCGCCTTGTGATTCTAGCAAATCCTACCAAACAACTGATATATTCCAAGCACTATCAAGACCTGACATCCGAGAGACCTTGGGATAGTGTTCTACAATTTGATTGTGGAAGATTGTATTTCAAGAGAGGTGATGCACCTATGCATCGCTTGTGTTGTGAAGTGCATAAAAACACCACCAACAGATATCTTGTAAATATCATGTCAAAGTTGGTGCCCAAGAATGGGCCCACTTGACTAAGCCTTGTAAATATCTTCTCATGCAAAAGGTGTTAACTAAAAGATGCTAACTTGGGCACCCAAGGTGGATCCAATTCAATCTTAGTTAGCTGAAACATATCTCTCCACTAATTTATGCAAACATTATGCATGATTTCCCATCCCCACTTAACTGAAACTATCCATCTGTTATCTATCATGCAACTAAAGTTATTAGTCATACAACTCCATTCAACTAACATGAAACTCAATTCAACTAACATGCAACTCAAAATAACTACATGCAACTCAAGTCAACTAGTGTGAAACTCAAAGTAACTACATGCAACTGAAGATAACTGAACCTTAACTGAACTGAACTGAACCGAACTGAACTAATACAAAATTGATACAAAACTAATACTGAACTGATACTGAACTGAGATTGAACTGATAGTGCCAATCCACTCTTGTAATTATCAATTCCTATTTTGTAAGAACCTAGACATGGATTACTGAAGTCTTATCAATCCTCCAAATAGTTAACTGAAACAAGGTGGGTTTCACCTTCCATGTGGGTGCCCCATCTTCTCCTATTATTTAGGAACTCAAAATGGATGCTCCCACATGTTCCTATTATTTAAGAATAATTACAAATTTCAATTTACATGTTCATTTCATTCGAATTTAATCCCTTTCTAATCCTAGTGTTGGGGAACACTTTCCAAGGACTTAGGAGATACATGAAATATGTTTAGGATTGCAATTAAATGGCATCCTATTCCCAATAGTGTCTAAAAATTTAGGGAGGAGTTTGACATTCTTCTTGTTTGAGAGGTTTTTCATGAGGAGGTGATTTTAAATTATCAATACTTGGAGGTGGAGATTGAATTCTTGGAAATTAAAAAAAAGTTAAATCAAAAAACCTATTTTGTTCTACGATTTAATTCAAATTTGAAACTAAAAAAATAGAAATACATACCTATTTCACCTCTACTATGTTTTGGTTCCATCCTCACAAAGAATCACAAGTTGGGAGCACAAAAACTGATCTCCTTTTGTCGAGCATGGGTTGTAGAGGTGAAAAACAATAGATGAAATCATGAGGAGGGAAAAAATGGCGTTTTCATGTTAATTTTTTTAAAACTTAGTCTTACATTTGGCAAGCACCAAATTTGACACTCATTAAATTTGGCACACACAAAGTAGCCTTTTTTAGATTTTTTTCCGATTTGTCACCCTTTTTGTGTCGCAACTTGGTGCACTTACCTTGTTATCAACTAGTTTTGGTTGTTATTCCAACTCCAGTGATTGATTATTGATAGTTACTCAAGCCTATTTGTTCCTATTCGATCAGGAGGGATAGAGATGGCAAGCAAGAATGTAAACAACTAAAAGTCTAAAACACTAAAAATTATATATAGCCATTTTTGAGGTTTTTTATTGCAGCTTGAAAAAGGTTAGATCCAACTAATGTGTTTGTAAACTGGGTAAAATCTACTCAATTTAGAGAGTTAACTGGCTGAACAATCCACTCCACATTAAGACTACATTAAATCATCAACCAAGGTGTGTAAGCTTATGATGGTACTACACTATATGTGCCTTTCGAATCATGTACACCTAAATTATCCTATGCAAACTTGTTCAAACTATTCTACTTTGTTGGAAGCTTATAGAATTGAAAAAATAGTAAAATTAGTTACAAAACCTAATGGCTATGGGTACCTACAGCATAGGTCGTAGGTGACTACTACTAATAATTAAATATATAATCAATCTAAAACTTATTCAAAATAACAAAGCAGTCAAATATAATCTCCAGAGTGATAAGATTTGATATTTATACAACTATTCATGAACAATAACTAATGTAATCAACCATAAGAACTATTCTACTTTACTTGCAATGTTTTTATTATATAATAAAAATGTTATTAATAGGAATGCATAAA
This sequence comes from Sequoiadendron giganteum, assembly GCA_007115665.2. Lineage (NCBI taxonomy): Eukaryota > Viridiplantae > Streptophyta > Pinopsida > Cupressales > Cupressaceae > Sequoiadendron > Sequoiadendron giganteum. The sequence continues at coordinate 435,710,286 of CM021102.1, read as the reverse complement.
TGAATAAGTAAATAAATGAAGTGAAAGGCACTACCTCGAGTGGCCAGCTCAATGGACTTTCTCACTTAACTGAGAACTAAATCTAACTTAGAGTCTTACACATCCATGTAACATATAAATCAATTCATTGCATATCACTAGATATCCAAAAAAAATCCTTCTTTCACATTGTATTCAATAATGGCATCGTAACAACATGTTTTTGGATAACGTAAAACTGGAAAATGACTAGCTACTTGATAACTTGTAACAACCAACTAGCTTTGCTATGATCTCATCCCCTGAATTTATACCAAAATGGTGAGAGACTTATTAAAACTACTAACTAACTGCAACCATTAATCCCACTCCTAGATACAAGGACATGAAATTAAGATTGGATTATTTATTCTAATTGAAAAGGAAGAAAATACCTATTTAACAAATATCTTAAATGAAACATCTTGCACATGAAACACATAGACAAACATTTAGAGTTCTAGAACAAGTATCCTCCTTCAGTATTTATTCCTCCATGATGGTTTACGTCTAGCTCCAGAGCTTCCTACACTTTAGGTGGTTTGAACTTAAATGATCCCTGTTTCACTGCTTCGGTTCTTGCTAAAAATACTTTATTCTTGTTAACTCATGTTGAACTATTGTAGTGCCTCTCCATGATTCAACCTGTCAGTGTTGACCATATGTTGGTTAGCCTATCAATATTGTTTTGGTTTTTCTTGTCGACTTCACTTTGTGGTTAGCTATTGATTGGTGGTTAGTCTATTTGATTTAAATTTGGTCGAGTAATGTTTCTGATTAATTACAGTATTAAAATAGAATTATTATGTAAAAAGATAATTATCATAAGTAAACATAATTGTTGTTTTGATTAATTGATTTATTAATTAATTTATCAAATAAAAGTACTTTGATAAAATATATAAATATATTTATTAATAATTTTGGTGTGTAATGTAATATCAAAATAAATTAAAGTAAAATTAAATAAAATAAAATAGAATTATAATGCAGTATTCTAATAAATAAATAGTAAAAGAAATATAAATATGGAAATATTTTCATGCAAGTGCATGCACAACTCTGAACCGATTGTTGAAAGGAAATTGATTGTTTGATTGGATATTTTTGAGATTTTATTTGATTTTGTTTTTTGGAAAATAAAATAGCTTTCTTTTGCTAATACTCTTCCCTTTTGGGAAATAATTCATTGGGGTATTTGGGGGGAAAAAGAATAGGTCTACAAAAATGGGGAAGCTTGTGGATTTGAATGGGGTTTTTGGGTTGCAAGAAGGAATTAACTACTTAGTTTTATGTGCAAGATTCATAAAGAAGGGATGATCAACGTGATGGAAGAGCTCCCAGGTTTCATCAAACTAGCTTCTGCTCTATCCAGGTTTGGTTAATATGATCTTCCTATATGGTTGTAATGTTTATTTGTTGTCTATTCTAAATAATGAATCCTTTATTCGTATACACTTCACTACCCCCTGGTCATATTTGAATGTATAGATGTGAACCTGTGAACTAAAGATTGAATATTGATTGATTAGTATCTTTTAATTGTATATTTTATATGTGAATTCTTTATATGTGTAAATTATTACGATTTATTATTATTAAATAATTCAATATATGTCATGGTTTTAGTAATAGGATGCTTCTATCTATGTGGATTAATTGGTTATGCAAATAGTGAAATTGGGAAAATAAACAGGGTGAAATTGATTTATTTGTAATTAGATAATTGAAGGTTCTTTTTAAATGAACGAATTAAATCATCTCTTGTCAATGAGTACTAAATTCTCTCATAGTCAATTTGTAAATACATTATGTAAATAGCCATTCAGAAATAATGTTATTATAGTAGATGATCCAATTGGGTGAATTAGGTGTCTAAGTTAATGAGAATTATGAATGTGAAAATAATGTCTTCATGGATGTACTGATTTTTGATTACTTTCTTTGTTAATTATGAACACTAATTTCTCTTTTATTACTTAATAGTTGATTTTAAAACCCACCATGTAATTCAAGATTGCATTATTGGATTTGGTTGCTTGTATGAAGTTTTTTGGTTGATTATTTGAAATTGGGGTAGTTATGGTTGATGTTCCATGTGGGAGTCTTTTGTGCTAAGGGGTTAAGATTTTTCTTCTAGAGGCTTAGGAGGGATTAATGTTGTATGTGTGGTTCTTTTTATGGTTTCACTTTGCAAGTGGTTTGGCAAGGATTTGCATTGCATGCAAAATGGATGATTCCTTGCATTGTATATGGACTCTTATGTTTATGTTAGGAGAGCGAGAGGTTTAATTCCTTGCTATGTGTGTGAGATTGATGTGATGGTTGTTGTCTTGTTGTTTGTGTAGGGTCTACTAGTTGTGAGTAGGGGGGAGTGGCTCTCAATGGGGGCCAGTGTCTAGTGAGAGATTTGTTGGAAAAACAAGAATAGATAACTGATAGGGGGGGTGAATCAGTTGTCACAAAATTTAGAACTTCTTCAACCTTATTAACTTTTAATCTCATATCTGATAATTAATAGTGAAAGCATGAATCAACAACACATCAGAAACATATGAACACCAAGATTTTATCCATGGAAACCCTGTTAGGGGAAAAACTGTGTTGGATGCTAGTCCACAAGATTATACCCTATTAAAAGTATAATGAGAATTAATAAGGAATGCACATGCAGTCAAGCACATTGCCTAGAGCTCGCTGCTCAAATGGGAAGGCTCACTGCTTTACAAAAACATTCAGATTAAAACCATCTAAAGAATAGGAACTGATAAATTAGCTTCTACAAAAGCTTGATTACAGTTCTGGTTAAGCACATAAACCCTTCTTTACACTTATTATAACTGCATGGAAGGCGATTATGATATTCTTGCAAGTGTCAAAGCATTATATCTCTTTTCATCTAGTAAATCTATCTCATGTAGATGGGATACACGATATTCTTCTTGATCAATCAATCCTTGCATAGATACTCTTAGGGAGGGTAACTCGACCTCAATAGGAAGTATTGCTTCAGACCCAAAGACAAGGGAGTATGGAGTGGATCTTGTAGGGGTACCATCACTAGTGCGGTAGGCCCATAAAGCAAGATTGAGCTAGAGGCACCAGTCACAACCATCATCATTGACATTATTCTTTAAGATGTATTTGAATGTTTAGATGAGAATGTGTGAACTAAAGATTGAATATTGATTGATTAGTATCTTTTAATTGTATAGTTTATATGTGAATTATTTATATGTGTAAATTATTATGATTTATTATTATTAAAGAATTCAATATATGTCATGGTTTTAGTAATAGGATGCTTCTATTTGTGTGGATTAATTGGTTATGCAGATAGTGAAATTGGGAAATTAAACAAGATGAAATTGATTTATTTTTAATTAGATAATTGAAGGTTTTTTTAAATGAACGAATTAAATCATCTCTTGTCAATGAGTATTGAATTCTCTCATAGTCAATTTGTAAATACATTATGTAAATATCCATTCAGAAATAATGTTTTTGTAGTAGATGATCCAATTGGGTGAATTAGGTGTCTAAGTTAATGAGAATTATGGATGTGAAAATAATGTCTTCATGGATGTCCTGATTGTTGATTACTTTCTTTGTTAATTATGAACACTAATTTCTCTTTGATTACTTAATAGTCGATTTGAAAACCCGCCATGTAATTCAAGATTGCATTATTGGATTCGGTTGCTTGTATGAAGTTTTGTGGTTGATTATTTGAAATTGGGGTAGTTATGGTTGATGTTCCATGTGAGATTATTTTGTGCTAAGTGGTTAACATCGTTCTTCTAGAGGTTTAGGAGGGATTATTGTTGTATGTGTGGTTCTTTTTATGGTTTCACTTTGCAAGCGGTTTGGCAAGGATTTGTGTTGTATGCAAAATGAATGATTCCTTGCATTATATATGGACTCTTATGTTTATGTTAGGAGAGGGAGAGGGTCAATTCCTTGCTATGTGTGTGAGATGGATGTGATGGTTTTTGTCTTGTTTGTTTTGTAGGGTCTACTAGTTGCAAGTAGGGGGGAGTGGCTCTCAATGGGGGTCGATGTCTAGTGAGAGATTTGTTGGAAAAATAAGAATACACAACTATGCTATATAATGGTGTTTGATAAGCTAGAAAATGTATGGAGAGACTACACCTCCAAACTCTCCCTAATGGCTACTAGAACCATCACATGATAAATAGGTTTTTGTGTTATTTGTCTTTGTTCTTCATGATTATCTACCCAATGAGCTCCTAGTTTATGTAGGGTAGAGCTTCTACCTCTACCCTGAAACTTCCTCTTACCAAAATAATTGGGAATTTCATGAAGGATAAAATCATAGTATAGTTTTCTAAGGAAATATATTGACACCTCATAATTATTACATAGAGTTTGGTCAAAGACCATTTATTGCAAAGATGATTGTTGTTGCACCAAAAGATTTAAATATTAATGATCGGTACAACCACTAGAGTTAATGAATCCATGGAAGGAAATTAATCCATGTCACGAACCTGAGTGCTACACTACACAACACAAGGAGACCAAGAGCACACACCTTGTAACAACCCCCCAAGTGCAAGTTAGGGGTTTGAACCCATGACCTAGGATCTAGTACTTATTGTTGAAAAGATGATTGTCATTACACAAAAAGATCGACTTGTTAAATATTTGATATAACGACTAGAGTTAATGAGTCCATGAGAGGTGATTAAGCCATGCCACAAAATCAAGCGTTGTGCTACACAGAATAAGGAGACCAAGAGAGCACACCATGCAACACCATCCACCACCTATCCCAAAAATCATTTCTTATCTCATCATGATTACACCAATTTATTGAAATCCTTTTTAAATTCAAAGGAATAGGTTCATTGGTTCTAGTATCCATAAAAAGAACACGTGTTTGAAACATTTCTTATGTCTTCCTTTTCACTATATCATAGGATAATTTTGTTGCATAAAATTGATAACATGAATCTCTATAAGTTTTCCATTGATTTATTTGATTTGTAACTATGTCAACATTCACCATTATTGGTTCCATTGTTGAGGCAAGGAATAGGTGATGTTTTTGATGATGTTGCATTTACAGGGTGTAGTACCCTTTACACAATGAGCCCAAGGGGCCAAAAAGATATAAAGTACAAAGTTACATCAAAAGACCAGTAACAATAGAAAAAAATATAATAGGGACAATATACTGATAGCAGAGAAAGACCCAGTAGCCCAAAATAGAGACCCACACATTACATAGCAATCCCATCCCACTTCTCAAAGCGAAGAGTTAGGAAATTATCACCCACCTAGTTAGGTCCCTCTTCCTCTTTTTTGTTCTCCAACTCTTCCTTGATAACCTACGAGAGTGTGATAGTAGTGTTGGTAGCTAGTCAATGCTCCCCTCAAGATTTGTGACATGGACTAACCACCTCTTGTGGATCTGTTAACTCTTCCAATTGTATTGGGAATTAATAGGTTGACCTTTTGGTGCAACGACAATCATGCGGAAAAAAATTGGTATCAAAGCCAAAGGTGTTGGGTTCAAATCCACTTGAGTAATGTTGAGGGGGAGATTGTTGGCAGCTAGTTAGTGCTCCCCTCGAGATTCGTAACATGGACTAACCACCTCTCATGGATCTGTTAACTCTAGCAGTTGTATCAGGCATTAATAGGTCAAAGTTTTGGTGCAACCAAATTATGGGGACAACAAGTAGACCTATGAATGATATTAATGGTGCATCATGTCATTTGAGTAAACTTTTGTTCCAAGTTTTCTACTCATTCCTATAGCTTTTTGAAATCCTCTGTAATGTCATTTATCCTCTTAATAGTCTCATCCTTAGTAGCCACTGGGTCTGAATACTAGGTGGTGGAATCCACATAATTGATCATTTTGTTCATATCCAAGAAGTGGTGAGGCCCTTCAAAAATTTAATCCCACCCCTCAATAGTGTCCTTATTGTACTCCTCTTTTCAACTATTCAACCCCTCTTTGCTGCTAGTCTCCTTCGCGTTGCTTGATATCTTGTCCACCAACACCTTCTTTTTCTTTTTTTCTAGTCTATGGGACCTCTTGACACTGGTTTGATTCATCCCCACATCCACGATAGGTGCCACAATGGTACCCCCTTTAGAATCATGGTCCTCAGTGCTCTTTCCCTCACTATCTAAAGTCGACATCTTCACTTGGTGCTGAATCTCTTTCTTACCTTTTGTATTTGCCATCAGTTTGTTTTCCTTCATGGTGGGAGAATTATTTTAACTCACATAGCCTTGCTTCCACCTTAGATTGGGAATTAGTTGCTCTCCCTTCTTTCTTGCAGGGGTTTTTGGTCTAGGAGCATTTTTGGGTAGGCTTCCCACAAGGGGGTTTTCCTCTTGGGTCTGATAAAAGTAGCAAGGGAGGGTCTTTTAGGGGAGTGGTCAGGTAGTTCTAGCTCTTCAACATGGATGGCAGAGATGGGTTTGGGAGGGAAGAGGCACAAATGAAAATGTTACAGTCAAATAATTAGGCCTTGGTTTAAAGGTAGAGGAGGTGGCTTATCCGGATTTAGGGTAGCAACTTCAAGGGTTTCTTTTATCGAGATTTCTAAGGAAATTGATAGAAAAAATAGGAAAACTTAAGAAAATGTTGTGTCGAAGTTGATTGAGTAATGGAAAATGATAGAAGTAAAGGACATTAAATCTTCCCTCAATAGTAACATACTTCATGAGAGATCAACAAACCCGATCCCATGGTTTAGGAAGCACCTCCTTTTCGAAAGTCATGTGCTTCTTGACTAGATTCTCATTCTCTTTGTAGAAGGAATTAAAGCTCTCTAAGTCTTGGACTTTGGGGTGTTTCTTTAGTTTCTTACCAGCGCAAGAAAGACTCATTGCCTTGCCAATAATATCTTTATTAACTTTAAGAAAAATTCCTCTCACAATAACTCTTCTGACATTATAGGAGCTAGAAAATTGAGCTAACAACTTCTCATCATGACCCACCAGAATCTCCATAAGAGATAAAATCCCACCCTCAATGTAGATATGCCACATAATAGGGCTATTGTGGAATTCATCACAAGAGTCAGGCTCATTCTTAACTTTGGCACCTCCATTTCTTCACACTGAAACCAAAAACTTTCCAAAATAGTAGAGTTAGAATTTTTTTGAAATGGAAACCAATGAATTGACCCACTCCAATAGCATCATTCACAAACCAAGGATGACCATGCATAATTAAGGATTTTGATAGATCAAACGAGTTGGTGGTCATTTCCAAGAAATTGATTATTGTGGGGACATAATGGGAATTTCTTAAGTACAAAAAACTTAAGCAAAAATCCATGATAAATTTAATCGAGATATTATGAACCAAAGTTCTAGAGCTAAAATTTGGTCCAAAACATACTCCAAGAAAATTTGGTCGCCAGGTCATAATTAAATTTCCTTAAGTACAAAAAATCAAAGCTTAGAGGTATGATAAATGTGAGTGGACAATAATTAGCCAGCAAATGGAAGATAAACAAATCCAAATACACACTCCTAAAAATGTGAATATTGTTATGATACATTTGACAAGACAACTTGAACATATTTTGGAGAACCCAGCCATACATCATCATAAATTCAAAACACCTCCCAAATCCCCATGTAAACCTCTCCATGTAATCATGCTTGCTCCACATCATCCAAGGCCCAAAGGTATAGTGTCACATGTACTTTCCCAAATCAGCATAGTTGGCTCCCTTCATTAATAGTAACATTTTCCTATTTAGAAAGGATAAATTCTTGTATATTCACAGAGAGAGTCTCTAGTCTTCTCTAGTATTTGGATAGACTCCACAAGGAGCCAAGGTTGGACAAAGCATCTACCAACTGATTTCTCTCATGATATATGTGAGACAAATTACTCCTTTCCAACTTAGAAATCAAACAACTTATGTCCTAAAGGATATCTTTAATACTCGATCCTTAATAACAAAAATGACTAACATAGTCAATAATCATCTTAAAGTCACCTTATATATACATATTTTTTATACCTAGAGTTACAAAAATCTCAATGCCCTTGAGTAGCGCATGAGCCTTTGTTATCATAGAATTATATATACCAATATTGCCAACATACCCAGCTACAAAGTTTCCCTTGTAGTCCCTAATAATTCAACCAATACTAGCCATACATGGGTTCCCTTTTGCCTCCCCATCAATATTAAGCCTGTGCCAGTTGGTATCCGAGGGTTTCCAAGCTATATTACATCTAGCCAGAGATTTGGAGTTATCATAAGGATTTGATCTCTAACTTTTTTTTCCATGAATTTTCCATCTTGATCTCCCACTCTGTGGGGTCTTTATCTAGAGGTTTCCAAGAGTAAATGGAGACACATTGTAGAATGAGTGTGAAACCAATGCCAAAGACCTCCTTGGGATTCTATATATCTTTAAAGATCTAGTTGTTCCTCTCTTTTCATAAATGTCAAAAATTGATGCGAGAATTTTGATGCCAAATCTCAATAGGGAAATGATTTTGAAAGGGACCAAACTATCCTTCTATAAAATTATTTAAGTCCCCATTCATGGTCCATTGAGTCCCCAATTTTTCAAAATTCAAATACCAAACTTTAGTAGCAAATGGAAAATGTAGTAACAGATGGTCAATCAACTCCTCATTTTTTTTGCATAACATGCATCTATTTAGGATTCAGAATATCCTTTTCCTTAAGTTAGCATGAGCTAGAATCCTATTGTAGCATGTCATACACCAAAATAAATTTATTTTTGTAATCTAATGTCTATTCCGAACTTGTTTCCAAACTCTTCTTTCAGCTACCATGTTCAACAACAAACCATAAGTTGACTTGACAAAGAGGTTTCCCTTGCATTCCTTAACCCAAAAGAAATCATCCTCCATGTTTGATATGGGAATTCTAGTTAGGGAAAGGATGTCCTATAAAGTCCTAGCTAGTAGCATCAAGCCCAAAGAGAGGGGGAAACATAATTCCCAAACTTTCCACTTCTTAGAACCTTGAGAACCATACATGTAGTCATAAAATTTTCAGCCAAAGAATTTCTACGTTGGCTCCATCAAGTTCTTCAAGTTAGATAGGGACAAGGGACATTAAAGTAGATAGGGGTCTTCCTAGAAGCTAATATTGATTCCATTTCCAAGCTTCCATCTTATCCTAGAGTGCACAAAAATTTTCATTCTACAAATATTATTCCAAGCCAAAGAGCCACTAGGGTGCTCCCATGAGAGACAACTTATTTGGGGAAGTTGTTTAGGTACTTATCATTCATAATCCTACACTAGTCCTTTTTGTTAATTAACTGGTCCCAACCAAACTTAGCAAGAAATACTTTGTTGGTCAAGTTAATTTTCCTTAAACAAAGTCCACTAGATTTAGGAAGGCACACCATGTCCTAATAAATCAGAACCAGCTTATTTTTTCCCTCTATGCTAGACTAGAGGAATTTCCTTTGGATTTTTCCAAACGTTTCTACTAATGTATCTAGAGAATTTGAAAATAGAGATGAAATAAATTGGAATCCCTTGAAGGGCAGCAATAAGGAGTTGCAGCATAAGAACATGACTGGGGATTGAGCCTTTCCACCCAGCTACTTTCCTTTGGATCCTCTCAAAGATAATATTCCAGTTGATAGTAAGAGGGAGTCCCAAGTACACTAAAGGTAGGGAGGCACCAATGCAACCCAGAACAATAGTCACCGTATCCTACAAAATAGGAGTATTTTTAAAGAAATAAATCATAATCTTGTTGTAGTTTATGCATTGTCTAGAGCAATCCGCATAGTTATTAAGGAACTTTTTCTATTTCCTTGCTTCCAAAACCAAAGCCTTCTCAAAAAATATGGTATCATCCACATAATTTTGTATGAATAAATGTTCCAGAGTAGTGGCAAGTTTGACACCTTTAATAGAATCCTCTGACATCATTCTAGTAACATTACTACTTAGCACATCCGCAACCATTATGAACAAGTATGGGGATAGAGGATCCCCCTTTCTTATACCACTCTAAATTTTAAAGAATCCATGAGGGACCCCATTGACCAATACAAAATATCTCATAGTAGTAACACACTGCATAATGAGATTAATCACCTTCTAATTGAATCCCATCTTAGCCAAAAATTTGGGTAGAAAGCTCCAAAGGAATTTGTCATAGGATTTTGAAATTTCAATCTTAAAAGACATACTAGCACTATTACAATGGTCCATCGAGTTCAATATTTTTTGAGTGGAAATGGTAGTATCCAAGATATGGCACCCCAAGACAAAGCCCTTTTTGCGTGGACTTATCATTTTTTCCAAAAAGGGTTTCAGGAGGTTCACCAAGATTTTAGAGAAAATTTTATAAATTGTATTACTGAGACTAATAGGGTGAAATTTGGCCATGTTCTACGAGTCCTCTATTTTGGGAACAAGGGAAATGAAGGTGTGATTCATCTCTTTGAGAAGTTTCCCAAAATTGAAGAAATCATTAGTTGCTAGAGTTAAGTCCTCACTAGCTATGTCCCAAAAAACTTGGAAGAAAGTTGGGGGGTGTCCATCAAGTCTTGAAGCCTTTTAGGAAGCCATATTGAATGTAGAATCCTTGACTTCCATGAGAGTGACATCACTCAAAATATTATCATTTTTATCCTTGGATAAAAAGATAGGAAGGGGGTCCAACAAAAAGTCATCCAAAGAAAAATTAGGAGCCATAGTAGGAGCTGATAAAGACTATTGGAAATAGCCAAAGGTCGATAGACCAATATGAGTAGGGGAAGTGACATCATCACCCAAATCATTTTTCAACTCTTTTATCCAATTCCTTTTCCTATGCTTGAGGGTCAAAACATGGAAGAAAGAGGTGTTCCGATCACCCTCCATTAGCCATTGAACTATGATTTTTTTCTTCCAAAATATTTCTTATTTTTTCAAGATTTTTTCCCATTCTAGAATACCTCTTTCCTATTGACAAGTATATAGACTTATATCACCCTCCTCCATTCTCCTTTGTGTCAACCTAAGATTATTGTCTAACACCCTTTTCTTATGGAAGACATCACTAAAAAACCCCGTGTTCCAACCCTTAACCATGTTGTTTATATACTTGAGTTTATGGAACACCCTAAACATGGGGAGCCATGTAGATGGGTGTTACACCAAGTAGCTATTTTATTCCTAAAATCCAGGTGGTTATTCCAGATGAACTCAAATTGGAAAGGAAAGGGACCCACAACAGAGTGTTCATTCATGAACAACAACGAAGGATTATGATCTGAAATAGTTTGAAGCAAAGCCATCAGATTAGAATTAAGTAAGGCCCTCCAATTAGGAGAAAAGATGAATGCATCAAGTCAAACCTTGATAAGGCCATCCCCCAATCACCTATTGCTCCAAGTAAAAGCCTATCCATGTAATTCAATGTCCAGCAGACCAATATTACTTAAGAAATAAGCAAGGTAAGTCATGATGTCAGAATAGTCGGTTAGATCCCCACTCTTCTCCGAAGGGTATAGTGGAGAGTTGAAATCTTGAGCCACTAACTAGTGAGTGCCCCCATTATTCTTTATCTAATCAATGAGATCTTTCCAAAGGAATTTCCTTGCATTCCTTAAATTGGGGGCATAGATGTTGATTAGGAACCAAGAACCACCAAAGTGAGAAAACCGGATCCCCACATTGCTTTTTCTTTGGAAAATTTCAGATCTAGTTAACCTATTAGGGTTATAAATCATACACATCCCATTCAAAGACCCATCCATATCACTATAAGAGAAATGGGTATTTAGCCAAATGTACTTAGCTATGTGTTCAAAAAAAAAAAATTCATTTTAATTTCTTGTAACAACACAAAATCTATCTTGTGTTCCAACACATAATTCTTCAGAGCCAACTATTTTTGGGGGCTATTTAGCCCTCTCACATTCCAAGACAATAATTTCATTTAGAACCTTTCCTTTTAGATAATTCCAATGTCCTTTTTTTACTATTGGAAATCTCTTTTTTGTCTCCCTATTCCTATTCTATCTTTGGTTGGGTCTTCCAAGTTTGGAATCCCCACCAAAATCAACTTTCTTTTATTTAAATTTCTTCTTTGGATTTTTCCATAACTCATCTTGATTGGCTTGATCCTATGAAAAGGAAGTAGCCACTATCTATCCAAAATTGGAGTTTTAACATGTCAATGACCTCATTCAAAATCTCACCTTCTTAAACATTCTTTATCAAATCCTAATTAGGGGATAGAACTCTTACCATTTCCACCAACGGTTCCATAGGATCCCCTAGAACACCATGTAATAATGGAGAAGACCCTCCCAACACCGAAGAAGATTCCATAGAATCCATTTATATAGATAGGAACAACAAGGCCTCCAGAACAAGAGACCCAGATTTGGCCAGGGAGTCCATAATATTGAGAAGTTTGGACTTGAAGGGGTAGTTTTTAGAGAGGTCATCCATAGGGGGTCACTAGGAATGGGGTCATGTTTTACCATGGAATTATAGTCTGAAATGAGATGCCCAAGTTTAACACATTTTTGGCAATAAATCACAACATTTTCATAGAAAAATTGTTGAGTCCAAGACCCAAATTTTGAACAAGTTTTCATAGAGTTGGGCAAGGAGTTGTTAATATCAATGCTAACAAAAAATCTAGCAAATACTAACCTATAACCCAATCTGGTGGTAGATTATGAGCTAATGTAATGATCCATTGAATCACTCATGCTTTGAAACATTGATTCATCCCAATACCTTAGGGGTATTCTAGGAAGATGAAACCACATGGGAGTCAACTTGTTGTGACCGATAGCAGGATCAAAGCCTAGCTTCCAGTGGCATAGTGATAGGACATGTTTCCCATAAACCCAAGGACTAGAGGATGGAATAGAAATCATATCTTCAGCAGCCATGAATTTGGAAAGGAATAGCCCACCAACCATAGCAAAAACCTCTACACTACCTTTGAGATGCCATTTTACAGTCATCCATCTTCTTACCATATCCATAGTGGGGCAAAAGGAGAAAAAATTACCCACTATAATGTTCTCCATAAAGGAAATAATCCTATGATTGATGGATTTAGGGATAGAGAATTTGGTACCACACTCGGAGATCACCACTTTTGGGTGAGGATGGGAAATATTAGTAGTTTAGCTTGATTGAGTTAGCACATTCTTCCCCCCCTTTTAATTTTGACTGATAGAGATCATATGCACATCAATAGTAGCCCGACTAGGAATCACAGGAACACCAGCAACACAAAACATAAGAGCGAACCTCGAGCTTGTTGGAGTAAAATGTGTCCTGGAAAGAACCAAATTAGGATAGGATAGGGAGGGACCATGGGGTACCCCCAAAGTCGAGTCCACCATCCGTGCAAATAATTCAAACTAGAGGAGTGGGAAAAAATGAAAAAAATGGACCATTTCTTGATTTATGTGTGTAATCCTTGTGCAGGGTCCATGCTAATCTTATCTTTATCATTCCAATTTTCTCTGTATGTGTTTCATCCTTGGCTTGAAGTTGAACCCCTCAATTTCAAAACTAATTTAGAAATTACATGTTTTTTTGTTCTGTATGCCCTAACAAATCCTCCTGTTTTTGTCTAGGGTTTGTTGGAAGGATTGGAGGATGGTCAAGCATCCTATGGTTTTCCTTAGGCATTTCATTACTTAAATTTGGTTGTGGCTTAGGGCTTATATGATATGTTAGAAAATTTCAAAAAAACATGAAATTGATTAAAAATATCCATTTTTTAAATGCAAACAAAATTTAAATCTAATGCACAAAAAGGAGCACTTGCCTCTTCTTTGGCATGTAATTTTGAAGCTAGGTTGCAAATGGAAAAATAAAATTCATGTTATGTTGGGTTGAGGATGATAAGATAACTATAGAAAATGTGGGCCATGGGTGAGGAAAATGAGAAAGGTTTTTTTATAACTTTACTAAGAAGAACACGTACACATTTTTCTCTCATAAAAAACGCATGTGTTTTGAATGCTAAAAATATGTGCATGTTTTGAGTGCTAAAAATAAGATCATGTTTTTAATACTAAAAATATGAGTGTGTTTTTATTCAAATAACATGAGCGTGTTATTTGAATTTCTTCATAACATGAGTGTGTTTTTCTCATTTTTTGGAATTTAGACACTTTTTTGTGCTCCACCTTAGTGCACATGCCCCATACATAAATTTTAATAATAACTTATTTATTATTATTTAAATTTTTAAAATACACTAGTAGAGTTTGGAAAATAAATGACTATGTGACTAAAAATTTTAATCACAACAACTAAAAATGACAAAATTCTACTAATCTTTTTCAACTTAGCTATAAATGAGTAAATAAATGACTAATTTGGTCATTGACTAAAAATTATTTAGTCACACAAATAAAAATGACAAAATAGTTAATCACTTATTTAGTAACAATCCATTTGAATAAATCATTTAAGGAATCAAGAATTAGTAGCTCACAAAAATATTCTAAAATGTTCAATGAAATCTTATTTTTAGATGTAGCCCGACAAAATATATTTTTCATTCTAATAAACATACTCTAAAAAATTCATCAAAACTTTATTTTCAGGTGTAGCCCTCCAAAATGGAGAAGTGTTAAGTAAATAATGACCAAGAATGGTAAGGAGATGTGCGTGATAGGAGGCATAGGATTCATTGCTGCTTATCCCATTCCCACCCTGCTCAACAAGGGTTACATTGTTCATGCTAATGTTTGTAATCCAGGTATTTAATTGGCATATATTTGCATAATCCCAAATTCCTTCAGATGATTTTGAAGTATCAATTGTTGCAAGTATGGATGTGTTGGGTGGTGTTTCCATTAATGTTGTCATTGATGTCAACACTACATAGGTTGAGTAAGTTGGATTTTTCCAACCGCTTTTGAGAAAATTTGATAAATAATGAAAGTTGTGTTGAAGCATGTCTTGATCATGCTCCGATATTTTTGTCTGCATTTCTCTTGTATTGACCTAATGCCTATATGGATTTATAGGTGTGTTCATAACCTTAAATGGATTGTATATTCTAATTTTTAGCTTCTGCTTCGATGGAGAGAAAAAATTTATGCTCATCGATGTGTGAATTGGTTTGTCAAAGTTATCTAGTTATTGAATAGGAGAAATGTTTTGGCTCTACAGTCCTCTGGTGTTTGGTTTCAGATCTTGTAGATCTGGGAGATTACTCTTTCTAATTATTTGTGTTATGAAAAAATTTCTTATGGTTTGGCATTCCGAAAGACCTACTCTAGAGTCTCTGTGTTTTTGCTGGCTGTCCTAGTTGAATTGGTGAAGTGTTCTCTACAAATGAAGTTTTTTGAAGTTGTTTTGGATGTACCTGAGTTATTCTTAGAGATGGTAAAATGACTAGTGAAGCATGTTGAGCAATCTGTGTGTAATTATCTTGTTGAAGATGTGCATACTTCAAAGATCATTGGTTTTTTCATTAGGTTTGGTTCACCTAGTTTGAATTTGTAAATGAAATTGTATAGCTGACCTTGGAGAATGTTCCTGAGGTTGAAGATGGTATAAATACAATTTAATTTGTAGTGAATTTAATATCCATCCATCATTCGATTCGAGCAAGAGAAGAGTGTAGAAGAATGAATTGTGGCAATAGCACTTCATTGTATTCATAATATTCTGATCAAGGTGGGAAGTGTGTGGAACTCCTAGTGGTCGATCCTTAACTATTTTTTTGTATTTTTTTGTAGGCAGTGAGCCCTTGATCTAGTTAGTGAGCCTTTGTATTTGGGCAGTGATCCCTCTAGAAGTGAGGATTTTTGTATCCAGTATTGCATTACTATTATACTGTGAGTTAATCCTCACCATGGTTTTTCCCTCATTATGGTTTTCCACATAAATTTGGTGTCTCTAGTTTTGTGTTTTTTTTATCTACATTTTCATGTTTACACTTAATAACATACTAAAGATATAGTGGAATTGATTAGGTTAAGAAGTAAAGAATTTGATACAACTGATTCACCCCCCTCTCAGTTGTCTTGTGGATTTCAACAATTGGTATTAGGGCTTTGGTTCCTTGGAGAAAAGCTTAACTATTTGAGGTAGGTCAAATTTTTCACAAGCTGCAACTTCCTATGTTTGATGGAGCTGATTAAAGTGACTGGAAAGAGAAAATGAGAAGTTATCCAATTTCACTCAGTTTTAATACTTGGAAAGTTGTAGAGATAAATTATGTGAATCTAATAGCTAGACCTTCCATTGGTTATGAGATTGTAGCTTTTGAAGAAAATGAAAAAGCAAGGTTTTCTATCTTCAGTGCATTATCTAAAACTGAAAGATCAAAAGTTATTTCTTTAGCTAGTGCAAATAAAATGTGTACAAAATTGAAAGACATTTATGATGGAAATGAGAGAGTAAAATTGTCAAGGAAACTAACTACTAAGTGAAAATTTGAGAATTTGAGAATGGAGGACGGAGAATACATTGCAAGCTATTATAAGAGAGTTGAAACTTTAACAACTGTAATCAATAATCAAGGTGGTACCATGAAGGATCAATATATAATTGAGAAGATCTTGATGACCTTACCAAAAAATTACAGTGACAAAGTATTTGCACTTGAAGAATAGTATGATCTAGAGATATTCACTAAGGAACATCTATTTGGTGTCTTGTCTGCATTTGAAATGAGAAATTTCACAAGAGATAAGGAGAAGACTGAAACAACCTTTAAAGCCATGAAGATAGAAGATGATCATGATGTTGATGCTGAAGATTTGGAAGCAAATTTCACAAGGAGATTGAAGAAAGGTATTGGTAAATACAAAGGTAAGTTACATTTTAATTTTTTTGGATGTGTGAAATATTGGTCATTATGAATCAAGATGACCTAATAGAGCTACAAAAAAGAAGAATAAGGATAATAACTATAGTTACAAGGATAAGAAGGATAGGAAGTTCAAGAAGTTGTATTATTTTAAGCAAGATGTAGGAATCTCTGATGATGAATTTGACCTTGAGGAAGATAAAGATGAATGCTTGTTTCTAGACCTGGAAAAGAAATGCACAAAAGAACCTAGTCCAAAGTGTAGGAAGGATTAATCAGAAGGTAGTCTGGTAACTACTTTTCATGCTAGACAGGATGAAGACTTTTGGGTAATTGATAGTGGATGTTCAAATCATATGACTGGAGATAAGAGTAAGTTCACTAAACTTGAGAATTATGATGGAGGCATAGTCATGTTTGGAGATGATTTTGGTGCTAAGATTGTTTATAAAGGAATAATTATCTTTAAACATAACACTGATGATGTCTATTATGTAAAATTTTTAAGGAATAATCTCTTAAGTGTTGGAAAAATGTGCAACAAAGGTTTAAATCTTGTGTTTTAGGATAACAGTTGTGAGATTAGAAAAGGATCTAGAATTGTGGTTGCAGCTGGAAGAAGAACTCATGGAAAAATCTATCCACTCAAATGTGGTGATGTTCAATGTTTTGTTTCCTAGACTAGTGAGAGTTGGCTCTAGAACTAGAGGATGGGACATGTGAATTTTAATAATCTGGTTAGGATCAGTCCTAGAGAATTTGTGAGAGATATTCCTAGAATCATAAAGCTTTCAAATTCAATCTATAGAAGTTGTCAGATAGGAAAATAGACAAGGAACAACTTTAAAGAAAAGGATCAATCATCTACCAGAATGCTAGAATCAATCTATACAAACCTCTATGGTCCTACAAGAACAAGAAACTTGAATGGTGACAAGTACTTTATGCATTAAACTGATGATTACTCTAGGATGATATGGGTTAGATTTCTTAGAGAAAAGTATCAAGCTCTTGATAGATTCAAGGCATTTAAGGAAAGAGTAGAAAATGAGGCAAGCCTAAGAATAAAATGTTTGAGATCTAATAGAGGTGGAGATTTTACATCTAGTGAGTTCAATGCATTCTGTGAGGAGCATGGTATAAAAAGACATTATTTTTCCCCTAGAATCCCACAACAAAATGGAGTTGTATAAAGAAAGAACTAGATTGTGCAAGAGGTTTCCAAAACTGTGATGAAAGAAGCAAATGTTCCTGATATGTATTGAAGAGAAGCTATTCACATTGTTGTTTACATTCTTAACATAGTTCAAGTAAGAGGTAACGACACTAAGACCCCTTATGAGTTATGGACTGGTAAGACTCCTACTGTGAAATCATTTAAGGTATTTGGTAGTAGATGTTACATTATAAGAGATGAAGAAAATCTTTGAAAATTTGATGCTAGATGTGATGAAGGAATTTTCCTTGGATATTCAAATAGCAGTAAGGCTTACAGATGTTTTAATAAGAGGCTAAGGAAAATCATTGAAAGTACTAATGTGAAGGTTGATGAAACTATGTATAGACTAGTGGAAATAATTGGAGTTGAACCTGATGAGCCTATCTATGTGCAAATACAAGAAGAAGAAAAAGAAGAGAAGCAAAAACGTGAAGAAGAAGAAATTATGGAACCTACACCCAATACTCCTAAATATGTTCAAAAAAATCATCCGGAGGAACAAATAATTGGAGACAAAAGTGAAGGAGTGAATACAAGGAACAAAGTGGTTGAGGTAAACTTGTGTCTACTTTCTAAAATATAATCTAAGACTATGAATGAAGTTTGTGATGATGAAAGTTGGGTAAGAGCAATAAAAGAGGAATTATAGTAGATAGAGAAGAATGAGACATGTGAACTAGTCCCTAGACCTATAAACAAGAATGTAACTGGTTCTAGATGGGTATTCAGCAACAAATTAAATGAAGATGGTGAAGTAGTAAGAAATAAAGCAAGACTTGTATGTAAAGGATATTCATAGGTTGAAGGAATATATTTTGAAGAAAATTTTACACCTATAGCAAGGATGGAAGCCATTTAGATGTTCTTGGAATTTTCAGCTCATAAAGACTTCAAAGTATATTAGATGGATGTCAAATCTTAATTTCTAAATGGAGAAATGGAAGAAGTATATATGGAGAAACCAGAAGGATTTTCACTGTCAGACAAACCTGACATAGTTTTCAAGTTAAAGAAAGAATTATATGGACTAAAGAAATCTCCTAGAGTTTGGTATGCAAGATTGGATAGATACCTGACAAAGCAATGATTCAACAAAGGGTCCACAAAAAATATTTACTTCAAGGTTGTGAAAGACAAGATACCGATAGATGTGGTTTATGTTGATGACATAATTTTTGGTGGTAATGAAGGTATGGTTAACATGTTTGTTGAGGAGATGCAAAAATAATTTGAAATGTCTATGATTGGTGAGTTGAATTTCTTCCTTGGACTCCAAGTTAATCAAACTAACAAAGGGATATTCATTTCACAATCTAAGTATATTAAATAATTGTTAAATAAGTTTATGATGGATGACTCGAAGCTGGTGTGTACCCCTATGGTAACTAGATGCAAGATAAGTAAGGATGATGGATCTACTAAAGTTGATCAGAGCATGTACAAATCCATGATTGGTAGAATTTTGTATCTTACTGCTACTAGACCAAAAATTATGCATGTAGCATGTTTAGTTGCAAGATTTCAAGTAGAACCAAAGGAATCACATGTTAAAGCTATGAAGAGGATATTCAAATATCTAAAGGAACTCTAGACTATAGAATATGGTATCTAGAGGATAATGATTTCACTTTGAATGCCTACACTGATGTTGATTGGGCTTGATGTGTAGATGACCAAAATAGTACAAGTGGAGGAGCATTATTTCTTAGAGGAAGATTAGTTTAATGGTTGAGAAAGAAACAAGATTCAGTTTCTTTATCCACTACAGAAGCTAAATATATTGCAGTAGCATCTTGTTGTACATGGGTAATTTGGATGAAGAAAACTTTGATGGAAATAGGTGTGGTGAGTGATGAACCTACTTCTATATATTGTTACAATACAAGTTCTATAAACATTTCAAAGAATCCAGTGATGCATTCTAGAAGAAAGCATATATCTATCAAGTATCACTTCTTGAGGGAGAAAGTATTAAAGAATGAAGTTAGACTTGAATATGTACCTACCAAAGAACAAGTTGTAGACATATTCACTAAAGCCCTTACAAAGGATACTTTTGAGTATCTCAAAGGGAAGTGAGGGGTTTCTATCCCTCCTTCTTTGAACTAAGTGCACATGGAGGTGCATCAGTCTAGTGGATTCATAGACATCCTTGTTCTGGATTGATGATTAAGGTATACTCCTCAGGGGGAGTAGAGAAGTACATTGTTGGAGTATGTGATGTGGATGTATTCCTTAGGGGGAGTGAATAGAGACTTGTTTGGATATAATTTACTTTTCCATTAATTTAAAAGGGGGAGAGATAATCATGTGGAAACTTTATGCTTGGTAGGTTGTCAGTTATGAAAATCATGTAGGATGTGGGAGAGAGAATCATGTGAAATGTCTACGGTTGGTAAGTTGTCGCTTCTAAGAATCATGTATATTGTCTTTAATGGTCTTTCACATCATGTGTTGCCATCAGAAAAAAAGGGGGAGATTGTTGCAAGTATGGATGTGTTTTGTGGTGTTGTCATTAATGTTGTCATTGATGTCAACATTGTACAGGTTGAGTAAGTTGGATTTTTCCACCTGCTTTTGAGAAAATTTGAGAAATAATGAAAGTTGTGTTGAAGCATTTTTTGAGCATACTCTGATATTTTGGTCCATGTTTCTCTTGTGTTGACCCAATTCCTATAAATATTTATAGGTGTGTTCATAAGCTTAAATGGATTGTATATTTCAAGTTTCAACTTTTGGTTCGATGGAGAGAAAAATTTATGTTCACTGGTGTGAACTAGTTTGTTAGAGTTATCTGGTTATTGACTGGGATAAATGTTATGGCTCTTTATTCCTCTAAAGTTTGGTTTTAGATCTTGTGGATTTGGGAGATTACTCTTTTTTATTATTTTTGTGTTATCAAAAAATTTCTTGTGGTTTGGCACTCCAAAATGCTTGCTTCAGAGTCTTTGTGTTTTTGTTGGTTGTCCTAGTTGAACTGGTGAAGTGTTCTCTGCAAATAAAGTTTGTTGAAGTTGTTGCGGATATATATGAGTTATTCTCATAGATGGTAAATTTTTTGGTGAAGTGTGTTGAGCAATCCGCGTGTGTTTATCTTGTTGAAGATACACATACTTCAAAGATCATTTGTGTTTTCATTAGGTTTGGTTGACCTAGTTTGAATTTGTAAATGAAATTGTATAGCCAACCTTGGAGAATGTTCCTAAGGTTGAATATAGTATAAATACAACTTAAGTTGTAGAAAATTTAATATCCATCCATCATTCGGTCCAAGCAAGAGAAGAGTGTGCGAACAAGTGCGAAAAGAAGAGTCTAGAAGAATGAATTGTTGCAACAACACTTGATTGTATTCATAATCTTTTGATCAAGTTTTGAAGTGTGTGGAACTCCTAGTGGTGGATCCTTATCTATTTCTTTGTATTTTTCTGTAGGCAATGAGCCTCTCTTTTGGACAGTGAGTCCTAAGGTAGTGAAACCTTGTATTTGGGTAGTGAGCCCTCTGGTAGTGAGCCTTTTTGTATCCGATATTGCATTACTACTAGATAGTGAGTTAATCCTCACTATGTTTTATCCCTCATTATGGTTTTCTACGTAAATTTGGTGTCTTTGGTGTTGTGTTTTTGTTATTTGCATTTTCATGTTTACACTTAGTAACAGACTGAAGATATAGTGGAATTGATTAAGTTAAGAAGTAAATAATTTGATACAACCAATTCACCCCCCCTCTTAGTTGTCTTGTGAATTTAAACATCAATGTATCCTATATAGGGTTTAGAATTATTTCTTTTAATTTAAAAAAATTAATAAATGATGTATTTTCCTGTGATTAGATAATGTGGAGATCTCCCAAATCTTCCCCAGCACACTTTCCTCTTTGGCAATGTATTCATTACTCTAGTTGCTAGGGTTTTTCATGTGACATCTTTAATATCTTCATGATAATGGATTTTAATTAGATCTTGGTCTTTTCTTTAATATTTATCATGGTAACCCTTGAGTTCCATAATCCATGTTCAATCTCTTCTAAGAACGTTGTCTGAAGCTAGAATTTATAGTATGCATATAAATAAAGTACTTCATACTTTCCATTGTTCCAAACTGCCACTCACTACCTTGCTTAAAATTATGCCTCCATAAGCATAGAAGTTTGTTTTAAAATCACGGTTGCCAGTGATTGACCATTAAGGTTAGTACTTTCATCAAGATACAATGATATTTTTGTCTTCAAACTCAAATTATTATGCAAGATAACATTGTGAATTGTTTCCTATGGAGGATTTGATTTCCTTGCACATTTACTACTTTGATAACCATCTTTAAGACTATATATTTCACCCTCAACTTCAATCTCAAACAAATCACTCACTATCACTTGAAGATTCCTTTCATGAGCATCCTTCTATAAAATCAAACTATGCCCTATAGACTACCTACTTACTTACTATAGGGGACTCATTATTTCATGGTATTTTAGGTCTTAAGATCCTTCAACCTTATTGTCACTACTTCATAATCCACTAGGTATTATATATTCACTATTCTCTCATCTTTGATGAGTCTCAAAACATGGATCAAACATGCAATCCACTACCTCCATTATACAATGGCTAAGAAGAAACATTGAAGCTATAATTACCACAACTAATTCATTTGGATAGTTATTCCTTGATTGTAGTTTCATTGTCTAACACTTTTGATAACATTTGAAAAACCCTTAAGGTCAACAAGGGGCTAAAGAAACTCACTATTAAAATCTCCACTTTACTATGCAAGTTTTGAGATTTGTTATCTTGTCACTACCTAGCCTCTTTTTTACTGTAACACCTCAAGTGAATGTCATTCATATTAACATAGATTTAATTTACAAATGTCACTAGGCTACATAGTGTGCTTGTTATTGGCTACAATCTTTAGATTGCAAGATTTTTGTATTGGCTACAATGTCTCAATCTTTCTAGTATTGCAACCTTACTAATCTGTTAGAGTTATGGTATTTTTTTACTATGGAGGCCTAGGGTTTGTACCCTACTCATGCTCTTACCAATGCTTATGTTGGTATTAAATAATAACTTTAAATATTGGGTGAAAAAATTAGTTGTCTTAACGGGGGTGTGGTATGATCTTGGATTGTATCCTAGAGTGTGTGGGAAGCTTGTATTTGACAATTATGGTATGTAAACCTGATATGGGAAATGTATCCTATATAGAATGGGTCTTTCTTTACTACTTTCCATAATGGTTATTAGAAGATCATATTATTATAGTTTGTGGTAACCCAAGATTGCATTCAAGTGTGTAACAAACTTGGTCTATAGTTTAAGCTGTATACTTTCAACTAGCATTTATAAGGTTTAAAAAATATTGATTACTCTCTAGAATAGCCTAGATTAAACATGGGTTGTGCTTGAATTCACTACACAATTGATATAACACAACCACTCTGCATATCAACTAGAGTTATAGGCTCTTTATTGCAACAAGAGGTAATCACTCTTGGATCATGCTATCATTACATCATAACTTGTTAAACTTGACTCAACCTAAATGCACCCAATGATTATTGACACATAATTGTGATGACAATGATTTGTACATAAATTGTGCTCATATGAGTGCCTCAATTTTTAGCACAAAATAGCGACATTAAACTTGGGTCACACATGAATGCATCCTGTATTTGTTATAGCACATTTGTGCCACATGACCAATAGAGTTATGGATCACATAACTACAATCACAATAATTTTTTCCTTGGTTATTCTCTTATGGTGATTCCATTACCATTACAGCATAGCCCTTTGGACTTATATTGCTTAAATCCTTTTATTTCTTATTTTCTCTTTGGATGGATAGCTTCATGGATTTTTTATGATTTATATGGATTTTGTTTTGATAGTAAATGACATCAAATTATTTCTAAAACTAAAATGATTTATTAATTATGGTTTTATGATTATTTTGAGTTTTATTTAGAAGGGGTTAATATGTGGCATTTTTATGTGCAGGAAGAATAGATTGTGATGCAACATTTAGGTGTGGATGGTTCAGGAAATTTTGGATTGCTATCAGTGACATAACCAAGTTGGAGAGTACTTTGAGCCGGTTTGAAACACTTCTGGGTGTTTTCTCTTGGAAGTAGAACCTAAGTATAGGAATTCCTAAATATCCAGTAGAGGAAGTTCCTACATTCTAAAGATAAAATCATAAATCTTTTGGTCCAATTTGAGATCCAACCTAACATATTTTAGGTCGTGAAGCTCTGACAGAGAAATTTCCTACATTCTAAAGATAAAATCATAAATTTGTTGGTCCAACTTGAGATCCAATTTTAGGTCGTGAAGCTCTGACAAAGAAATTTCCTACATTCTAAAGATAAAATCATAAATCTTCTTGGTCCAATTTGATTTCCAATTGTAAGAATTTTTATTTTTAATTATACTTTCTAACATTTGTCTTGATACAAATTGTTACTTTAGAATTATGGTATTGCTTTTCTTATAATTTTTTCAACCCTCATTTCAAGGAAGAGCTCTGAAGATGGTTCCTTTAGATGGAGACTACACTTTTACGCTATAGGTTCTATCTAGAAATAATAGAAGCTTAGGTATTGTCATACTCAGGTACAATAGATTTTGAGGTGAATTACACCTAGTATTTTATGCTAATATGGATATGTTATATCCTGTATTTAATTGTCCTAGAATAATAGATAGGCTAAATAGTTGTTCATATACCATTGTTTCAAATTCAAAATTATTATACCTTATTAAAGGAGAATATCATAAGGGAGTCTATACATAAGACACCATTGTTTCAAATTCAAATTTTTTGGCTCTTTCACAATTGTTTGCTTCATTTATTTGGTCTAAGACAACCTATTGTATAGAATATTCTCTCAAAATCATAGTAAAATCCTTTATTCTGGGATGACTATTTAGAATCTTTCCCATCATAACAATGAAAAAAAGCATTAGTCATTAACCTAAACTTTGCAATAGTTTCATCAAATTATACTTTCCCATTCTCTTTTCCATTCTGAATTTTTTTCCCAATTTCATCCATGAAGAACTTTCTTAGCCTGTAGATCCTATTGTTAGCCATAACTTTACCAGGCATCGAGGATAGCTTCGAGTTTTTATCTAAGTAGCAATTGAAAAAATTCAGCCTTACCAAATCAAAATTTTGGTAGGGCAAAATTTTGTCAATTTCTACTTGGGAAAAAACTCAAAGATATCCTCAAAACTTGGTAAAGTTATGACTAACTACAATATCTACAAGCTAGGGAAGTTCTTCATGGATGAAATTGGGAATAAAATTTAGAATGGAAAAGAGAGTAAAAAAGTATAATTTGATGAAACTCTTGCAAAGTTTAGGCTAATGACTGATGCTTTTGTTTATTGTTATGATGGGAAGATTCTGAATACTCATCCCGGAATAAAGAATTTTATTGTGATTTTGAGAGCATCTTCTCTACAGCAGGCTATCTTAGATCAAATAAATGAAGCAAACAATTGTGAAAGAGCCAAAAATTTTGAATTTGAAACAATGGTATCTTATGTATAGACCCCCTATGATTTGCTCCTAAAATAAGGTATAATTTTTTTGAATTTGTAACAATGGTATATGAAAAAATATTTAGCCTATTTTTTATGCTACAAAAATTAACTATAGGTTAGAACATATCCATATCAGCATAAAATAGTAGGTTCAATTCACCTCAAACTCTGTTGTGGTAATTTATTTGTAAGGAAGTTTGCACTCCATGAACATTCTTTGTGCACATCAGTATGCTAGTTATTATCTCGATCTCCTTTTATGATCAAAAGAATAATGAAGTTCATTGCATAACTCATGACCATTTTGTAGTGCTATGATCTAGTGATCTTTTAATTCTTATTGTGTTCTCAATCACCATGTGCAAATGACTTAGATGATAGATATTTGTTACCATTTGATAGTAACTTTCATTTTTTTTGGACTATTTATTATGATTCAATCACTTTTTCGAAATGTTCTTCCTTTCTCAGTCCTATAGGATAGAGGAAAATTCATAGTTTACAACTCTCTAGCAATGATCACCAAGTGGATTTTTATTAGATATTGTAGTTGCAAGTTCCACTTTAGATCACCAAATCCTTCAAAAAAACTTCTACACAACCACTACGACACCACACAGTTGTTGTTAGCCCTTTGTGGTGATGTGAATGGCTCATTAAGACCTCCATGGTACCTCATCTCACTCTTCTCTCTCCCCGGTTCCATCTTTTTCTAGGTTTCCCAGATCATTGTACAAATCGTAATCATACACTCTATCCCACTCTTCTCTCTTCCCTATTCCATTACCTATCAATCTTGTCAGTTCCTCATTCCTCCACTTTAATAGAGTTGGGGGAGTCTCACAAGGGAGATAACTCTGTAAAACAAAAACACCTTTCTTATGGACCTTATAATCTACAAAAAATAAGCTTTATAGTCAAAAAAATCTATCATAATGATCTATGCGTTTACCATATTGGAGAAAAATATCCGGTTTTTTTTTATAGTGAGATGCAAGATACACCCAAGAATAGATCTAAATATATCATATTTTTAAACCTTTAGATATTTGAGATCATTGCAGATTTTATTTTATTTTTGTACAGTTGGATGGATCTAAAAAATTGTTGCTTGAAAATGATGTAAATGAAAATGTTATTTGTTCAAAATAATCTAAGGTTTTTATTTTTCACTTGCACAAAAAAAAACTATCTACCTTAAGATAACCATTAAACTTATCATTTTGTTAAGCATAATATTTAACTATATATTTGTATTTTGTTAGATTTTATTGGATAGTTAATGGTTAAGTTTTTCTTAAAGAAATAAATTCAGCATAATATACTTTCCATGTATTTATTTTCATCACTTGTAAATCTAAATTTGTGTTACTTTGTGTGCATTTAATTCTAGTTTTTGTTGTGATAATAGAGCCTAGTATATTTACATCTCATTATGCTAGTGTTTTCTTCATATGTTGTCCTTCTAATCTCAACTTGTCTTCAAGGATTTTTTAACTCAAGCTAGCCTATTTTCTTATGTAAAGAGTAGCTCAAAAAAATGTAATAAAAAATAGAGATGATTTTAGTCTCATGCCATCCCATGAAATATTTTTATGCATGTTTGAGATCTCTAAAAGGTGATGAAAAAGGCCCTAGGGTTTGGTAGGGTTTTGAGTATCCTTATTATTTTGATGGTAGTGTTGTCACTAAGTTATCTCCTTGCCCAAATATAGTCACTTGAGAAAATGCCATGATGCTCTTGACTGTAAATTACTTTGTTCTCCCTACCTTATCACTACAAGATTGATTCTTCAACTCTACCAACTACCCTTCCATATCTTTTTCTTTTCATGCTCTTGCATCTATTCTCTTATTAATTTATTCTTATGACTCTGAAAGCTCTCACTAGGTCTATTATGACTTTTAGGTTTTTGAGGGTATATGATTTTCTACTATGAACTCTTAGATTGTCATACTTCTAATGAAAATTCTCCAAGGATGTTTGCTCATTGACTTAACTCTTTGTGTATTCTCCATTATGCATTGAAAATTCATGGTTTCTAGTTAACTATTTATTGGTGTAACTATTGCCATGTTTCTTGGGACTATCATCCCTATAGGATAGTTTCCTTATATATCTAAATTCAATTTAAAAGGTTCCCATAAATATTGAATCATAAGACTATTGTGTCAAGGTAGTAGATAGTTGTGACAAGTTTCATAAGACTGTTGTGATAAGTTCCATAATACCACCATACCATAAGAGCCAAGAAGACACAGTGTGATGTAGTGGTAACATACCACATTACTGTGAAGGCTGAGAAATAAATGTGTGGTATGGTGGTAACATCTTGAATAGGTCGAGAAATAATGGTGTAGTGTAGTAGTAACATTTTGCATCATTGCAAGGATCAATTCAAAATGGTGTGGTATCATGGTAAACTATAAAATAAAATATCACATTTCTTTGAGGCATTTTTTTTAAATAGTTTGCTTCCCTTATGTATATTGCTTCCACATTTTCATGTATGTCTAGCAAGGCACTTGTAACTACAACATATGATAGAAAAAATCCTTGTTATTTTTCTTTGATGGATGTTCCTTCATTATTATTGGATATCTGATGTAGTGCACATTATTATAGTGTAAGCCTATTTTTCAGATTGTTTCATTTAGAATCACCAATATTCTCCACAAGAAAATTATCCCTATTTAAAATGATGGAAATGGTTCACATCTCTCAAAACAATTTCTCTTGCAACAATCTTGGAGATGAATTTAGATGTAGTGTGAAAATCAAAACATACTCAAAGGTTCTTAACAAATCTAAGAGTTGTACTAGGGGCCATGTAACCAAATTAAATTGCTAACTTCTCACCATGGTGGTAGATAAATGATTCTTTTTTCTTCTATTCCATAACATTAAGTAAAAGTATTGAATCTGGAAATACCCCACTACCTTCATTTTCCAAGCAAATTTCTATAATTTTGCATAGATCTCCCATGTTTTTGGATGTGATATGTCTCCACAAAAAATCATGTACCATTTTATGCCCTTCAATCCAAATACATGAAGGTATCTTTTTAATTCCTTTATCTTTCATCAATCTCCTTACTATTTGAACCTCACCACACCTGCCCACTCCTACACAAATGTTTTAGAGAAGAAAATAAGTTGCAACATTTTTAGGATCCAACTAAAAAAGAAATGTTGTTGGAATACTTATCCTATATTCATATATGATCCACAAGCACCAAATGTTTAACTGGCATCTCAAAAATAATGTTTAGGGTGTCCTCAAGATAGCCAGCATGGGCACAAAGGTCAACCATGCACACCTAATGATCAACTATATATGTAATGAAATAAGGGTTACTATCGTGTGAAGTATTTGAAACCCTCATCCACTATACCTACATGACTACATGCATCTAGAACACAAGCAAAGCTTACAATGCGAGTGTTCCAGAGTGCTTCATTAATTCAAAGATTTTGAGAGCTTCCTTGCAAAATCCATTTTATGCCTATTCTACAATCATATCATTTCATTCCATGAGATGACATCTCTTTGAGGCATTATGTCAAACAATTCATTTTGTACTATATTTTGGTGTCAAATCTTTGGTAATTATGGTTAGTTTCATTACATTCAAATTTTGAATTCTAGGAACTTATATATAGTAAATAGATTGATGGTTGTTTGGATAGTGAAATTAGCTCTCTTAGAAAGTAAGTGAAATATCTAGAAGGATTATTTTAAGGGAAACTTGTGAAACATCATATTAGTAATTTTTGGATGTTAAGGCTTCCTAGTTGGATATCAAAGATATTTTCTCATCAACTTAATTTGGAATTTATGTATAAATGGATTCTTCCATGGTGCAGGTCTTTACTCATACAACACATGAACCATAGTTGACATTTTTGTTTTCTAATTAAGTCTGATGGCATTCTTGGGCTTGGTTTCTAGGAAATTTCTCTTGATAATGTTGTTCTAGTCTGGTTAGTGTTGATAACCTTCATTCTATAATGTCAACTTCATTCTATAATCCGAGCATATAAACTTTTTGAAACTTTGAAGAAGGTTATGAAATCAAGGGTTCAATATGCATATTTCAAGCCTATGTTGAACACTCTGTTTAAGGAATTCGTTGACAAGGCTACAATTTTTTAATTGATTTATCTTTCTATTGTGTTTGGACTTACTTTTATAAACTTGCAATTTACAATGCACTTTTATTCTTTCTGAATTGAGACTAATAGTAATTTTGTTGGTTGTATTGAGGCACAACTTCATTCATGGTGGAAAAAGAAAACCCTATTGCTCATATCAGATGGCACATTGCATATAAAGGAGGAAATATTCTAGTTGGGTTATTGTTGACAACATTGAACTAGAGAGCTTCATATATGGGACATGATCAACACTCTCCTTGGATTCTACGTGTTACAACTTGCTCTGGGAAGATTTCCAATTTTGTAGAAGTTTTAAGAGATGAAAGGGGTATGTGCTCGAATTGAAGGGCTCTAAGCATGTGTTTCCATCATTGTAGAAGTTTTTTGAAGAAGTTTCTTTCTTCCCATCATTTTTGTGCAATATTGTAACTCATATTTTTAGTCTTGTGATTGAAAATAAAAATTGTAATACTCTATTTCAGCTATAACTAGAACACCTTTATTTTATTAATAAAGTTCACTATTTTTTCCTTCTCAATGGTTTTCTTATTATGTGCAATTGATGATTGATGTGTATTTTGTGTTTTATGTTTAAATCCTCAAATATTAGTCAATTAAAATGACTAAATATACTACTAATTGACATCAATTACTAATTAAATTGACTAAATATACTACCAATTGATAAAAATTAGTGAATAAATGACTAAATATATGACCAGTGAAATCAGTGAATAAAAATGACTAAATATATTACCAATTTAATAAATCACTGAATAAATCACAATCGAATCCAGAAGCTCACAAATACATACAATATGGATTGTGGAAATCTCATATCACTGATACTACCAATTGACAGAAATCATTGAATAAATGACTAAATAAATGACCAGTTAACAACAGTTAATGATTAAATATACTACCAAACATGCTACCAAATATAATACCAAATTAATGATTAAATATACTATCAAATTGATCAATCAAAACAACCAATAAATGACTAAAAATGGTTTAGTCATCAATCTGCTTGCATTATATATGGCTAGCAATAAACTACTAATGGTCACGTGACCAAGTTCTATCATTTATAAGCAGTTTTTAGTAGTTTTTTCAGTAGTTTATTATTGTTTCTATACTAGTGATAATTATAAAATAACTATAATTTTTTTAATTAGTTATACTATAATCCTAACCCTGGTTAAAAAAATACAATTAATTTAATTAAAAAATAATTAATTAAGGTTAGGGTTATAACTAATAATTTAGGGCTATAATTAAAATAATTAATTATGAAATTTATTTTATAATTATTAATTATATTATATCTCTAACCTTAATTTTTATTCATTATCATAAGTATAAAATCATTACAATTATGGTTAGGGTTAGAATTAGGGTTAGGATTAGGGTTAGAATTACCACTAGAATTAAGGTTTGAATTAGGGTTAGGGGTACACTTAGACTAAGTGTTAGGATTAAATTGGGATCAAAATTAGGATCATGGTTATATTTGGGCTAGGGTTAGGGTTAGAATTAGGTTAAGAATTAGGGTTATGGTTAGCGATATTATATGGGATATATTTAGGGTTAGACCTAGGGTTAGGATTTGAAATAGCATTAGGGTGAAGGTTAAGGATAAGGTTATAGTGATGGTTAAAATTAGAGTTATGATTAAGGTTAGTATTAGAATTTGGGATAGAGTTAAAAATAGGATTTCAATATAGATAGAATTAGGGATATGATTAGGGTTAGGGTTAAAATCAAGGCTAAAATAGGATTATGGTTAGAGTTATAATTATGGCTAGAGTTCGAAAATCAAGATTTATGAATAAATATATATAATCCTCTAAAAATATATAAAATTAAATATCTAATTCATATTATTATATAATAGTGTACTATACTTCAAAAAATATATAGAATTATTTTCATATCTGTATAATTAATTTAATTTATTCTCAAATTATAGTATCTATTTATATAAAAAAATATTGAAATTGAGATATTTAATACCATGTGTCAAAATAACTATAGAAAACATCTCTTCTAAAAGTTATCTTCTATTACATGAAAAAAATCACTAGTATTAATTATAATACTAAAGAAAAGAGTACTTGCGAGTACATAGTTTAAACTAAAGAAATGTGTACAAGATGAATGCATAATTTTTATGGACTCACTAAATTTTATAATTGTTACTTTATATTGTCTTCATCTTTGAACATGAGTTTGTTCATTACAAAGAGTTTAACATTATTTTATTTTATTTTTCCCCATCGAACTTAAAATCAAACCAATTAAATTACAAAGCTCTTTACAAAAACTAATTTTCTCATAAATATTTATTCTAATGAAAAAACTCAACTTCAACTATTCTACTCACAATCGTCACTACTATCATTCAAACTTTGAGTCAATGTCAATCATAGTTCAACTATAATATTTATCTATAATTTTTTATCTCAATATTTATCTAATATACATCTAAATATTTTGTATGAATCATCTATCAAATATACAAAAAATGATTATATTACCCCACTACATGGTTGTAGTACACATGCCTTGCAAGATTCTATTATCTCAATATATTATCTAACCTACACATAAATTGATACATAATAACACGTATATTAATTAGAAAATGAGTACTATTATTACAATACACAAAGGCAAGTTTTTTCTAATACATGGATTGTGTTTATTGTTAGATATGCATAAAGATAAGAAAATGGAGTAGAAGTTTATTGCAGTAGATTATTTTATAATTAGTTTCACTAGGAAGAGTATCGGTGTTGGTGACATCATCCTCGGCATGGTTGTAGGCTTGGGTTCATCGTCCCTTGAAATATCTATAGGCATTTTCTAGGTTTTTTTCTCATTACCCCCCTCCCCCATTTGCTCCAACCCACAAAAAAAATATTTGTAGGCTTATGCATTAGAAAGATCTCAAAGAAGATATTATAAATTTGATGGGAAGATAACTTCAAGAAATTTTTAACAAGTGGTATGACTCTCTGAATTTGACCTTCAATTCTAATTTTTGATGAAATTTTTATTGCAAAATTTAAAAAATTGCTAGATCTTGTTATATTTTGTAGGTCAAAATAGATCTATAATTTTATTCATATAGTCTTAGTTTGAAATTATTATAAAATCAAGTTCAAGGCCACTATATAGTTTTTGAAAAATAACAATTCCAAATACATGAAATATAAAGTGTGAAAAACATTTTGTTTTTCTGAGTTTCATGATTATATAATTTTAGTGGGTGATCTTGTAGTTGTTGATTTATGTTTACTAGTATCACAACTGAGTAATATTGGGAGTATCTAATCATGTATCCTTTTTATCTCTCTCCTTTCCATTGTATTATTGTGTGTAATCCTTCCAAATAATGTAAGGTCAAGTGTACTTTTTGTTACAATAAAAATCATGATAAAAATAATTTATTTCTAAATCCCATTAATGAGCTAAAATAACTTCTATAAGTATTAATATTCTATATTTTTATACTCCAACACATATAAATTAATCTAGTCTTCATATTCAAACATCTTTTATGGACACATGATGAGATAAATAGAGTCATCGTTTGAAATTGGTGATAAGAGAGATATCATAAAATTCAAGGTTTTGGTATTGGCTGAGGGAATATTTGGACAAGGTGGTTGAGACCTAGCCATAGCCTTGGAAGTTGAGTACACATTTTTTTCCACTTGATTGATAGTATCCCCAATGACTACCATCAAATAAATAACTCATTCATTCTTATATTTTTCTCTTGCTTGTTTTGATCACAAATTGCATGTTCCATGACTTCCCTTGTCTAAGTTGTTTCCCTCCACTTGGAATCACCACTACCCAAACTATGTATGGGTACCAGTTTGTGATGAAAAACATTGTTTCCTTCACATTCATTCCTACACTCAAAATGTTTCAATATACTTTGTGATCAATAGTCTTTATATCTAAATATTAGTAGGAAATGGTGAATGTTATAAGATGCCTTAGAGAAAAATAGAGAGTGTTGGTATAAGAGAACATCATAAATCATAATTACACCAATTTTTAGCAAATGTGAGTACTTATGCTCATATTCAATATTTATTTATAGGGAAATTTCTTGTGTGTAATTAAATTTCATGTCACTACTAATCTCTATTTTCAAAATATATATATGAAATTAAATGGAATATTTTAATAATTTCCATGAGGCTAAAGCAACCTATGGAACCCAAAAGAAACATGACGCACAACATGGAATCCTTATGAATTTTGTAAACTCCTCTCAAGACCTGACCTTCTGTAATGATTTTTTGTCATGAAATTTGTAGTTTTCTCCAACCTTGTTTCTTCAAACAAGGTGTTTAAATTGCTAATTTTCAAGTTGTATTCATAGTTAGTACATATCTCACTATATGTTGAGCACTGCATGAAAAATTTTCAGTATGTCTCCACAACCCCATTATTACAAAAATGATATATTGTCTTTTTCCACTCCTATTTAGGTATCAAAATTTTGCCAGTCTCACATATAAGATTATGTGAACTAGTCTTTAATTAGGATATCAACATTTTTTATTTCCATTTAATATTTTCTCCTATGTAAGAATTCTCTTCATGGTCCCATATAAGGTTAAAATATTTGATATAGTAAGATATTTCCATATGGTGTTCCTAAATTTTTCTATCACATAAATTTTTATTTCCTCAATATAATTTGGATCATAGAGTTTTGTTGAGAAGTGGATCAGTCCCTTTCACCACCCTCTTCCTAAACAAATATGGTGCCAGGTTCCTCCCATCCTATGTTGGTGTCTTTTGAAGGAAAGGAACACTATATTTTCAAGAATATGGAAAAAAGTAAAAATGAGGTCTTTAGTATTGGCTTAAGATTTATCTTTGAAAATGTCTCCTTGTATGTTTGAAAACCCTCAGACAAACCTCCCCCAGGGTTGGATATCACTTTGGTCAACTCCTAGAGCAAGACCTTGGACCCCAACTCCTTTGAAATTTCAAAATATTTGGCTAGGATTAACATTTTTTAGAAACCCCCTGCTAATGGTTGGTATAAACTTAATTTTGATGGCATGACAAAAGGCAACCCTAGCATAGCTAGAATCGGGGGCATTATAAAATATCAGAATGGCATGTTGGTAGTGGGGTTTTCTAGTGGAATTGAGTTACAAGCCTCTATGAAAGCTGAGTCAAGGGCATGATGTAGATTAGGGTGGAGGTTATGGACACAATCACAATTAAACAAGTTTTACAAATCTGAAATCCTAACTTGGTGGTTTTCTCCCAAATTCTCCTATTTCCCTAGTAGTACTTGAAATAGGGGTTTTTCAACATAACTTTTAGATAATACTTCAAACCAAAAATTGGAACATCATTCCTCATACCCTTTAAACCACTTAGAAACATATCAAATTTTTAGATATGTTTTTTTTTTAATAACACCCTCTGATTTGGACTGCTACATTGCAACTACGTCGAATTAGGCTTGTTTTACATAACAAAAACAAGAATTCCAATTTCCAAACAACAAAAACTCACTCCATGGCTTCCATCATGTCACATGGGGTCTTTATATGCAAATTTTATCAAATAGAACAACCACCAACTTGATTTTCAACAAAACCTATGTCTACCTAATCACCTAAGCCTAATACATGGTGATATTAGGCTAGGGTTGCATCAAACTCAACCCTTACTCCATCCCATACTCCTAAAAACACTAAAAACATTAAAAACACCCTATCTACTTCCATTCCACCAATTATCAGATTTTTCCACTAGTTGAATGGGCTCTAATTCATATTTCTTCTATCAAACCCTCAAGAACTAGGGTTTCCTAGCTATTTTTAGTAAAATGGCTCAAACTCCCCTCAAAATTAATGAAAAATATTGAAACAAATTGCAACAGAGATTTAATTAACTCATTCATCAATACCAATAATAATTAATTCATTCCCATGTCATACAAGGCTGTACAACCTTCTATAGCAGCAAAAACAATGGAAAAAATGTAGAAAAATAGAGTAATTTTATTGCTTGATCTCCAGGAACATTAGAAGAATCTTGCCTCAAAATTCCCAAGGAATATTTAAACATTTCAAAACCAAAACTAATGGTTCCAAACTATCTTTTAAACATCTAGCTGTTCAACTTCCACATCAGACCAAAATGCAAAAGTTGCTTGACCAACTTTGCAACTTTTTGTAAATATTGACAACTTGAATCAAAACCATCCCCACATGACTTAACACATGAAACATGGTCTAAATAGACCTTATTACAAAAAAAATTTACTAGCCAATCCAAAAACCCAACATTTACATATTTTTAACACATGGGTGCCCTTGCACTAGGGCACTACTGAGTGGTGTCAGGTTTGTTGTTACTCTTGGGATAAAGAACCTACATATAAAAGGGGACTCTAAAGTTGTGATTGAATCTATCAATAAAAATTACTATCAAGGGTGGAATATCAGGGAAATTTAATTGGATATTCATTTCTTATTCAATAAGTTTGAAAGAAATAAATTAACCCACATCTTCCATGAGGGCAGTAGAGTGGCTGACTCTTTGGAAAATTTGGGTTCAACTTGGGAGTCAACTAAATGTTGGAGAATTTTGGTGTGCCTCCCCGTGAATTTCTAAAGTGTTATCCTCGAAGAGTATAGGAAAATTAATTGGTGGATAGGTACACTTGTCTTCTCACCCTTGCTCTAAATATGAAGTGGAATATGTTTGATGATATTCATGAGTTCATGGGAATGACTGGATTGTGGTGGGGGTTATTTATTTTTCCTAGTTGGTTTTCCCATAGGTTTAATGTGTGGTCTTGTCATCTATAAAAGGCTTCCCCATATATTTTTAGTTTTGTCATTTGGAACGTGTGGGTTGATAAAATATTACTCAAACACATGTTTAATTAAGGGTCAATCAAGGTAATGATGACCCTTCTCAATGCCTCAATGTACTTAATCAATACTTGTAATGGCTTCATACCCCTAAGCTTCCTGAAAATACTTACTTGTATGTGGGAAAATATTATTGCCTCAATTAGGTTATATTTATAGATATTTTATGGTGGTTATCTCTTTAATAAGTCATTTGATTTCATTTCCCTTCTACATTTTGAAAAATTTATCATTTTGCTAACTCTTGTGATTGTTTTCTATCTGAGTGTGAAAATGGGAGGATTGCACGTGTGCACTAAACCTAGTTCTTCTAAAGAATTCCATCGGGATTATTTGGTATGACATATTTGTGTTGAAGGAGGAATCACTCCCTTGATGGAGTGCCTAAATGGGCATGAGGAAAAACTTTCCTCTTAGTTTGTGAGATCTTGGTGTGATAGAAGGGTCACAGCGGAAGGGATTTCTTTTGAGATCAATGAGGAGGTTATCGCAAAAGCTACGGGGCTGCCCTATTTGGGAAAAAAGATTAAAAAGCATATGAAAGTGCAAGATATGGAGAGCTTGTAGATATTCTTTAGGGAAAATGAATGGCCTACGAAGCTACATGTGGGTTATGATCAAAGCAAGCTCCCTATTCCATGGGATCATGTGCGTCTGGTTTTAATGAAGTATATCACTCTTAAAGGTTAGTTTAAAGTTTTTTACTTTTACCATTTTTCTTTACTGAATCACCTATGCCATAGAATTCTTATCAGTTTCCCCTTCTTCTTCATTTTATCCCTTGAAAGTTCAATTAAAGAAACCATGGAGTTTGTGGCAAAAAATCCTAATTATCCAACCCCTTTTCCCTTGCATCAAGGGCTTATCCTCTATCTTTATCATTTCCACCTTGCCCTATGCCCATTGAAACCTATCTCTACTATTAGAGTTAAGGAACTAAAACCCTCTTCGGTTGCCTCCATTGGCCCTAAAAGAAAGAACCCTTCCATGGCCAACCAACCTTCTAAGGAACCCAAACCTAAGCCCCCTACCAAAAATAAGAAGACTATTGTAGGTCTGGCCCAATCCAAGGCTACCACTGGTCTCTATAAGATAAAGAATACAACCACAAAGAAAGAAGGAAAGTTTCCTACTAAAGCTAAGCCTGAACCAAAGAAAGGAAAAAAGGACATCACTTTCCATGTTAAGGAACCTCCCAAAAAAATTGATGAAGATGACTCTACTACTAGAGAATCTCAAGGGGATATAGTGGTGGCTATTAGTGTTGAGATGGGGGTGGAACTAATGAGTGCTTAGGGATACAATAAGCTGGTGAAACAAAAAAAAGAGGTCCTAGTAGATGATATATCCAATAGTTAAAAATATGAAAAAGGCTAGGAGGTGAGAAAACATGACACTATTGAGGAGACTGGATAGTATGTGGAATGACCTAGTCCCTTCCCTGAGATGAATTGTATGATTCATTATCAATCCACTTCGAATTCCTCCAATCATAAAGCTCAAATGGAAGAGACTAGTGGGTTTGAATTTGACAAGGACAAAGACCCCAAAAACTTGATTTCTCATGTTTCCAAGGTGGAAAGGAAGTTTATGAGGCTGACCCAGTTCACTATCAAAGTCATCCACTAATATGTTGTCACTCTATTAGATGTTTTGAAAGATGAGGTGAACAAGAAGACTGATGAGACTGGTCCTAGAAATATTTGGGTTGGGGATGATGTGCTAAAACTCCTCATTGAGGACTAGGAGGGTATTGCTAGGTGATGGGGGGTTTTGGTCTGTTTTAGTGGGATTTTATTTTTTGATGCTTTGTTATCACTATGTTTGGTTTTAAAGTTATTTCTAGTTTTCATTTCTTGATCTAAACTCTGGCCCTATGGGATCCTTGTGTTAACAGTACTGTACCAATAAATGTAGCTTTTATTATCAAAAACACCCCACTTCTTCATCCATTTTTCATTCTGTTTCATTTATGTTATCTTTCTTCTAGTTGGATCTTCCTCTATAATTAGCCTAGGCCAAATATGGTGCCCCATACTTTGAATCTTATTTAGGTAACTTAAGTACCAAACCATCACTCAAGCTTATAAAGGGAAAGTACATGTCTTAGTTGATAAAATATCCTAAAAAATAACAAACTTAATTCTAAGACTATTGATTATTAGATTCTTTTGGATTCTTTCTACTTGCTTCAATTTCTAATCCAAGATGTCGCTACCCCGAATTTCACTCATAGTGAATCACTGAAGTAAAAAATAAGTTTTAAAAAAATAAATTAGTTTTCCAATCCCATAGGTCTAAATTTATACATATATTTTGTAAGGATTATGATACTTCCTAACATCTCTAATTTATTTTTCCTCTACATTTTTCCCAACTAGGCTTGTTGTGGAAATCAAGCTTGAGATATTCATACTCCTCTACTACTTCCAATGGTTTGAGTTCAAAGAGAAAGTTAATTTATTTAATTTTCTCCACAATTGTGAGAAGATCATGATATTATATTTTTTAGTGTTCACCTACATCTTGACCTCTTGATAAAGGGTTTCAAGTGCCTTCAAGTGTTTTCTAAAAATATGAGTTGTTTTAGCAATTAAGATGAGATCATTTTCATATGAGTAACTTTATTAAGTACTTAACTAGGTGAAATCCCTCCCCACCATCCTTGTCAATCCACTCTTCCAACTTATCAATGTATAGCCCAACCAAATTTGGGGAAAGTGGGAAACCTTTTTTGATTCCAATATCACTACCAAAGAACTTTGATATTCACTCATTGGTTCTAATTTTAGCTTTGACCTACTCATAGAGCATATGGATTGTAGATCTAAGTTAATCTAGAATCCTAAGTTCCTCCATCCTATTCCATAGATTTCCCCAAGACACCATGTCAAATGATTTTTTAAGTATAGAATGAAAATAAAAGCCTCATCACCTTGGGTCTCCTATATTTTAAATCAAGAACTTAAGTGTAACACCATGATCAATAGTGGAATTTTTTGGTGTAAAACTAGCCTTTCATTTATCTCTTTTTCCCTCTTTTTCTAGCCAACTACTAATTCTATCTTCCACCATGCTTCCAAAAAAATTCCAATGAGGGGATTAACCAAAATAGTGTATTAATTTGATGAATTATTGATATCACAACTTTTTATAAGGTTATAAAAACATTAGTAATCAACATCTTGAGAAGCCCTCTTGAATTCCATTATTGAAGATGTACTTGATATAAGGTGTAAGGACTTTCCCACTTTAAATCTTATTCTTGGAGCCCATAAATATCTTTTTATTTCCCTCCTACTGACCTTTTAATGCCTTGATTGATATCTTCTATGGTGAAAATATTGGTAGTTGAATTAATTACCAAGCATCCATGTTTATATTAGTCACATTCAAAAATAAACTTCACATATTCAAGCCATTGTAAACCTGTGATATTGTTAAAAAGTATGGATAAATAAGAGGGGGGTGACTCAACTATCACAAAACACTTTTCTTCTTTAATTAATCCAGAGCAATCTTAAACCAAACATATATTAATTAAAATAGATATGAACATGAAAGCACTTAACAACACCATGCACAATGAAAACCAAAATTTACGTGGAAACCAAAGATGGGAAAAACCACAGAGAATCCTAATTCTCAATTATAAAGCATAGGTTGAGGTGACATCGTTTAAGGTGATTTTTACAAGGGCTCACTTCCAAAATCCTCATTGCAGGTAAGGCTCACTGTTGATGGGCTGACTTCTCGATTAATACAAAAATCAAAGATTACAAACAGAACATGAACTGATGAAGTTGCATCTATATATGCATGAATTCATTTATGATTAATCACACAATATCTCACTACAATAGATCCGATGAAGAAAATTTTGCACACCTTCCTTGCACAACCTATGCAATACATATTGATTCTTCCTGAAACTTTCCTTCACTTCCCTCTTTGTCTCTTGTCGCATAATCCTTCACACCCTTATCACTATTCACACAGATAATTCTTCATGTTCTGGTAGCAATAAGATGTTCCACATATGTATATATATATATCTGGAGAATAAAATGATTCATCCTATCAAAGCATGTCAGCTTGAAGAACAACCTTGACATATTCAATAAGGCTTGGCACGATAGCACTAGATCTAGAAGATAGGTTACACATAAATATTTGCTTACCACATTACAATGGGACCCATAAATAGGTCATACATAAGATATAGCATTATTACCAAAAGATAGAAAACTTTGAATTACATGAGATATATTCTAGGGTCGATGGGAATGCCACAACCAAGACCAAATTCTGATCAACATCAATTTTAGTATCAACCAAAGGAATGCGATTAGACATACCAAAAATTTTAACATGCTACATGAATTCCTAAATAGCAAGGATACCCAAAATAAGCTTTAGACACAACAACTGGTATTAAAAGATTAGTCTTCATTATTATACATTAATTGTCTTCCACAAATGTCCCAAAAAGAAGTACTACTATATCCAGATCAAGGATAACATCCATACTACACAACATCATACCATACAATAGGATAGATCATTTTTGTATATCATCCAAAGCACAACCTTCTGAATCCTAGGTTTTGACATCAATAACAAGAATACCAACTCAACAACTTCTCAACAATCTCCCCATTTGGAATTGATGGAAAAATAGAAAAAACTCAGAAACATAAAAACTGCAAAAACTCCAAGCTACAAAAACTCCAAGATCTCCCCCTTTATCAAGAAATTCAAATCCTCTTTTTGTTTTTTTTTTTCTGTTCCTTTTCTCTACCTTTTTTCCATCAAAGGCAAAGGGCCAAATAAGAAAATTCAGAAAATCAAGTAAAAATAACACTTTTCACAAGAATTTTTTTCTTGTACCTCTCTCCCACAATTGGAAGAATCTTCTTCCAAGCTTGTACTGTAGAAACTATTCTTGGACACACACTTTCCTAAAGAACCAACATCCCAAATGAAGATGACCATTCCAGAGACAGGCACTGTTGTTCACAATCCTCTACATCAGAAAGTATCCCAAAGAGATGGTCCAATTGAACCTCAATAATTTCTCTGACCAACCAAAAAAATTTAACCAAATCTTCTCTCTATCCCTAAGTAGACAATAACTTAGCTTACAACTCACCAAATCTTATCCTCTATTTTCCATCTTTATCTTTGAAGATGTCAAAATACTTCCCAATATCATTTAATTCAAATTCAATATCATTTTAGACATATCCTTAATGCATTCTTTTGTGTCACTGATGCGTTTGGATAACTTTCATTTACCTGTGACACACCTTATTTCAATCATATCTTGGAATTTATCTCCTTCAAATTTTTCCTACAACAACCTTTCTTTAACAACTTCTACCAGATCATCTAGTAACGATTCAATAAAAATAGAAATAGTAATACCATTTTTCAGTAGATAATCAATCAAGGCATCTTCAATTCTAGGCCTACTGATAGGAGAGTAGGCATTCCACATTTCACTAATGTTTTTTATATCACCCTCGTCCAAAACAGAACTAACTTCATCTATATCAGGAAGATACTCTTCTTCCTTCTCCTTCTCTTCTAAGATAGTGATGACATACTTTGAGTTAATTTTCTTCCTTTTAGGTTTCAGATGGGAACCACCAATGGAAACCTCTAACTACCTCTTACCAGAGGAGGAACCCTCCTCAAACTGACTAATAGGTTTAGCACTAGACATTATCACACCAGAGCATAGATCCATCCACAAGGATGCGGAATAAACTTTGCATGCATTTTCTTTATCTTCCATACATTCCAAATATCTATAAACTTTCTTTCCAACAGGAATTTCAGACTTCCACTTCACATTTTCTTTTGATGGTAACAATTTCATAAAGTAGAACACTAAAAATATGAGCAGAGACCCAAACTTGAAGGGATAACTCTCAACCACAAACACTCTAACATTCTCAACTAGGTTTTCCATTATCAGGCTACACAAGTCAAACTATTGATTTTCCTTCACCATCTTATGTGCAAGATATACAAAAATAGAAGATGTAGAACCTTCATGATTTTGAAAATAGATTTTGTATGAGATACAATAAGAAACGTATCTTACTGCAAGATCAATAATGGCATTTATCAATAGTGCTAGAAGGTCTTTTTCGATACCAATAAGTTCCTTCACGTCCCTGTATTTCATTGTTTTCTTCCTAGGGAGGTCACTAGCTCTACACAATCTAGTAATAGCTTCAATGGCTTCCTTAGTGATCGGATAGGGTTTTTCTAAAATGATGTTGCCATCCTTGAATTGACTCAACATGAATAAGATAGATTCTTTTTTGACAAACCTGGGGAATTCTCGCCACAGATCCATACCTAGGGCACATACATTTTTCAATTCATTCATCTTCAACCTTAGCTCCATTTCCTTTATCTTCCAATGATAAAACTTGTCCAAATCAACTCCCTTCAACTTCAGTGGAATACTGCCACTTAATTCATTTCCAATAAACATAGATTCCATAATTGCACTTAGCTTCCTCAATATTTTATAGCTCAACGAAATCATCTTCTTCTTTTCAAATTGTGAGAAATGATTTGAAACTCCATCTTTTATCCTTAATTGCCCATGATGACTTTTCTACCAAAACATGCATCGGTGACACCAGCAATTGTACTTTTCTTTTCAATCAATTAGATTAAGCTTCATCATACAACATCACCAGAATCTAGCTTATTCATGCCAAAAATACACCAATATTACTTTGGAGAGGGGGAACTGATATGATATGCATTATCAAACTCCCCCTGAGCCAAGGCAGTAGGCTCAAATTCTGGAAGAGCTTGTACCAAGATCTGGTACCATAGAAGAGCTCTCCACACTTGTTTCCTTTTTCTTCCAAACCATGACTATCTTCTTCTTTGATTCATTTGATTCTACAACCTCCTTTTTTCTTTAAGAATTTTTTGGAGCAACATATTTGCATGTGTTAGCATATTGCATGAATTCATTGCACTTGTAACATCTTTGTCCTGACTTAGCTGAGTGAGCCCTAGATTTGTACTGATTAGATTTGTGACCATAAGCATGGCATAAGTAGCAATAGCCATGAAAGAGATTATGTATTCCATTCCTTCTAGTTGGATTAGATAATTTACTTTTGTAGTGACTTGCTTTGTGACCAAACTTGTGATAGTTAAAGAATTGAATACTCAGTTCCATCTTGCTTCTACATTATACAACCTTATGTCAATTTTTTTTGCATAGAAAACAATGTTCATTAAA
This sequence comes from Sequoiadendron giganteum, assembly GCA_007115665.2. Classification (NCBI taxonomy): domain Eukaryota; kingdom Viridiplantae; phylum Streptophyta; class Pinopsida; order Cupressales; family Cupressaceae; genus Sequoiadendron; species Sequoiadendron giganteum. Next base: position 435,666,315 of record CM021102.1, on the reverse strand, counting down.
TGATAAGTACCTTTGAGCATTTGGTTGCCTCACCGAAGGTCTTTTTTTAGATCTTCTAAAGTTATAGACCTTGCTTGTTACAACATATCTTGCTTCAACTTCAAATGCATTTTCTTTACCCTTAGTATTCTTATTTGAGTTTTCCCTTGAGAAACCACGCCCTTCATTATCCTTGTGACATATTTGTAGGGACAAAATTTTATCTAGAATCATGCTACTTTTTCATACTCTTGATCTAACTTCTCATTTTCTTCCAATTTCTATTTGATGGTATCCTTGAGATTTTCTTTAGTATTCTTCCATTCTTCCATTTTTTGTTTGATGGTATCTTTGAAACTTTATTTTTTCTTCTTGTATTCATCCAACAAAAGCTTTAGGTTTACAACACTTTCCTTTGACTCCTTTAATTCCTCGTTGACTTCTTTTTGTCTTGCTTTGAATTTCCAGATATGCTCTCTTAGCTTTGTGATTCAAACATTTTCCTCCTCGATATTTTCTTTCAATTCATCATTTTCAGATTTCATACTTTCCATATCACTTAATATTGACTTCAGTTCTTCCTCAAAGTAATAATCTCCTGCCATCTATTCTAACTTCCAAGATCTCCCTCAAGCGGTTAAGCTCTATCTAGAAGGGACTAGGCTCTAATACCAATTGTTGAACAGTCTAGATAACTGAGAGGGGGGTGAATCAGTTATCAGAAAACAATTTTCTTCTTTAATTAATCTGGATAAATCTTAAACCAATCATATATTAATTAAAATAGATATGAACATGCAAGCACTTAACAACACTAGCATAATGAACACCAGAATTTATGTGGAAACCCAAGATGGGAAAACCATGGAGAATGCTAATTCTCAATTATAAAGCACCAATTAAGGTGACACCGATTAAGCTGATTTTTACAAGGGCTCACTGCCAAAATTCTCACTACAAGTAAGGCTCACTACCCAATTAATACAAAAATCACTTATTACAAAATAGATAAAACATAAACTAATGAAGTTACTTCTACATATGCATGAATTCAATTCCGATTAAGAGCACAATCTATGACTGCAATAGATCTAGTGAAGAATATTCTGCACACCTTCCTTGCACAAACTTTGCAATATAGATTACTTCTTCCTAACACTTACCTTCACTTCCTTCTCTATCTCTTGTCGCACAATCCTGCACACCTTTATCACTATTCACACACACAATTCTTCATGTTCTGGTACCAAAGAGATGTTCCACATATGTATATATATATATACCTAGAGGAAAAAATTAGTCAGCCTAGCAATGCATATCATCTTGAAGAACAACCTTGAAATATTCAATCAGCCTTGGTATGCTAGCATTGGACCCAAAAGATAGGTCACACATAAATATCTTCTTACCACATTACACTAGGACCCATAAATAGGTCATACATAATATATAGCATTATTACCAAAAGATAGAAAATTTTGAATTACATGAGATATATTTCGAAGTCGATGGGAATGCCACAACCAAGACCAAATCTTGATCAGCATCAATTGATAGGAAAGCCACAAGCAGGACCAAATCTTGATCAACATCAATTTTAGTATCAACCAGAGGAATGCAATTAGATATACCAAAAATTGTAAAATGCTACATGAATGTTTGGATAGCAAGGATACCCGGAATAAGCTTTAGACACATCAACTAGTATCAAAATACTATTCTTCATTATTCTGCATTAACTATCTTCCACAGATGTCCCAAAAATAAGTACTACCATATTCGAATCAAGGATAACATGCATACTATGTAACATCATAGCATACGATAAGATAGATCATTTATGTATATCATCCAAAGCACAACCTTCCAGATCCCAGGTTTTGACATCAATGACAACAATACCAAGTCAACAACTTCTCAACAATATTATTTTTTATGTGTTTTATATTTTGTTTTAGTTCTTTCTAAAATATTTGTAGGTTATTTTTTCCAAGGGCAATCATCTCATTCGTTCTCATGTTCACATACTCTTTTACACTATAACATATTTTCACACTCTTTCTTACTTTATTTTCCCATTCCTTATGAACACACGTTTCTATTTTCTATCTTGCACTCATCATCAAACCAAAGATTTTCCAAAAAAAATATTTTTGTTCCTCTAGATAAAAATTCTTTTTGACTCAAAATTTTTACCCCACCTAACATCAACCAAAAACTTTCTTTATATTTTTACCCATGGTATTTCTTGTTTATTTTAATTGTCACTTTATGGAATGTCTTAAATCAAATACTTATTCATGTATTTATTTTAGTTCGTGATTTTAAATATTTACTATCATTTATTTTTATTTATTTTTAACATTAAGGAAAAATAACATATTAAATTTTTTTATTACAAACTATTTTTTTCAGCCTTAAAAGATACCCCTAACACACCAATTCTAAAAATCTAAAAATTATAGATGGACTAAAGATAGACAATTAGTACAATCGGAGGAACCCTCCAAATCCCAAAATAAGGTATAAAAACATGTTCCCTTGAAGAATATTCATGTTGTGATTATCATGTAAGTAATTTTTCCCTTTATGCTAAACATTGAAACAAAAGGAAAGCCAATTAACAAAGAAAATAAAAAGGTTAGGATGAAAGATGAAGCACCTCAGTAGGAATCAAGAAACTAGAGAGGAATTGTTTGAATCCTATATAGGGAAATTCTAATTTTCCAATATCAAATGATATTGTTATAATTTGAAGCTAATGTAGCCAAAAAATTAGTAAGTTAATTTCGTTCTCTTCTACTATGGCTCTAATGAACCCTAAACCCTAAACCTTGAATGAGAATTTTGTTGTATTTCTTACATTCATTCACTTTCCATTATTGAAAGTAAGAAGAAGACTAATTTTTGAAATGGTCAATGAAAAATTTAGAGAAATTCTAGAACAAGATGAGAAAAAATTATTGGGATGGCTACTAAAATATCTTGGTAAATAATTATAGCCTCAATAAAATTATTGGAAGCAATACAAAGACCACCAAAAAAAAGAACTTAACTATATCATTATGGTCATGAAAAATACCTCCCATGCCACCATTTCCAATATTATCCTTTGTAGTTGTATCAACATTAATTTTAAATAATACTAAAGGAGGAAAATGTAGGAGTTGAGAAAATACAACACCACAAACCCCGAAGATCACCTGCATGCAAATAACCTGTCACAAAAGAAGAGATGGAGACAAACAAGCAAGGATTCTCTGAAAATTGAAAATGTATATATTAGAGAGAATGAGAGAATGAATTGATATGAAATACAATGGGATCAATCCTTATAAAAAGGAGATCATGCAAACCCTAATAAAACCCTAATAGGAAAAACCCTAATAGAAGCCCTAATAGGATAACATTTAATAATTAATATAATTATTAAATGTCACTTTATGCAAACTAACATGAAATCTTAAGAAGGGAATAAAGGTAACTTAATCAACATAATTAAGTTAAGACCTTTACCCTAACACCCCCCCTTAAGATGAGCAACAATGTAGCTACAAACAAATGCAGAAAAGCAAAGGTAACTACAATGCAAGAAGGCAACAAGGGTCCTGGCAACTAGGCCAGATCAGGTACCCAAATACAACCAAATCTCTGTAAAATGGAGAAATAGAGAAAAACTCATGGGAAAAAGCTCTACTCCAAAAAGAGAAGAAGAAAGCCAAGAAGAGAAATCACTAAAGCAGAAGAAGTTGCAAACAACTGTTGAAAGATGACTGCTATGGTGTTGAAGAACCTCCGCTGAAGATAGGATGATCAGGAACAAGAAGAAAATAATCTACATAAGTGCCCATACAACACTACTCGAATCAGATGGAAAACAAAGGCAAACACCTGGAATGAAGATACAGATGGCACAAGAACCAATAGTCTGAAACACTGATCAACTAAGAATGGAATATTTCTTCCAAGGCAAAACCAAGGAAGCATTAGCATGAATAGTATAATACCCTCCCATAATGGTGAACTAGGAGCCTGATAGATCAACTAAAATGGTGTGCAACACCCTGTAGTGCATGAAGAAGATACATCTAAAAGTGCACAAGAAAGCACCTGCAACTGAAAAAGTGGTGTGCAAAACAAAGCACACATGCATGAGGCTGGAATCATATGGATCCATGGTCGTCATGGAGGGACACTCACCGGACAAAGGTGTGATGGCAAACAAAGGCAAAGTACACAACCCCCCATGGTATGGATTCAATGTCATCGTGGAGGGATACTCATCGGACAAAGATGTGATGGCAAAACAAAGGAAAACTACACAACCCCTCATGGCACTTTATAATATTAGTGCGAGTACAAAATATGGCACAACCTTATGTGCAAAATCCCCAAAAGATGCATGTACAATAATGTGGCACTTTATCTCAATGTGTTTACATAAAAGATAGCTTACAAATGATGCTCAAAAATGTCCTCAAAAGACAAAATACTGGAAATACATGAAGAACAGCCAAAAACGAAGCATCCCATGCAAACAAAATGTTTCCAAGAGCAAATATGTCCAAGTAATCCACCAGAGTGTGAAAACACAAATAACTGAATAAAAGATACCTGGAGTGAAATCTGGAAAAATGGCATGGATGAAACTGAAGAGCTCCAAAATACGGTTCCAACACCACTGAGATTGCAAAAAACGGAGAAACAGATCAAAAGTTATGAGCTTGAGACTGAAAGAAGCCCCTTTGTCTTCAATTGGCTATAGAATGCACCAACGGAAAATAGAAGTGATGAGACCCACACCATTGGAAAGATGAGAAAACTAGCTTTCTGACGATATCTCATTTGCCAAAAAATGATATCGTATGCCCAAGTTATGGCCTCCGGAATAAATCAGCTCCAAAGAGGGAAAAAAACCAGTGCTCGGTTAAATTTGACGGTCATACGGCCGTCGCATCAAAAACGCTGGATTAAATTTGACGGCCAAATGACCGTCACCATAAAAGTGCGATTGGGCTATTACAAAAAAAAATTGTTTTTTAAATAAAAAAACAATAAAAAAATGCAGATTTTTTAATAAAATTTTTTTTAAAAAATTGATGAGGGGAGGCACGTGGGCCCACCCCCCATCACCCCTGGGCGGACACTGTACCGTCGATCGGCGGTACTATCAACCATCGGTCGGCATTAAGCCGTCGGCAGTTGGCAATACGCCGACCACCGTACCACAGGGCTCACAGGCCTGCGGGAGCAGGGACCTACGGGTACCCTTGTACCGGGCCGACAAGCCCTAAAACTGCGAAATCTTTTTTCTTTTGTTTTTTAATTTTTGAACGAAAATTGCCAAAAAATAGAAGGTGGAATTTTTTTTTTTCGAAAATAAATTTACCAGGCAGGGATGGTCGTACGGCCGTATTTGCAAAATAAAATTTGCTTCAAATTTCGACTTTGTCTAAAATAGACAAATGAACAGTCAATTTAGGGGTTTTTGACCGCTGCGGACGCAATGGCGATGTCCATTTGAGTTGAAAATACTTCAAAATTTCAGGTGTGCCCTAGACCAAGAAAACAATCCCCAAACCCTTGAAGCTCCAAAAATCTTCAAAACAAGAACAGGAAGCAGCAGGTGTGGAGCTCTGATACCATGTAGGAGTTGAGAAAATACAACACCACAAACCCCAAAGATCACCTGCATGCAAATAACCTGTCACAAAAGAAGAGATGGAGACAAACAAGCAAGGGTTCTCTGAAAACTGAAAATGTATATATCAGAGAGTATGAGAGAATGAATTGATATGAAATACAATGGGATCAATCCTTATAAAAAGGAGATCATGCAAACCTTAATAAAACCCTAATAGAAGCCCTAATAGGATAACATTTAATAATTAATATAATTATTAAATGTCACTTTATGCAAACTAACGTGAAATCTTAAGAAGGGAATAAAGGTAACTTAATCAACATAATTAAGTTAAGACCTTTACCCTAACGGAAAAAACCATTAAGTAGTTTGAGAATCATGAGGACTTTTGAATGAATCAAAAGAAGGAGAAACCACTAAATACCAAGTCTCATCAAAACTCCAAATTCCTGCCAAGGGCTTGTTTGTTAATCTTGAATCTAGACTTTATATATTTATAAGGTCATCTAGCTCACTACATATAACACATATATGGATCTTTTATTATGTGGTAATAATGTACTTTGTGAGCATAGAGTTCACACATTTTATGGTATATTTCCTTACTCATTACAAATTATTATTAGTGTACCCCTATAGCCACATGTTCCTTGAGGACCCTAATGATGCAAATTTACCTATTTACTTTAAGATACATTTTATTCAAAATTAATATCCATTTTTTGTGACTATTGATGTATTGATATATTTAGAAATGAGCTAGTAGAAATAGCTATTTATGTTCTCATGATGAAGGTAATGAATTATAGTTCTTAATATATTTCTTGATGATAAAATTTTCTTTGATATGAATATGTAATCCAATTAACAGTAGTTAAGATGTGATTAGTTATTAAATACCTTTCTTAACCTATTATTATGTTTACAACATAGTGATTTTATATTAATGAATGCAATTTAGTGATACCTTAGGCTAATCAAAAGAAATTGGATCCACTTTTAAGGGAAGTTTCAGGTTTTGAAAATATCTTGAAAAAAATGGGTACTCATTTAGGCTTGAGTTCCTTAACCTAAATTTTTTAAATGGGTACCTATTCTAAAATAGGTACCCATTTTGTTTTTTAAAATGGGTACCTATTCAAAACCAGGTACCCATTTTGTTTTTTAAAATGGGTACCTATTCAAAACTAGGTACCATTTTGTTTTTTAAAATGGGTACCTGTTTCTAATTACATAATATCGGTGCTCATTTTTATAAAAGGTATGCATTTTAGAGTGGGTACATGTTTCATAAATTTTGGAATTTGAAACACATGCCTTTTATTTTTCTTAGCCTTGGACTTGCAAGTACAATGTCATGAAAACAAGAGAAAAACTAACTTTAGTAATATGGATGACGACTTTTTTTAGATTTTTTTGAAAAATTTAAAACCCATTGTAGATGATGATGACTAGTTTTTATAATTGGAATTTTTTTTCTATTTATTAATTAATTTCTAGAGAAAATGTTCCATAAGCTTGAAATGTCAAGTTTTAATATTTTTCAATCTTTTAATTTTTTATGTTTATTTAAAAAAAATGTGTCATCAATATAAAGAAACTATAAAATGAAAATAATAAAAAAATTATTATTTTAGCTCAAATTATGTTGGTCATACACAAAAGGCTTTCAAAAATAACAATTGGGGCCAATAAAAAATATTCATTTGGAAAAAGTATAAAAAATATCCTCATCAAAATTCACTATAATAAACATCTTCCCAAAAAAGGAATTATAAAAATGATTTTATTTCTGTATAATTATGTTGTTCATACACATGCATGTTATAAACCTAAAAAAGAAACTTTTAAAAAGTATTTTTTGTACATACCTATTAAAAATTAACTTGTATCATCTAGGAATTAGAATAAATTACATCTTTGAAAAGTAGACTCAAAATAATACATTTCATATCACCATAATTTCATAAGATTCTATGTATAAATGCTTTAAATTTTTACTCCTACTATGACAAACTTTGATTTTTAGGGAGAAATATTCCACTTTTTGGCCAAACGTTTACCCAACTTCTTTCACCAACCCCTTAGTTGATAGATATAAACAATGAAGTATCTGTTATCACTATTTTATATATCCTCTCATGATTTGACATGTGCGTTTATAGGTTACTTTACTAATAGTCCTAGATTGTGTTTATTTTTATAAATGATGTGTTGAATATGAGTGAGTTCATGTTGCTTTGACTATGTTTACTATGTTATACTAAGGATTGTGATTGAGTTCATAGAATAATTCTAATGTGTCTTTCTTCTTGTCTTTTATAGAATAATATTTGAATTTCAAAAAGTAAATTTGAGGCATAGTAAGAGGGAGGAGTGGAGATTCTTTTTGATATATTCTACACTTTTAGGAGTTTCCATGAGAATGTGAGTGTAATTTGAGCTTAAAATTACTATAAGTATGAGTGGTTAGTGTTTCAATTGATGTCATCAAGCTTGTGTTGTCATTGGTTTCAACTATATGAGAAGAATATTATTATAAGAGTATGCAATGCTTTGATTAGTTACATTGTGTTGTCACCAAAAAGCTATTGGTGTCAACCTATAGTGTTGCTTTGATAAGCCTCTATCTATGGTTGAGGAAATGATGAAGATAATGAGGATGTTTTCTTGGCGCTTAGTTTCCAAGTGCTTTTGAGAATTTGATAAAAAGAGGAAACGGTGAGTTGCAGTGTGTTTTGGGTCGAAGAGTAGTTTTCTAGTGTTGCTCCACATTTATTCTAGGTTAAAGATCTTCATATGAATTTCAAATATATTGATCAAAAGTGTTTAGACGTGATGTATTCAAAATTTGGTGTGCTGGATCATTGTGCAGAAAAAGTTATGTTTGCCAATGTGTGAATAGTGTGTTGCAAAGGTACTGGGAGAAATTTTTATGCTTTGCATTTATCGATAATATGGTTTCAATTATTATGGATTTAAAGGCATGATGATAGTGTTGGTATCATTCTTCAGTCAAAGTTGTTTGAGGTCTAGTGCTTTCGAAGTTAGTTTCTTAAGTTGCAGTGTAAGGAATAATTGTTTGAGTGTACATTCTTCAAGTGAAAATTGTAACATAGGAGTTTGTTGGATTTCAAGGTTTCTATGGAATATTCCAAAAAAAAATTAGGTGGGATTTGTTTTCCGTGAGTTGTTGTTGGATCAAAGGAAGTGTGTACTTTAAATTTTAATGGTGTTTACATGAGTAATAGCCTAACTTGGTGTTTACACTAATTGCAGTGGATTTTTAATGTATGTAGAAGCCTATTGTGGTGTGGTTTTATGGATTTAGGTCCCACATAAGGAGTGGTGTGGTTCTCTTTCACTTCCATCCACCACCAAAGTGTTTTGGTGCTAACCTAATTTGAATTTACATGCTTGTTATGTATAAGTCGACCTTGTAGAATGGTTTCAAGGTTAAGGATGATATAAATATAAGTTGAGTTGTTGAGGGATGTGAAGATATAAAAGTATCCTGTGAATGATATGAATTGCATAGTGATAAAGTGTGAATTTGGGAAGTGTAGTGTGAGATTTCATTTGTTAGATTGTTGGAGGCAGTGAGTAGTGTTGGTTTATTTTTTTTACTAAAAGTCGGTTGATCTTCTAATCTACCTATGAAATTTCCAATTCCAATCAAAGGTAGCTCAAAGTACCTAGACCAAATGATGAGGATTTTAAAGACCTCCTACAATTTGGGCCCTGCAAGACCCAGGAGGGTGATCCCTTGATGTGTTTATAGCCTATGCACCATAATTATAAAAAACATTAACAATCGTAGATAATATCACTCAATAGCTCAACATAATAGGATAAAACTGAATATAATTGGTTGTTCATCAGTAATATCAACCATTTGGAGCATGAGATAATCACAACAATACTTCACAGTAAAAGATATTCATTAATTTTCAATTTTGTAGCAAGCTCCGGGTGAAAACAAACAAATATTGAGTCATAAAAATAGATGCAATTCAGATTAGTGCCTTATCCATTGGGGGAGTCAAATTCACAAATACCTAAGGGTTTATAACAGATTCAACTCGTAGTATATAATATCTTTGATAATATTTCCTTACAATATCACCAATATGTAACCCTAACTCAATACTACTTATCAAATCCTTGTACAAAACAAATCAACCTACAATCTCTTTTAAGAATGTTAATTAATTCCTTGAATTAAAGCTAAAATAAGAATTGCACACACCACAACAGTGAGATGAACAAAATAACCCTTGATCACTTTTTTCAAAATTCAAATATGCTTGTACACAGGAGAGAAATGAGCTTGAATTTATCAATCTGATTCAAATGCTAGTACTATTATAAAACATTATATCTCCATGAATTCAAAACCTATAACAAAATGACTCAGAACCTAAATTGTATTTCCTCTATAACCATATTTTACAATTGCTCTACAACTTAACCTAGACTCGACCAAAAATTTCTAACTTGCTAACCCTTTTTACAATAATGAGAGAAGAAGAGAAGATGTAGAGAGAAGATGAAACCAAAAGCAACCCTAAAATGCATCCACCATTGAAAATTGACAGCCTCATCCACCATTAACCTGCATAAGAAAATATATGGAATCTTTTCCCCTCCTTGCAACAAACTTTACCTTCAATTTACCTTTGCACCAAATTGCCAAGCAATAGAAAAATGCCCCTGTGGAGAAATTTGCATTCACATTTACCCAACAGTTGAGAAACAGTTAAAAAATATCCCGTCGTGAAAGATTTTCATTTTTCCCTTCGAAGTGAAAAATGCTTTTGTAAAATCCTTTTCTTCTCTTCTTTGTCATTTTGTATTTCAAAATATCCTTGCCTGCCAAAATATGTTCTCCCCTTTCATTTTTATCTTGTAGATGAAAACAATCCTACTCCTTTGTGAGAACCATTTATCTTAGTTTTTAACCATCAATAAACAAAATATTTCATAGAGTGAATACTTATTTACTTTATAAAAATCTCCTATGCTCCTTTAAAATTTTCCCAATATACATCCAAAAAATAATGACACTTATTTATAAAGTGAACAATAGATTCACTTTACTTATATAACTCACCTTTTGAGATAAAAAATATTACCCTCACCCTTTTTAAAAAATATAAAGGCTTTTAAAATATTTGCTTTCCATTTTTTGTTTTCACCATCAAGTTATTAAACTTTCACCAGGACACCTTTTAATTTTTACATGCTTTTCCTTTAAAATGAAAATGAAAAAATTTAAAAGACTTAAGCCATCGAGTCTTTAAATATTTAACCCCACACATTTACCCTGCTATCCCACAATCAATAACCCACGTTTACTTTGGGATCATGACATCATGGGGAAGGGCCAAGATGTGGCTACATCCACACCTCTGTTTCTTTGTTGTTGATCTAATTCCATTCTGCATTTGTGCCCTAATTTCCCTTTGTTCCTTCATTCATGAGCTCTATAGCTTGCAATGTCGGCCATGCTCTATTCATTCAAACAACCATTGAGCCTCCTTCAAGATTAACATTCTCCCCTGGAACATGGGTTGATGGATCTCCACACTGGTTTGAACCTACTCCATTATAGTTGCTTGAAAGTTTTCTAAATTCTTTTCAATAAATGCATTCTCCTTCACTTGGTGTGGGTTTCCCTAATTTCATTTGTTTGAAATCTTTTAAAGCCTTTTCAACATATTCATTTAGTGCATACATGCTACACTGTTTTATTCCATGTCATAGCACTCATTTGGGGTTCTTTGGAAAAATTCACAATTCTCGCTCCTACGATTTGAGGGATCTCCATACCCTACTCTCACACCCCTATCATTCACAACTACTAGAACTAATCTCAATATGCTTCTCATGGGCCTTCCATATACTAGTTGTGCCCTTCATTGCATGCTTGAGCCTTGATGGATGTTCATACCTCTGTTGTGGATCGCGCCCTCATTTCATTCTCTAGCAATCGTCGTTGCTAGAAAGTTGCTAAGACCTTTTCAACAGAATTTCCTCAAAAAAATTTGATACATTTTCACTACTGGTCAGCCCCATCCCTTGTGCGGGTTTAATGGATCCCCTAGTTTATGCGTACAAGTGTGCTGGATCATTTTTATCACATATTGATGGATGTCCCTTTTACATTTGTTACATTTCATGTTTACTTCACACCAAGCTTGTGAACATATGTGTTCCTTGTGCCCCTATTTTTGTTTCAGTTGCTGCAAGCCATTTATCTATTTCTATGTTTCGTGTTGACTATCATACAGAGGCAACTTGATAGGTTTTCATGAATTATAAATGTATACCCGATGCATTTTAAACTTAACTTGGTCACACTTGGATCCCTTTCTCGAACTCCAAAATACAAGGACAACAAAGACTTTGCACTCCACCCATTTCTGCAGGTCTTCTAATGGAGGTTCATCAAATGAGTTCAATGTTATCACCTTGGTCATTGATTTGTGCATCCTAGTTCCTGATAAAATTAGGATATAGGGCTTCCCAATTTTCTCCCATTACTTCACAAAATCTGTATGTTCACATGAATCAAATGTGTACACCAATTCGTGCTTTCATGATCTCATTCCTTCATGTTTGTTGGGAATACACCATGTAGATTTTTTTGTGAAGCAGATTCAAGAACCTTCAAGCAAGTCTAGTTGGTAGGTGCTAGGTCGAACCCCAAATTTTTTATGGATGTTCACTTCATGTTTACTTTGTGAGGATTTAGTTTATTTAGTCAATAAATAGTCTGCACTGTATCATCAACAGTAGACTAATTGCTCTTGGTATCTTAATTGCAGCCACATACTACATACAATGCTCCAATCTATTTTCTCATAATGCATTGTATAGAGCTCCTACAACATGTGGCCCAATTGGGAGTATTTTAAGCAACTCCTTTCATATCCGCATAATTGGTTTTGCTTGAGTTCTATTTTACATCCTCAACAAAAGAAAATTTGTATAAACCATTTATTATCACGGACCTCGAATATTGAATGATGAATCTTCAAGTCCATGTTCTCCCAAACCAAAATCACTGAGACCAATAACACTGCAAGTTAGTTGTAATTTTATTTTATCATTTAATGCAAGTTTGAGAATATGGAGAATAGATTGGAGTTAAATAAGATTGAACATTTTATATCCCTCTATTTTTTGAGATACTATCCCATTGATTGGTAAGTTGTCCTTAGATTGTGAACCACAAGTCGGGTCCCCTTGTGGGCTGACTAAAAAAAAAAATCGTTTTTAAATGAGTTTTCTCCTTGAATTGATTTGAGGCAGCTTTTGAGTGCTTCTGGAATGAAAACATGAATTGGGTTTCAATTAAAATATGCTTTCTGATCCATTTGCAAAAAGGTGAAAACTGACCAAGTTGCCTCTAGGATCGGTGTGGGAAATAGGTCAACAACCTCTTGGAACAATGAAAACTTGTAGGCATGTAAACATATGACACAAAAATGCAATGCAATAGATGGCTTGAATAAATAGATTATGAGGTGAAAGATATTAATCTGCAAAGTTGCTCTTTTGAACTTTTCTGAAATCGCACCTATTCTAAACCAATTAAAACTCACCCAATTGCTGATTTGAAAAAATAGAAAATCAACTCATGGTGGGCTGCCATCAGACACATAAGTTCATTTAGGTACAATGAACATGTTTGCAAGAGGATATTTCTTGAATCATCATTGATCAAAAGATATTGACGCTCAAAGTTGGCCTATCAGAAAGGTTTCTTAAAATGCAGGTGGAAAACATGAGAAATTGCATTTGGTTTCGATCTGTTAAAAATAGAAAATCATCTCATGAGACTATGAAAATAGACATACGAGCTCATATTTGTATGGAGAATGTAGAGCAACAGTCATTTTGACTTGATAGTTATCTAGTTACAAAATACAAGCTCAAACTGGAGGCTTACTTTGTAAAACTAAAAGTTTGCAAACAGTAGAAAGATGCCAAAACCCTCCAGCTTCGCTTTTCAAAACCCTGAAAAAACTTATCGTGGGAAGCTAAAAATTGACACACACATTCACATATGTTAATTGAATATGTCTACCAAGGGTTTTGCATGAAAATCAACAAGCTCCAAATTACGACCCTCCAAAGTGGGTTACTTAGGTAGATTCATCAGGTGCACTTCTGAAAGTGCAGAGGCAAATTTTTTGAAATGGGCACTTGAAATTTGCAAATTTTGAGAATTCCATCAGTGGCTCTGACTGGGGATGTATGCCCCCTATGGGCATAGCAGGATTCTAGATCTCTGGAGAGTAGACCAAATTTTGAGTCCATTAGGTGTCCTCAAACCGCTCCTTTATTGATTTTTTCTTTTTCAGCTTCATCTGGTGACTTGGGGCCACCAAATGAAAAATTGGAATCAACATTTACCTCTGTCAAACATAATTATGTAAAAAGAGTTGATCTCCCTCAACTCATGCTTGCATTTATCAAACCCTACCAACATGAATAACTACATCTTTGCAAACATAAGCATCAGGTTGCCTTTATGCAAGTGAAAACTTGCTCTATTTTCAGCTTCATTACATGGCAACCAAATCAAATAAGTCACATCACTGTCACTTTCTTCATTTCCCGATTTTGCACCAAGTGACATGACTTGAAGATAATGGTCAAGACCATATGAAAGCCTAGTCTGATCACAACCATCTACCCGATTGAACATGCTGACGTCTCCTAATAGGAAATCATTCACAACATTATCAACATGTTCATAACCATTATGCATCTGAAATTCAGACATACTTTCAATATGTTGATTATCATGTGGAAATAACCTATCATGTTCATCATTTGAACCATTCTCAAGCTGAAAACAACTTGCTTCAGTATCTTGCAAATTGCCACACTTCATGAAAACTCCTTCCAGCTGACAAAAATAGCACTCACATTCTACCTTGTGGCTAGAACTATTAAACTCAAACTGATTACTACTTTTCATATCAAAATTTAAACCATCACAAGAACTTACCAAAGGATCTGGCTCATCATGCAAACTATCTCCAAGTGTATGCAAAGAGATACACTCATCTATTGGCACACTCTGTAACTATTCTTCATCATCTTGGTATTGAGAATCGTCAGAGATTTCTGACTCATCATCATTTGTATTCATATTGTCATCTTTTGAACATAATATATCAACCTTTTCAATATCACAAGCTTGCTCAACAACAAGCAATTCTTGTTCAAAAGCATAATCTGATTTCTGATTGAAATCAACATCTACAACCGCATTCAAAGACTCATGACTAGGCTCGATCAAGTCATCAAATGAAGACTTGTTCAAATCTGCATTACAATCTTCAATAATTGGCTCATTATATATGTAATCCTCATATTTATTTGTTGTTTCAAACTCATCAACACAGATTTTTGAATTTACATCAGCATACTCACTGTCATACTCATCATACAATGCATCATTACCATCAAATGGCTTCTTGTCTTCATCCACATTATCATCATCATGATCAACTAGTTCATCATTGGAAAGAGAATCAGAGTCACTTGCATCATACCTTGCATCTTGAAGGCCATCACCACTGTCAAATTCAATAGGGGCTGCACACAACAACTGAGAGTTGTCCTCATGTGTACATTTTTGATATTTTATAGTCAATAGATATGAAATTTGTTCACAACTTAGTAGATCATTTCTCTGATCTATCCTTTCAACCACTTCCTCTCCTTGACCTTCACTTAAATTGAATGCACTATCAAATTGCAAATTAGGATATCCCAAAGTATCTCCATCATCAAAATCTGAAAACTCAATGGGTTGATCATAAATTGGATCTCCCCAATCATAAGAGGTTGGATTACTAGCAACCTTGTCAAAAACATGGTCACAATCTATCATAGAGAATAAATTATCCATTTGTTCATTCTTACTCACTTTTGGGTTGTCATAACAACAATCCACATCACTTTGCATTTCAACATCAGATTGGGTGTCTTCACTGAGCTTGTCACTTACACACTCTTCAGTATAGTCATAAGCAATTTCATTTTCAAAATTAAATTCATCACATACATCTTCACTTGCAACTGATATACTGATTTTCTCAAGAGAGATCCCTAAATCAGCAAATTCCTTTGTCTCATCATGGAGACTTGCATCAAGACTACACTCATCATATGTAGAATTCACATAATCAATTGTACCATTACCTTGCTGATCACACTTCTCTTCTTCAAAGAGTGAATCCAACTAATATTCTTCATCATATTCTTGGCTCAGAAGACTTGGCTGCTGATTTGCAGTTGGGTATACTTATTTTGTGATTTGTTCAAAGACAACTTTCTCATCACTTGATGATGCATCCTTCTTGTAAGTGTGCACTTTTCCGAAGAACTTTGATCATTTGCATTCACACAGCTGCTGATTTCATCGGCATGTTTACCCATAAGTGAAGACAACAAACTTAACACATTCATTTCTTTGTTTCTCCAAACCATCTAAAAATGTATAAGCCTTCTACATATTTCTGCATATTCAATATTTTGAAATATTTAATCAATGCACTAGATCCTTCTTCATAAGCTTCAAATTACATATGAATAAAATCTGGAGTACTAGGTTTGAAACTTTCTGGGATTAGTGACAAGGCAACAACAAATCTGTGACTGAAATCAATACTTGACTCTTCAGTTTGCTTTCTTATTTCCTTTAATAGTGTGACAAGATCAAAAGGGTCTCTTGAAAACTCTTTTCTATAAGCATTCACTAATTCATCCCAACAAGGAAATGACTTCTCAGGAAAACTTAAATACCAATCGCAAGCTCATGCTTCAAGGGATCTAACCAAACAACCTCATCCACATATCCTAATCTCCAAATGATTTTTTCTCCATGAAGTTGGAAAAACTTTTAACATGTGCATCTCCTTCACAAACGGTGTACCCATCAAATCTAGGCATCTTCTTATAGACTTGATTTGGCATACTTTCCACTTTGTAATCAACCCATGAAAAATATAACTGAGCATACAATGGGTCGAACGAATTGAGAAATGGTGCAATGACTTGACAAGTAGACACATTTTTATGGTCCCTTAACTGGGCTTGTTGAAAAAACTGGTGTCTTTCATCCATCTCTTTAAACCTTCTTTCAAATATATCATTCCATTCAGGACTGAACCTAGGATTATTAGCTCTTGGGTTCTTACACTTTGGTGTATTAGATGCTTGAAGATCATTATACTTTTGACACTTTTTGACAAGCTACATCAAAGTGTTCACTAGTATAGCTACTTTACCTTGATGATCCACGGATGTTACAAATTAAGGCTCACTAATTGTCCATAGTTACAAGCATGACCAAATGAAGGATTACCATTACAATGGTTGATGTAATACAACTTGGGATTGAATCATATGATAATACAAATAAATGGAAACCCCTAAGATACACAAATGCATTCTAACCATCCATGTAAGCAAATATTTGAGCACTAGACAAAATTCTTTCAATCGAACTGAAATTACATTCAATAGATCCATCAATTGGAAGTGTGAAAACTTAAATTTACTATCCTTTCACTCTGGTAGTGCTAAATCACTAAGTAGGGAACAATTTTTTTTCCTAAGAAGTTTAAATATGGTTTTCATATAAGATTTTCTTAAAAATGAAGAGTGAAAAATACCTGGAATTGTTGCAGCAGCTATAAATTGTTCTTTTGATTGGAAATATTTGTAGATCTATAATTGTATTCATCTCTTCATTAGGTTCTTTGGTAGAGTTGCCACCTCTTTGTAGAGGACAAAAAAATGATGAACTGGACTTTATTCACATGTCAAATTTGTTCAGGAACCAGCATAAGCACTGCAACACCTCCTTATCCAACAACATGACATCATATGGATTCCTTCCTCAAACTTGTCAGGGTACTTCATCACAAGAGCTCAAATCTGCTTCATCTCTACTGCAAATCCTTTCGTTTTTTCTCAGTTCTTCTCAAATAGTGCACACTGATGCATAGATCTCAAAGTCACCACTCACAGTTTGTGGGGTATTATGAAATAATCATGAAATATGGACAATTCTAGACATAACTTACATTGAAAGATGAATTACAACAGATTATTTAGCAACATTCATGAGAATTGACTCACTTGACAAGGAGATTAAACCTATCATAACAAGCTCATGGCTCTATAAGGAAAAATGATCTACAAGAATGTCCCCAGTGGAGTCGCAATTTTGTTGGTTTGTTTTTTTACTCAAACTAGGTTGATCTTCTAATCTACCTATGGAATTTCCAATTCCAATCAAAGGAAGCTTGAAGGACCTGGACCAACTGACGAGGATTTTAAAGACCTCCTACACTTTGGGCTCTGCAAGACTCGAGAGGGTGATCCCTTAATGTGTTTATAACCTATGCACCATAATTATAAACAAAATTAACAATAGAAAATAATCTCACTCAATATCTCAACAGAATGGGATAAAACTGAATAGAATTGGTTGTTCATCAGTAATATCAACCATTTGGAGCATGAGATAATCACAACAATACTTCAAATTAAAAAATATTCATTAATTTTCAATTTTGTAGAAAGCTCCGAGTGAAAACAAACAAATACTAAGTCACAAAAACATATGCAACTTAGATCAGTGCCTTATCCACTGGGGGATTCAAATTCATAAATACCTATGGGTTTATAATATATTCAACTTGTAGCATATAATATCTTTGATAATATTGCCTTACAATATCACCAATATGTAACCCTAACTAAATACTACTTATCAGATCCTTGTACAAAACATATCAACTTACAATCTCATTCAAGCATTTTATTTAATTCCTTGAATTAAATCTAAAATAAGAATTGCACACACCACAATAGTGAGATGAACAAAATAACCCTTGATCACTTTATTCAAAATTCAAATACGCTTGTACACAGGAGAGACATGAGCTTTAATTTATCAATCTGATTCAAATGCTAGTACTGTTATAAAATATTATATCTCCATGAATTCAAACCCTATAAGAAAATGACTCATAACCTAAATTGCATTTCCTTTGTAACCAAATTTTATAATTTCTCTGCAACTTCACCTAGACTCAACCAAAACTTTCTAACTTGATAAACCTTTTTACAATAATGAGAGAAGAGAAGATGTACATAACATAAGAAACCAAAAGCAGCCCTAAAATGCATCCACCATTGACAACTGGAAGCCTCATCCACTATTAACCTACATAAGAAAATATCTGGAATCTTTTCCCCTCCTTGCAACAAACTTTACCTTCAATTTACCTTTGCACCAAATTGCCAAGAAATAGAAAATACCCCTCTGGAGAAATATGCATTCACATTTACCCAGTAGTTGAGAAATAGTTAAAAAATATCCTACCGTGAAAGCTTTTCATTGTGCCCTTGAAAGTTAAAAATACCTTTGTAAAAGCCTTTTCTTCTCTTATTTGTCATTATGCATTTGAAAATATCCTTGCTTGCCAAAATATGTTCTCCCCTTTCATTTTTATCTTGCAGATGAAAACAATCCTACTACTTCGTGAGAACCATTTATCTCAATTTTTAACCATCAATAAACAAAATATTTCAAAGAGTGAATACTTATTCACTTTATAAAAATCTCCTGCGCTCCTTTAAAATCTGCTAGTTTACATCTAGAAAATAATGACACTTGTTTATAAAGTGAACAATAGATTCACTTTACTTATATAACCTACCTTTTGAGATAAAATTCTTACCCTCACCCTTTTTAAAAAATATAAAGGATTTTAAAATATTTCCTTTTCGATTTTTGTTTTCACCATCAAATTATTAAACTTTCACTAGGACACCTTTTAATTTTTACACGCTTTGCCTTTAAAATAAAAATGAAAACATTTAAAAGACTTAAGCCATCGAGTCTTTAAATATTTAATCGCACACATTTACCCCGCTATCCTGCAATCAATAACCCGCATGTACTTTGGGATCGCGATATGGTGGGGAAGGGCCAGGATGTGGTTGCATCGACACCTCTATTTCTCTATCGTTGATCTCATTCCACTCTGCATTTGTGCCCTATTTTCCCTTTCTTCGGTCATTCCCGAGATCTACAACTTGCAATGGCAACCATGCTCTATTCATTCTCACAACCATCAAGCCTCCTTCAAGATTGACATTCTCCCCTGGCACATGGTTTGATGAATCTCCACACTGGTTTGAACCTAATCCATTATAGTTGCTTGAAAAGTTTCTAAATTATTTTCAATAAATGCATTCTCCTTTTCTTGGCACGAGTCTCCCTAATTTCATTTTTTTGAAAGCTTCTAAAGCCTTTTCAACAAATTCATTTAGTGCATACATGTTGCATTATTTAATTACATGTCGTAGCACTCATTTGGGGTTCTTTGGAAAAATTCATAGGCCTTGCTCTTGCGGTTTGAGGGATCTCCACACCCTACTCCCACGCCCCTATCATTCACAACTACTGGAACTAATCTCAATATGCTTCTCACATGCCTTCCATCTGCTAGTTGTGCCCTTCATTGCATGCTTGAGCCTTGATGGATGTTCATACTCTATTGTGGATCACACCCTCATTTCGTGCTCTAGAAATCATAGTTGCTAGAAAGTTTCTAAAACCTTTTCAACAGAATTTCCTCAAACAATTTTTGATACATTTTCACTATTGGTCGGCCCCATCCCTTGCCCAGGTTTAATGGTTTCCCTAGTTTATGCATGCAAGTGTGTTGGATCATTTTTATCACATATTGATGGACACCCCTTTTACATTTGTTACATTTCATGTTTACTTCACATCGAGCTTGTGAACATATGTGTTCCTTATGCCCTTATTTTTGTTTTAGTTGTTGCATGCCATTTATTTGTTTATGTGTTTCATGTTGACTATCATACAGAGGCAACATGACAAGTTTTCATCCATTGTAAATGTATACCTGATGCATTATAAACTTAACTTGGTCACACTTGGAGCCCTTGCCCAAACTCCAAAATACAAGCACAACAAAGACTTTGCACTCCAACCATTTATGCGGGTCTTATAATGGAGGTTCATCAAATAAGTTCAATGTTATCACCTTGTTCATTGATTTGTGCATCCTAGTTCCTAATTAAATCGGGATATAGGGCTTCCTAATTTGCTCCCATTACTTCACAAAATCTGTATGTTCACATGAATCAAATGTGTACACCAATTTGTGCTTTCATGATCTCATTCCTTCATGTTTTCTAGGAATACACCATGTAGATTTCTTTGTGAAGCAGATTCAAGAACCTTCAAGCAAGTCTAGTTGGCAGGTGCTAGGTCGAACCCCACAATTTTTATGGATGTTCACTTAGTGAGGATTTAATTTATTTAGTCAATAAATAGTCCACTATGTATTTTCAATAGTAGACTAATTTCCATTGGTAGCTTAATTGCAGCCCCATACTACATACAATGCTCCAATCTGTTTTCTCATAATGCAATGTATAGAGCTCCTACAACATGTGGCCCAATAGGGAGTATTTTAAGCCACTCCTTTCATATCAGCATAATTGGTCTTACTTGAGTTCTGTTTTACATCTTCAACAAAAGAAAATTTGTATAAACCATTTATTATCATGGACCTCGAATATTGAATGATGAATCTTCAAGTCCATGCTCTCCCAGACCAAAATCACCCAAACCAATAACACTGCAAGTTAGTTATATTTTTCTTTTATCATTTGTTGCAAGTTTGAGAATATGGAGAATACCTTGGAGTTAAATCAGATTGAACATTTTATATCCCTCTATTTTTTGAGATACTACCCCATTGTTTGGTAAGTTTTCCTTAGATTGTGAACCACAAGTTGGGTCCTCTTGTGGGCCCGACTAAATGTTTTTGTTTGTTTTTAAACGAGTTATCTCCTTGAATTGATTTGAGGCAGCTTCTGAGTGCTTTTGGAATGAAAACATGAACTGGGTTTCAGTAAAAATCTGCTTTCTAATCCGTTTGCAAAAAGGTGAAAATTGTCCAAGTTGCCTCTAGAACCGGCCTGGGAAACAGGTCAACAACCTCTTGGAAAAATGAAAACTTGTAGGCATGTAAACATATGACACGAGAATGCAGTGCAAAAGATGGCTTAGAGAAAAATATTACAAGGTGAAAGATATTAATCCACAAAGTTGCTCAGTTGAACTATTTTGAAACTGCACCTGTTCTAAACCAATTAAAACTCACCCAATTGCTGATTTGAAAAAATAGCAAATCAACTCCTGGCAGGCTGCCATCGGACACATAGGTTCATTTAGGTACATCAAAAATGTGTGCAAGAGGAATTTTCTTGAATCATCATTGATCAAAATATATTGATGCTCAAATTTGGCCTCTCAGAAAGGTTTCTGAAAATGCAGGTGCAAAACAAGAGAAATTGCATTTGGTTTCGATCTGTTAAAAATAGCAAATCAGCTCATGAGATTATGAAAAGTGACATACAAGCTCATATTGGTATGGATAATGTAGAGCAACAATTATTTTTACTTGATAGTCATCCAACTACAATATGCAAGCTCAAACGGGAGGCTACTTTGCAAAACTTAAAGTTTGCAAACAACTGAAAGATGCCAAAACCCTCTAGCTTCGCTTTTCAAAACCCTGAAAAAACTTATCATGGGAAGCTTAAAATTGACACACACATTCACATATGTCAATTGAATATGTCTACCAAGGGGTTTTGCATGAAAAATCAACAGGCTCCAAATTACGACCCTCCAAAGTGGGTCACTTAGGTAGATTCATCAGGTGCACTTCTAAAAGTGCAAAGGCAAAATTTTCAAATGGGAACTTCAAATTTGCAAAATTTGAGAGTGCCATCAAGTAGAAGGTGTCTAAAATACTTCAAACAGACTATGAAGGTGTCAAAGATGATGTGTTTGATTTCTTTGTTTCTTTGAGATAGATTTCTCATTGTAACACTCCTCTCTATCTTCTTTTGTATTCTGGCAGTGAGCCATTCTTTCCCTTGGGTAGTGAGCACTCCAACAATAAGACCTATTATATTCAATATCGATATTAATTTAATCGTGAGCTAATCCTCACCAGGGTTTTTCCCATTTTTGGTTTTGCACATAAATTTGGTTTTATTTTGTGCATGGTGTTGATTTGATTAAATTTCTATTATTTTCCTTTCATACTAAATCATCATAATATATTAAGGGTTAATCGTATTAATGTGGATCTGAATTTGTATGAGGATTTTAAAGTTTTAAGGTACAACTATTTCATCACCCCCCTCTAAGTTGTCTTGTTCATTCAACAATTGGCATTAGAGAAAGGTTCCTTGGAAGAAATCTTAACCACTTGAGGTAGATCTTGGATTGCGCACAAGAAAGAGATTCCTACATTTGATGGAAGGTTTTATGGTTTATCTTAGATATGATGTTTGTAAGTCTGTTAAGACTGGTTACATTGAACCTAAAAATGGTCCAAGTACTGCTAATGAGATCAAAGCCTATGAAAGAAATGGTAAAGAAAGGTATTCTCTCTCAAGTATTCTTACAAATTCTAAATTGGTGAAAGTTATGAGTATGAAAATTGCTAATTTTTTTTTTGAAAAGTTAGAAAGCATTTATGAAGAAGATGATAATGTCAAAGAAGCTAAGATTCAAAATCTAAATATCATGTTTGAGAACTTGTGGATGTTTCAAGAAGAAAATGTTACAGGGGTAAAAGTACAAACCTGTGTCACACTTTGGGCCAAACATATGAATTCTATCGAACTAGTTTCAACCATAATGGATTTGGTTGAGATAGTTTCAATCGAAACCATGTGATGGCCACATGGTGCCTACTTGGCCAGGTAGTTTCAGTCGAATAGTTTTTGGCCGAAACCTATTAGGCCGAATAGCTTTCAACTAAATACCATGTATATAAAAGAAAAAAAGACTAATGGCATGAGTATTTTTCATGTTTGACCGAAGTGATAGAGTTAGGAGGGTGATCAATCAAAGACTACAACTAAAATATCATTTTGAACCCAATTTTTTCCGTCATTTGGCATTCTATGTTTCAAAGATCTATCTTTTGGCAGAGGCGTCGATTGTTCTTTTTTTGTTTTTTCATGATAATAATTTATATTTTGAGTAGGTTTTGTAGTTTTCATGAGTTAGTTTTGTGTTTGTTACTATTTGATAAGTGTGTGTTATTTGTGGTTTTTGGGGTTCAGGTAAAACATGTTACTTGCTAATGCTAATCTATAAAAGTTTATTATTTTATGGCACCTTTGAGTAAAAATACAAAACCTAATCAAAATTCGTATTAGGTTAAGGGGTTTTTTTTTGGGCACCATTCTGGTTGTGGCAAGTGTATCTCTTCCCTAAACTTGAGTAGGAAAACACTTGTAGCCACCCCAAGCTCAACCATGTCGGGTGTAATATGGGGTTCGGGTAATGCCTTTTGTTAACTTCGATATTTTCCTGTATATTTTTTAATAAATTTCTATATGTGTTGTGCCCTAGCCATCCCAAAAAAAATAGAGTCGAACCTTGGCCATCTTAGAAACTCTATGGAACATAGGGATTTAAGTTGAAAAATAGCCTTAAAAATAAATTTTAAACCCCAATGAATTGTCATTTTTTAGTTTATACTCTAAAAATAGGTTTTTAGTAAAAACAATAAAGCACATGATAAATGAATCATGAGGGTTAATATATCTAGCTTCATATTGTCTCTATGTGGATTTATAAATGATGGAAGCAAGCCATAAGTTGGGTGTTAACATGGTTATTCTTGAATAGCCACAAATTCTAGTTATTTGATATAATAGTTTGTTCCCTTCAAAACTTGTTCCTTGAATTGAGTAGCACATCAGTACTGGAAAATTTAGGCATGGAGGATAATGAAGATGTAGGTTTTTCCATCACATAGCTTAAAAAAGAGTGAAAGTTGAGAAACACATGTCATGTTTAAACAAGATTCTTATATGATAGTCAATCGATCTGTATCTTCTTGTAAATGACACCTGTAAGAGCTTTGAGAAATACTTTTGACCTTAAACCGGTAAGGTAATAAGTGTAAAAATATATATGAGTTTAAGGTATGGATGGAGCAAAATTAGACATACTTGAGGAACATATAACAAGGAAATTTAAGCATCAATCCAGGCTGTGTTTAACATGAGAAATTGCAAATAAATGCAAGAACATTCAAGAAGTAAACAATACTAGTTCTCTTCAGAATTAGAAGCTTCAGTATCTACATAAAGTTATAAATGGTAAAAACAATCTCATTTGTCACATACTATGTGAAAAAATATGAAATAATACAACTCATGGTCACATTCTTTGAGCATAGAAAAACATTTCATGCATATCACAAGTTTTTCGATGGTTTCTACTGATTTTTGCAAGTATTTTTTGGGAAAAAATATAATAGCAAGTCTTTGCCATTACTCAAAAAAATTAAGATAAAAATTATGTGTTATAATTATGCACCAAAGATGTCCACAAATGGAAAAAATAATAAAAGTTGATTTAAATAATTATTTCAATAAAAATTGGAGGAAAAATGGAAAAAAAAATCAAAAATAGGAATTTTTTCCGACTAGGATTCGGCCAAACCATAATCGACCAAATGTTTTGGCTAAATATGTCCAAATGGCATGTGACTTGGCAGAGAAGTCGCCATTTTTTCAAATTTTTAGAAATTTCCAACTTCTGGTGAATATTTCCTTAATAAAAAATATTTTTAAAAAAAGAAGAAAAAACCCTTTTGTAGATCTCATAGTGTTGAATCCAAATATATTTATATATATATTTGATTATTTTTAACAAATAAGTATTTTAAAATATTGCAAGTAGGTTGTTCAAAGTCAAAAAGAGGCTCAATTGAAATTAAATAAAAAATAGTAAATCATCATAAAACAAATTGGAAAATATATGATGGCGTAGAGGAGATAATCCTCTTCAAAAAGGTATATTTTATTTTTTGAAAATGAAAAAAAATTAAACAATAGTTGTCATCAACTGAAAACTATCAAATTCAGGTTAGTTTTATTTTAAAATATTATTACAAGAAAAATATAGATCAAAATTTCAAATTTTTTCCATGCCCTAGATATTGAAGTCAACTATTTGGGAAAAAAATCAGGAGAAAATGTTTTTTTTTTCTATTTTTTTCTTGATGTCAACTGAACATAACTTTTTCTTGAAATTTCCAGCATTACAAAATCTGCTTTTAAATTTATTCCTACTGTCAAGTACTTCAGAGTGTTTGGGAGAAAATTCTATATAAAAAGAGATGAATATAACTTAGGGAATTTTGGTTCAAGGTCTGATGAAGGTATCTTCCTTAGATATTCTAATAGAATCAAAGCTTACTAGTGCTATAGCAAGAGATTGAGAGTTTTTTTTGAGAGTGCAAGTGTCAAAGTTGATGAAGATCTATAGAGGATTTCAATGACTATAGATGGATATGAACCACATGAATCTTATTGCAGAGAAGAAGAAAAAGAAAGAGAAGTATAGATTGAAGAGGAAGAGACTCCATAAAAGACTCCTAAAACTCCTTAGTATGTGTAGAAGAATCATTTTGACGATAAAATCATTGGAGATAAGAGAAAACGTGTACTGAAAAGAAGGAAAGTTGTTGAAGAATAGGTAAATATATGTTTACTTTCTAAAGTGGAACCTAAAACATTGGTTGAGGAATGCAAATATGAAAATCGGATCAATTATATGGAAGAATAACTATTGCAAATTGAGAAGAATTTGACTTGGGAACTTGTCCCAAGACCAATTAACAAAATTGTAATTAGAACCAAGTGGGTATTCAGAAAAAAAAAAAAAAGAGAATGGAGAAGTGGCAAGGAACAAGGAAAAGATTGTTTGTAAAGGGTATTCACAAGTTGAAGGAATATATTTTGAGGAGACCATTGCTTCGGTGGCAAGAATGGAAGCTATCAATTTTTTTTTGGCTTTTGTAGCACATAAATATTTAAAATTTTATCAAATGGATGTGAAGTCTGCTTTCGTGAATGGAGAATTGGAAGAAGAGGTATACATAGAACAACTAAAAGGATTTTAGTTATCAGACAAAGTGGATATGTTCCACAGATTGAAGAAGGAATTATATGGATTGAAGCAACCTCCTAGAGCTTGGTATGCAAGGTTGGATAAGTATTTGATACATAAAAGATTCAATAAAGGTACCACATATAGTAATCTTGATTGTGGTTGTATATTTTGATGACATCTCTTTGGAGGAAATGAAGCTATGTACAAGAAGTTTGCAGAGGAAATGCATAAAGAGTTTTAAATGTCTATGTTTGGGGAGATGAATTTATTCTTTGGATTACAAATAAATCAGAAAAATAAAGGTATTTTCATTTCATAATTAAAGTATGTCAAGGAAATGTTGAAGAAGTTTGGAATGAAAGATTCTAAATTGGTGTGTACTCCTATGGTTACTGGTTGCAACCTAAGAAAGAATGATGAATCTCCTAAGGATGATTAGAGAAAGTATAGATCAATGATTGGTGGACTTATATATCTAACTATTACTAGACTAGATATCATGTATGCAGTTCGTCTTGTGGCTAGATTTCAAGAAGATCCTAGAGAGTCACATGTTAAGTAGTGAAGAGGATATCTAGATACTTGAAGGGCACTCTGGATCATGGCTTGTGATATCTAAAGGATACTAATTTTACTTTGAGTGCTTACATAGATGCAGATTGGGCTAGTTGTGTGGATGAAAAAAAAAGTACAAGTGGCGGTGCATTCTTTCTTGGATGTAGATTAGTGTCATGGCTAAGAAAGAAATAATATTTAGTGTCCTTATCTACTGTAGAAGTTGAATACATTTCAACAACATCTTGTTGTACATAACTATTATGGATAAATAAAATATTGAAGGATATTAGGGTAGTAGATGATGAACCAATTTATATCTTCTATGATAATACAAGTGCTATGAATATTTCTAATAATATGATAATGCATTCAAGAACAAAACATATCTAAGTATGATACTACTTTCTGAGAGAGAAGGTTGTAGAGAATGAATTAAAGCTTGATTATGTTATTGCAAATGATCAATTTGTTGACATATTCACTATGGATCTTCCTAAGGATAAATTTGATTATCTCTGAGATAATTTGGGGGTCATTGCCCCTCCTTTGAACTAGATGCATAAGGAGATGCACTAGTGTAGTGGATTACAAGATTTATTCTTTGGTCTAGACTGATGTTGGTGGCTACCTCTTAGGGGAGTAGGCAGTAACATTGTTGGCTGTTGCAGTTAGGGGAGTGTGTATTGGCATTATGTAGTGGTTTCTGATTGGTGCAATATGGTGTGTTCTCCTAAGGGGGAGTATATTGAGCAATAAAGAAATGTGAGTTTTAGAGCATAAGGTTGATTGATGTCAAAGGAGAAACTCAAGTAATATAAACATTTTTTTCCTTTTCCATTGATGTAAAAGGGGGAGAGAGAGTCATGTAAAAGAGAAAATAGTTAAGGGAGAGAGAATCATGTGAAAAAAAATTAGTTGTTAATGGAGAAAGGGGGAGAGAATAGTATAGTTGGGTGAATGAAGAACATGTGAAAAAGGTAAGCTAAAAGGGGGAGAGTGAGTAATGAGAAAAGAGAAAATAAAATAGGAATGGAGTAGTGTTGTTCTTGTTCATGGTTTTTCAAATCATGTGTTTCCATCAATGACAAAGGGGGAGATCGATGCAAGTATGAGAAATTGGTGTTTTCATTAATGTCAACAAGCTTGTGTTGTCATTTGTGTCAATTTTATGAGAAGATGATTGTTGTAAGAGTATGTGATGCTTTGATTAGTTGCATTATGTTTTCATTAGTATGCTACTGGTGTCAACCTCTAGTGTTTCTTTGATAAGCCTCCATCTATGGTTAAGGAAATGATAAAAATGATGATGATGTGTTCCTAGTGCTTGGTTTCCAAGTTCTTTTGAGAAAAAATATTAAAAAGATGAAATAGTGAGTTGTGGTGTATTCTAGGTTGAAGATTAGTGTTCTAGTGTCACTTTGCATTTCTTCTAGGTTGAAGATCTACCTATGTGTTTAAGATATGTTGATCAGAATTTTTTAGAGGTGTTGTATTCTGAATTTGGGATGTTGGATTATTATGTAGAATAAGTTGTGTTCACCAATTTGTGAATAGTGTGTTGCAAAGGTATCTAGGAGAAATGTTTATGTGCCACATTTCTTTGCAATTTGGTTTTAGGTCTTACAAATTTGAAGGCGTGCTGATAGTGTTGGTATCTATTTTTAGTTGAAGTTGTGTAAGGTCTGGTGCATTAGAATTTAGTTTCTTAAGTTGTAGTGTATGGAAGAATTGTCTTTGTGTATTGAGTGTGTACATTCTTCAAGCGGAATTTTTTATTCAGGAGTTTTTTGGATTTTAGGATATTTATGGAATATTCTAAATTAAGTTAAGGTGACATTTGTTGTTCATGCATTGTTGTTGGATCAAAGTAAGTGTGTACTTAAAACTTTAATTGTGTTTACATGGGTAACGACTGACCTTGGTGTTTACACTAATTGTGGTGGATGTTTATTATTTGAAGAAGCATTTTGTAGCATGTTGTTATAGATTTGGGTCCCAGATAAGTTGTTGTGTGGTCCTCTTTCACTTCTATCTACCATAGAAGTGTTTTGGTGATGACCTAATTTGAATTTGTATAGTTGATGTCAATAAGCTGACCTTGGATAATGGTTTCAAGGTTGATGATGATATAAATATTATTTGACTTGTTGATGGATGCAAAGATAGACAAGTATGATGCAAATTATGCAGATTATAGAGTGATAAATTGTGAATTTTGGAGGTTTAGTGCAAGCTTTCATGTGTTAGATTACTATATGTAATGAGAAAAAGGTGTCTACAATTCTTCAGAGAGACTGCAAAGGTGTCAGAGATGTTGTGGTGGATTTCTTTGTTGCTTTGAAATGCATTTCTCATTGTAACACTCTTCTCTATATTTTTTTTCTATTTTTCCAGCGAGCCTTTCTTTCTCTTGGGTAGTGAGCTCTCTCACAGTGAGCCCTATTGTATTCAGTATTGATATTAATTTATATTGTGAGCTTATCCTCACCATGGTTTTTCCCATCTTGGGTTTTCACATAAATCTAGTGTTCTTTTGTGCATCGTGTTGATTTGTTTCAATTTTTGTTATATTTTCATTTCATGATAAATCATCATAACAAATTAAGGGTTAATTGTATTAATGTGGATCTGAATGTGTATGAGGGTTTGGAAGTTTTAAGCTACAATTGATTAACCCCCTGCCTCTTATTTGTTTTATGTATTCAACAATAATTAGAGAATCAAGAAGGTGGAAGCTAGTTTCACATGGAATAGGTAAGTACTCTTAAATTTGTTTTATTATTATAAAAGAATATGCATTAAGAGAAAAAATAAACCTATGTCCTACTACATAATGTCTAATTGGATAGAGACAACAAGCCAGAGTAATACTAATAATAAGTATGAATCATAGCTATGGTTTATAAGATTGTTCCTATCTTTTTGTAGTGTCAAAAAATGTATCCCTTTATATTTTCACACTTCTTTGGGCCCTCATTAAAATTAGGTTCTTTTATGCCTTAATTGGCCTTATTTTGCATACACGAGCCTTATTAAATGCATTTTCTGAGAATAACTGAAACATTTAACAAATGGTAAATCATAATCTAATATTTTTCGTTGTGTTCTAGATATATGGATTTGGGACTCATACACCCCATTGGGTGTATGGGTGCCACCTTGGTATCGAGACCTGATTTTAAATATTGCATTGAACTTAACACTTTTTGAAATATATGTCCTAGGTTGAAGCCAGTGGGGCTCATACGCCCAACCTAGTGTATGAGTCCCGCTTTAACTTGGACCTATTTTAAATCAAATTCTTGATGGGATTTTATTATCCTAGATTTGATGTTAGCTTGTAGTGTTGTAATTTTAGGAAATTTGGCATAAACAAGTATTAATACAGGGCTATTTCACATAATTTCTCCTAAGCTTTCAAGTATCCAGGCATTATAGAAAATTTATGATCAAGAGTATTCATTCAAGAGAATTTAAGAGCAATTTATCAAGAATTTGGAGCAACATTCAAGATTCAAGCATCATGTCAAAGTCATAATGCATCATGTGTTTTTGTGATATAACATTTGTGATGTAGGTTTCATGATTCAAGCAAGCATTCAAATAAATTATCTCATAGCAAGATCAAGAGTCAAGATCCACATCAATTGGAGTCCTTTCACACAATTTTGCAACCTTCATTTCAAGGGTTTAGTGAGTTGCAACATTGTATTTTTTCATTCATCATTCCTTCATGCTATTTCATTTCATTTCAAGGTTTAATTACCAAAATGGGGTTTGACCAAGGAAAACCCCTATCCCTAACAAACCAACCTTTTTCTTCTCTTGATGTGTGCTTGCAGATCTAGGTGAATTGAAGCTTGAATATCCTTTGAAGTCAAAGTTGGAATTTTTTTTCAAAGATTTTGTCTTCATGGAAACTCACCTACAAGATAGAATTCATACTTTAAGACTTGAAGATCAAACAAGAAGGAAGCTATAGAAGATCACCAAAGCCTAACAAAATTTCAGTCAAACCCTAGTAACAAGACTAAATCACCCCTTTGGGAAAATGAGTTATGGTACAACACCTTTTATTGTTTTCTATAGATCTTGGACAATCACCAAAAGATTCCATATTCTACTTAGATTCTTGCATAAGGAATAAATCACCCAAATTGGCATATCAGTTCTAGTGCACTTCAAAAAGTAGAATTTTAGAGTTACAAATCTTGCTTGGAATCCATCACTTTACCAAGTTCCTTTCTATTTGATTTCTATTTTTCAATTTCATTTGATGCCTTTAAGTTCCTAGGGCTTAGTGCATTAGAGTTTTCATTTCTCCTTTGAAGCTTCATTTTAATGGTGAACCCATTATTAATCACCCCAAAGGAAACCGCCTAGTTCCTTCCCTCAATCAAGTCATTTGTTTGAGGGATCTTGGTTTCCTAATGAATTAAAGTGTGAAATAGGTTCCTAGGTTTAGTTTCCATCTCCTAAAAGGTGTAATCCTACATCATGTTTCCTTTGGTTCATTTTGGTGAACTTGACCTTTGGACCCTTTAATTTTTTATTTGGAGAACATTATAGGTCCTAGATTTAGTTTGCATTAATATTTGCATTATATTTGCATTATTTGAA
Source organism: Sequoiadendron giganteum (assembly GCA_007115665.2). NCBI lineage: Eukaryota > Viridiplantae > Streptophyta > Pinopsida > Cupressales > Cupressaceae > Sequoiadendron > Sequoiadendron giganteum. The sequence goes on along the minus strand of CM021102.1, from coordinate 435,634,435 downwards.
TGGAATTTAGGGCTTCTAAATCTTGCATTAGTGAAAATTCCATGTATGTTGCATTTTTTTTTATCTTGCATCATTGAATTTTATTAGAAAACTATACTTGAAAATAGTCATTTCAACATACAACTTAGAAACCTTAATATTGAATCAAAATTTGTTGAATTTGGTTTAATAACCCTAATCTAGGACTCATTCACCTACCTGGGTGGTTTAGTCCCTCTGTAGGTGGTTTCTCCATATTTCAGGGAATTTTGTGCTTTTTATTTTTTAGTATTTGAACCTTCTATAAGCCCTAATTGGGATTCATTTACCCATTTAGGTAATTTAGAGCCAAGTCAAGTTTGACTCTATATTTTACAACATTAAAATCTTGTCATTTGTGTTTCTGGTTGTTGCCTTTATATTACTATTTCAATTTGTAGAATTATTGTCAATAGCAATATTTTCATTTCAAGTACATATTGTGGATAGAATTATATTACTACAGTTTTGTTTCATTTGTATCATTATTTCATAGTTTGATAAGATTCGATTATATTTGGATTTCATTAAAAAAAATACAAAACATCAAACAAAACAAAACAAATAATAAATGGTGAATCTTGGACCCTTTAGTTGCGATGACTTGGAAATGTTAGATGAAGCCCTTGAGGACTTCATCTCACCTAGATCATCCATTAAAAATTTGATGCAAGAGGATGCACACATAGACAATCATGATAATCCTAATTGTTCTTCCCCCAATACCTCTCCTATTTGTGATAAACGTATTTCGGTGTTAAAAGACCCAATCATTGAGCATCTTTTTTTTCCCTCTTCTAATGCTACATGTGTCTCAACAAACACTAAGGTAGATGGAATAGATGAATATGTTAAGTTGAATTTAGATCCCCCCTCATTAGAAGGTTATTTAGGTAACTCAATTGAGGTTGTGACTACACAAATGTGGACTCCTTTAATTAGTGAGCCTCCAAAGTCACCTCCCATCATAGAACAACATAAACTATTAACTCCAGAAGTTATCTCAAACATTATATGGAAAATGTGTAGTAAAAATGTTTCACAAAAACTAAATTACAATACCATTTCTCACACATATAATACACAACAAAAAACCATACCTACCTCATTACCATTTCCTCAACCTATATTTACTATTGCTCCTAGTTTTCCTTCACATAGCTGAAAAGAGAATGACCTTGATAAGAAAATTCATAGTATAAACACCTACCTTGTATATTTATCAAAAGTATCACTTGAAAACCATAGGATGCTCCAAGTATTTTTTCAAAAGAATAACATGCAATTTTCTATGAAATTGAATGATGTAGCAACCTCCTATGATTGTATATAAGTTAAAAAGTTAGAAATCACATCCCTAAACATGAATTACCCTCACTTGAGACACAACATAAGAATGAAGCTTTGATTATGGTGATTATTAATGAAATCAATTTGAGGCACACTCTTATAGATAATGGAGTACTTCTTAATGTTTATAGCATTCATCTCCTAGATAAAATCAGTGTGGACAAGAAGTTTATTCAACTCAATGATATTATTATTTGTGGCTTTGAAAATGTTAATAGGCAACCATTAGGAATGATCACATTGCCTATTGAGGTTGGACCTATAGTTTTGCCTACCCCTATCCATATCATTCCAATACCTCTTTCATACAACCTTCTCCTAAGGAGACCATGTTTTCATGCTATGAAATGAGTCTCATCTACCCTTCATCGTGCAATGAAATTTGAATACAACAACAAGATATAAACATTGAAGCAGATGAAGAAAGTTATAAATCACAAATTAAACATGATCATAACACTTCCAAATACTCCCATGCTATCATTCCAATCTCAAAAGTATAACCTATAAAAGTTGATGTTATTTCTAATTGTCTTCTACCTACCATAAAACTCTTTAGTGATGATTGGGGGTCGTTAGATTTTCTCACCTTTAAAATCCAAAGAGTCATATATAAATGATTTATTTTCAAAAACATGCTTTAGTGGCCATTGTAGTTCATTAGAATTTATTCCATAATCCTTTATGGGAGGGTACAAAATCTCAAAATCTATACCTAAAAAACCTTTTTTTTCATGTGCTCAACTTGGTTCTATGCCAACACCATCACCCCATGGTGGTGATGGGGCCCTCCAACCCCCATCCCTCATGAGAGAAAGATGCATAAATTTAAGAAACTTAAAAAGGATTTTTGTTCTCATGAAGAAGTCAATTCTTCTCCTTCATCTAAGTTGGAAGAATGTTGTGGTATTGGATACAAACCCCTTTCTAAGCATGAATACAATGAAAACATGGAGAAAAGAGATAAAGAACAAGTGAAGTCTATACCATACCTGTTAAAGAAAGAGACCTAGGTTTACCACCTCTATCTCCATCTTCATCTAAGGCCTTATCATCTATTGTGTGTATGAAAACTTGTGCTAAGAAATAAATATCACCTACTATTGATCAAGAGAGTATCTTGTCGAGACTCATCCAATATCACTTAATATCTTTCCCTCCAAAAACACGAAAGAAATGGTACAAAAAGAGTTAATTTTTTTATATCATAGAGTTCATGGTCATTATACTAATGAGTGGAAGGCTTTGGGTAATGAACTCAACATATTAAGGATTGTGATTCTCTTCCTTGTGTTGAAGAACCTAGTTCCTCTAATTGATACTGATTTTCATGTTTCTCATTAATCATCTTGGCTCATCCTTGTCTTGCACTAAGTGGGGGCAAGAGGTTAAGTAGCCTTATCCTTGTATGGTACTTTTCATTGTCTCTTTTGGCTAGTTGACTGACTTCCATGTATATATAAAAGAAAGCTTGGGATGTGGATGATATGCCTTAAGTTGGCTTGCATGTGACTTACTTTTAGTTCTATATTTAGCATTACATTTTGGGGGAAATCCTTTATTCATGATGCAGTTTCATTCAGGAACATATGACTTAGCAGAGGGCTTTCTGAATAAGCTCTCATGTCTTCTTCTAATTCAAATAAATTTCTCACAAAAATGGTTTTATAATCCACTTTAAACTGGGGGCATACATCGACACTCATGTTTCATTGTGTGATTTTCTTTATTCTTGTGATGCATCCTTTTCTTGGTGATGTCATTGGGTTTGATTTCCTATGAGAATGTGATATTTCTTTGTTTCTTTTATCTTTGTGATATTAGGTATGATGTTCCCTAATAAGAGACCTTACACAAATTAAGAAAATATCCCTTAGAACAAAAACCTTTACTTGCATGATTTTTCATAAGCTCAAAATTTCATTGTGCGACACCTTATCAAAGTTATTAGGATGTATAGCTTTGGTATGGTTAGTATGTATGAGAGCTGGCCATAGAAATTAATTTCCCATAGCCACTTGCTTGGCTATGTGGGCACATATTGGATGTGTGCATATGTGTCTCTAGGGGCTCACCTAGTGGATACTAGATTCCATTAGCCCTTGTGAGCATGTGTTTGGTTTGCATAGTGGACATTGTGTTCCACTTTTAAATTTTTTTTTGGAGAAATAGATAAGTCTTGATCCACATCAAGTTGGAAAAAAAATCAAGACTTGTTCCACCTCATTTTATTTTTTCGTTTTTGCGTATTTTTGTTTTTCTTTCTTTTAGTCTTTGAAATTGTATGTTTGTGTATCTTATCTTGCTACTACACATCATACACCTTGTGAGTGTTCCTTTTTTCTTATGCTGGTTTGACATAGGATCTTGGATCCTAGGGGCTTAGCCACCTCCTTTGATCTTTGTTATCCTATACCATCTATATTGGTACACTTGGACCCCTATTGATGCAAATTTGTCTACTTTAGTGTGAGTTTGACATAAGGTATCCTCTCACTAAAGTGTGGGCTAAATGTGGTGTTGAAAAATGTATCTTTTTAAATTTTCACACTTGTTTGGGCCCTCCATGTTAAAATTAGGTTCATTTATACCTTAATTGGCCCTATTTTTCATCCACGGGACTTATTAAATGCATTTTTCTATGGATAACCCTAACATTTAACAAATGGAAAATCATAATCTAATTTTTTTTGTTATGTCTTTTAGATCAAGGGATCTGAGACTCATACACCCCCTTGGGCATATGGGTTCCACCTAAGTCTCAAGACTTGATTTTAAATATTGCATTGAACTTAACACTTCTTGAAATCTATGTCTCAGGTTTAAGCCACTAGGACTCATACGCCCAACCTAGCGTATGAGTCTTGCTTTAACTTGGACCCTTTTTAAATCAAATTCATGGAGATATTTTATTATCCTAGATCTGATGTCAGCTTGTGGTGTTGTAATTTCAATAAATTTGGAATAAACAAGTATAAATACAAGTTTATTTCACATAATTTCTCCTAAGATTTCAAGTATCCAAGCATTATAGAAAATTTGTGATCAAGAGTATTCATTTGAGATGATTCAAGAGAATTTTATCAAGAATTTGGAGCAACATTCAAGATTCAAGAATCATGAGTGTTTGTGATGTAGGCTTCATGATTCAAGAAAGTATTCAAAGACACTATCTCATATCAAGATCAAGAGTCAAGGTACACACCCATTGGAGCCATTTCACACAGGTTTGCAGCCTTCATTTGAAGATTCAAATGTTGAGTTGCAACATTGTATTTGTTCACTCATCATCCCTTCATGCTATTTCATTTCATTTCAAGGTTTAATTACAAAAATAGGGTTTGACCAAGGAAAATATCTACTCCCTAACAAAACAAAAATTTTCTTCTCTTGATGTGTATTTATAAATCTAGGTGAATTGAAGCTTGAAGATCCTTCAAATAAAAAGTTGCAGAAAGTTGTCATCTTCATGGAAACTCACCTACAGGCTAGAATTCAAACTTTTAGACTTGAAGATCAAACAAGACAAAAGCTACAGAAGATCACTAGAGGCTACAAAAATATTAGTCAAACCCTATTAATGGGACTAAATTTCCCCTCTAGGAATATGAGTCTTGATACATCCCTTTTTACAGTTTTTTTTAGATCCTAAAAAATCACTAGAAGATTCTAGATTCTTCCTAGATTCCTAAACCAAGAATAAATCGCCAAGCTTGGTGAATCAATTCTAGTGCACTTAAAAAAGTAGAATTTCAGAGTTGTAGATCTTGCTTATAATCCATCATTTTACCAAGTTTCTTTATGTCTAATTTCTATTTTTAAATTTTATTTAATTCCTTTAAGTTTCTAGGGTTTAGTGCATTAGAGTTTGCATTCCTCCTTTGAAGCTTCATTTTAATGGTGAACCCTCAATTAATCACACCAAAGGAAACTGCCTAGTTCCTTCCCTCAATTGAGTCACTTGGTTGAGGGATCTTTGTTTACTAATGAACTAATGTGAAAAATAGGTCACAAGTTTTAGTGTCCATCTCCTAAAAGGTGGACCCCCTACATCATATTTCCTTTGGTTCACTTTCTTAGTCCAAAAGTTGATTTATTTTGATTTTGGCATAATAGAATATATATTATCTTAAAGTGGAAGTTTTGGTAGGTTTAACCTTCTTATAATTTTATTTATCCTTGTTAAATATCATTATGGTATTTTGGTATCAATTTAACATAGTTGGATTATATCAAGTAATGAAAAATTATATTCATGTATAAAAATCATGTTAATAGAAAATTGATTCAATCATTACACATATAAAAATATGAGTACAAATACATAAATAGGAAATAATAAAATAAAAACCTTTCAAGTTCAAATGTAAATATGAATACAAGAACATAATATATTTATACATACTTATGTGTTTGTATTCATATTTACATTTGAACTTGCAAGTTTTTCCTTTTATTATTTCAGCCTAACTCTCAATGATAATATAACATATGTTAATCTATTCTAGACTATAACCTCTTTTATTATACACATGAAGTAATGTTGTTAACCAATAAAATAAGTATTTTTACCAAAAACCACCAACTCCATTTCCTAAGGAATTTTATTCCACAAATATATTGCATGGTATTAATTTCATAGGTATCAACGTAGATGAAGCAAAAACCATAAACTATCACTAGATCCATCCAAACCTCCCCTTTCTCCACATTAAACTTGGAACTAAAATTATATTTCACTTTATATAAGAGAAGAATATTTGAGTGCCTTAGGATATTTTTCCTAAAAAGAAGAAACCCTCAATCTGAAAAGGAGGGTACATGCAAGCATTAGGATGCCTTAGGATTTCAAGCATCATGATAGCCTATTATAAACCTTTTAAATCTTCCTTAGATCAAGAAACTAGCATTGATAGAAGAAAAAAATGAAGAAGGAAAGGAAGAGAAGATCACACAACCTTAGAAGAGGAAGCTTGGCAATTGTAGGTGTATTCATTCATGGGAGAAGGCAATCTATTCGACCTAGTAGAGTATGAGTAATTTTCCTTCTTACATTGTGTTATCAATCATTGGTTGTAAATCATAATATTCATTGAAAATTATTCTACCTATTGTGACTTGTCCATAATGGTGCTATCTGGCCTCATTATAAAATATTATCATTAATTATTACAAACTAACACTTGAGAGACCTATACAATTTTCCTTTTTATTTAAATGAGTATTGGGTGAGATGCAAGTGTCTTATGTTTCTCGTGTTTCTCTATTTTGAATAGATTCAGGCGGAAGTCTAGCTTCATCCAAATAGATTGCACTCCCAATGGTCTTCATGGGCTTGGTAGGACACCCCATGTCCCATCCTTTTCTATCAACTTACTAATGTTTAGATCCCACCATCCAACTAAAAAGTACTTTTTGTGGGCAATAAAAAGATAAACTCAGATTGGGTATAGATTCTTTATTCTCAAAAAGGGACTACCATCAAAATTAAAGATCATTCCATTGACCACAAAATAGAAAAAATGGAGAACTCTCTCATTGAAAGGTTTATTAGTAGGCACCCAAACATTGAATCAATGAGAAGGCGGGATCATTCAAGATGGCTAATTAAAGGTTTCCTCTTAATACTAGCACTCTCAAAGAGCCTTTTTTAATTTTCCTTCTCCCTCTAGGAGGACTATTTTAAGGCCTTAATAATAGGTCCTTGGTTCTTATATAACCAGATTCTAGCTCTTTGTAAATGGAATCCTAGTTTTAACCCCTCAGTGCACCTAGCTATGGCCCTCCCTACCTAGGTTAGGCTATTGGGCCTCCCCTTCAATTTATAGAATTAGGAGATTATTGCTAGAGTGGCCAACCACTTTGAAAACTTCCTCTCTTTAGAAAATGTCACCAAGGATAAGTCTAGATTGATGTTATCCCACTTTTATGTCAACATTGAACCTAATAATATTTTCCCAATCTAGATCACCCTAGAATCTAGGCTTGGTAAGTGTTTTCAAGCAATCAAATATGAAAACTCAACTCTCTTCTACCAAATTTTCTTTATGGTTGACCATCTCTATAACACTTTCCCCAAAAATGTGGTTAAGGTAGAAAATCCTCCATGTAAGGAGAAAAGAGGGGCTATTCCCTCCTTCAAAATCTCAAGCCATATCAAGAGGGGCCTTATGGTCTCCCCTCCCTCAAAGTTAGTTGCTTCAGTCTCTCGATCATTATTCAAAGAGTTGTTTATCCTTCCTATAAAATTTAAATCAGTAACATACAATATTATTTTTTGAAGGATCCCCCCATTATTAATTTTCAACCGTCCCTTATGGAGATTTTCCCCATAGAGTTGGCCCTTTTCAAAGAGGTCTCCTTTGTCATGCCCACATTTACACACTAAACAACCTGAAAAACCCACAACAACTTTACTAATTTTGAAATTAATTAATTTTTATTTATTTACTTAAAAGATAATAACATAATTCACTACTTACAGCTATAGTGAACGATCACTAAGATAAGCTATACAACCCAACTGGAAATCTACAACATCAAGAGATAAATACAAGACTCAAACAAGACTCAAAAGAATAGTCCTAAGAGCCCAACCTAATGCCTCAGGGGCTCATCATATGATGGCCTTGCCTACGTATATAATTCATAGAGGAACCATAGTTCGATAACATGAGTTGATCCAACTCCTTCAACACCCACACAGGGTATATCCATTAGGTTTCAACGAAAGAATCAACTTCATTCATACTCATAACACCATAACACTGATACATGCTAAAATTCAATCCTCTACTCAAGGTATCAGGTATTATACAAATTACATACTATAAAAGTGGGTATGCAACCCTTTCTAGGGTCCATTACCCTAGACAGTTTCATGATCAGCTGCCACCCACTTGGGTGAAGCCAAGGATCACAAAACTAGATAAGGATACACCAAGAACACACTCTAAGGGTATTTTCTTTAAGTTTACAAAGAAAATATTAAGGCTTACTTATGATCTAGGTTTACTCCTCTTGATTCGATATTTGATTTTTCCTTGTTGGGTATTGAATACCCAAGTTCTAATAATTTTACTTTTATATGAACCAAGGTTTCCATGAACCCAAAATTTAACATTTATTCAGTAACATAGAGATAAAGTTTAAATAGAACATAAATTCATCCAAGGTGGGGGAAAATACTCTAGGAACAACTTTTTTGTATACTTAACCTGAATTGATACCCATCTAACGAAATTAACATTTATATATCATAGGAGAGACTCACCTCTAAATTCCCTAATGCATATATATATGTATACATATATATATACACATATATATATACATATATATACATATATATATATTCACATGTTAGATTGGATCCAAATATTATTCACCATACTCTACTTACCAAGGTCTTGACTAAACAAGAAAGAGGATATGACAGTTAAATGATCAAAATAATAGTTCTAATTACCAACCACAATGTAAAGATATAAGGTAATAATTTTTTCACAAGCTCAATAAACATCCGAATAGTATTTGCTAATATTTTGATTTTAATTAAACATAATTAGCATTAATATCAAGTATGGCATGTATATAGAGACATTAATTATTTTAATAATGGCTAATTAATAACCATAGAATGAAATAATTAATTAATAAACATGTTATGGGATCAAATCATTAATTACATAACCCATACTAATTTCATTTTAAATATGTTATCTAATTAATCATCAATCATAGTGAAATAATCATAAGCATAATTAAATTTATCCTACACATAGAAATCATCATTAAGCCACATTCTAATCCCAACATCAAATGTTCAAAATTATAGTAATGAGCAATAAAAATAGAGTTTAAAAAATATAACAATTCAAAAAGTGTGAATGCCAAGGTAACCATAGGGTGAGCTTTAGGGCTATCAAGTTGTATTTTTTGATGTAACATTCTCATTAGATTAATTTAGAATTGTCCTCTCCTTGATGGGGTATTTTCTTTCCTCAAAAGTGTTTCTCCATTTACAACTAGTATTGTGAGTTTTCTTTTTATTTCTAATTTTCTAATTTAAACTTCAACACATTAATTTATTGGTTAACATATAATTCTCTAATAAGTAATTTAAATTTATATACTAAAGAAATACCTTTTTATATCATCTAAATTTATCTATCAATATATTCCATGATATATAAATTAAAAAAATTAAAAAATATATCATACTATGGAAAGATCCAAAACAAAATGATTCTCTAAAAATGAAGATCACAACTCTTGAGAAATCCACATAAGATCAATAATATTCTCCACCTTATCCTCTAATACCTACAAATAATACACTCATACAAATACATATATAAAACGCTCTATAATATCCACTATCAAAAGTATCCTTCCTCTTAATTACATCATAACCAACATTCCTATGATATTGAAGGCACATGACATAAGACAAAACTATGAGGATAATATCACTTCATCCTAAAAATTATGGGTAGTAGAGCACATGATAGGGATGAAATAGTATGTGATAAATCATATTGGTATTGATTTACTATAAGAGTCAAGTATAATTGATTAAAGTATGATGAAAAATATAAAGGGAAGATGGATTTTGTGTGAAGATTATAAAAGGAGGAGGCCTAGCTTCCTTTAGAAGCTCTAAATATTTAGATGTCACCTTATTATTTCTTCCTTTAGAAGCTCTAAATATTTAGATATCACCTTATGATTGATAGTTAGTGAAATCTATAAGATACCAATGAGATGCTTATATATATATATATTCACATGTCATTAAATATCCCCATCTCCACACCAAATAGGAGCATGTGTGAGCTCCTTGCGACTCCCAAATATTTGAGGTCATGTGACAGAGGTTGAGTTGATTATAGACAAAAAGAGAGCTCCCCCAGTTTGTGTGAGTGTATTGCAATTATATCCATCCTCCCAGATTGCAAAATATAGCTCTATTTGTATTGTAATATCTTAAATATAGTGACTATTATGTCTTAGGTTGAAGATTTTACATTTTCCTTTGATCACCATCATTACGGTAGTTGATTCAAGGTTGGGAGGATTTATGACTACCAAACTCCATGCATCTTGAATTTCCTCAATATATATGTTGTTTTCATACTCGGCCACATAAATTTTAAGGGTTATGTTTTTTTATTTCTACTAGCTATAAGTTGTAAAAGAATGACTCTAATGTAAACTAAGCCCCACGAGTCATACTTTCTTCCCTCAATATAGTTCTATTTCAACACATGATATCAAATTCACTTATTCCTTAATTGCCTTCTCAACAATGCTAGGTGTATAATCCACCAATAGTAATTTGATAAACACAAAAGTAATATGATTTTAGAGTAGGGAAGGAAGATATTATCTAAAAATAAGGGTTTGAAGGAACATGGAAGAACATACAAGGCACTGGAGATGTTTGATAAAATACATAAGAGAAACGCTGCCCAACCATTACATTAATCGATGGATATGCATAAAATGGATTTGTTGAAAAGGCTTTAGAAACTTACAAGAAAATACAATTAACAGGTGTAAAGCCAATTTTTTTTTTTAACCTTTTCCAACATCCACTCTATGCCAAAATGGGAGCTTGGAATAGGGTATGGACAATGATCGGAGCATAAAGGCTGGATGAAATTTTCCAGAGGTTGTAGTTGCAGCTGCCTTCATTGACATGCATGCAAAGTAAAAAAGCATAAGCAAGGGACATGAACTATTTGACAACATATACAAATTGTGGACACATAGACAAGGCATGTGAGTTGTTTGATAGAATGCCTCAAAGAAATGAGATCTTATAGAATGAAAAGATAACACGATATGCATAGAATGGATTTGTTAAAAAGGCCTTTGAAAACTTTTAAGCAAATACAACTAGCGAGTGTAAAACCAAATTCAAAAAAAATTGATGCACAAAAGAGAAGAGAAAACCTAAAAATTTATGTGAGATGTTGTCCATTTAAAAAGGCTAAGGCTGAGAATGAAAATTATCTAGAGATTCCTTTTATTTTCTTGTCATCTATCTACAAGTCTAATTTAAACATATTTAACTAATGTAGCAAGAAACTCACCCTCTTATCTTCTCGGTACAACCCCATAAGTCAAATTCAACTGCACTTAAAGATACAATAAGGATAATTCAACACATTTGAAAGCATTTACAAAAACAAAATTGCTAGCTTACTTGCTAAATCATGAAGATTTGAACCATCTGACAGAGGATTTTCCAGAATGGATCCATCTAGTACTCTGTCGCTACTAGAAAATTCTATGATAGGTTGAAATTCGGAAAAGTTGAACTACCTTCCATTTGCATTCACCTCATCTTTCAAATCCTCAAGAATTCACCTGAATTGAGTCATGTAGGTGTCATTGGCAGGTATAGTGTCAGTTACCAAAATCTTTTTCTACATTTTCTCTGCCTCAAGACTTTGTATAAACTATGTCATGCTTCCCACACATGCACATGAGAATGAATGGGTAGGACTTGTAGGAAGAATATTATGAGAAACCCACCTTCTTTCCCTCCATTGATTTACTTCGCTTGCCATTATTCTTGCTTCAAAATTCAATGCTCTTTACCTTTCCTATTCTAGGATCACTTTAGTCCATAGTTTTAATGCTCTCCCTCACAGGAGCGCTTATTTTGTTTATTGTTCTTTCTGACACTTCAATACAAGGGACAAAAGGTGGAGACTTATTGAGTACAAATGCAACATTTGACCAAACAAATAAGATTGTAATTAAAATCAAGAAGACATTAAAAACAAGGGACAGTAAACTATATCCACAACATTCAAACTAAAACCATAAGTAGTAGCAACTACAATGACGCTTATTGCCCCTTCTCTCCCTCTCCTGGTCTAAGATATTGATAGAGATCTTCATAGAATTTGTGTAGCAATATCCATATCCCCCCTTTCCATACTCCTCTGAAATTTCCCTCCTTGACTCTATAAATGACTTCCTTCCTTTTTTCTTAATTCATTCCTATCAATATTATGGTGCACCATCCTATCATTAATTTTGGCAATGGGTGGAAGATCTACAAATTAATGATCAACCACTCCACATGGTAATTACCTATGAATACAAAATTCCCATGCCCCCTTCAGGTAATTCTATTTTGCCTAAGTACTGGCCACACCCACTTCTAAAGAAAAAGCAACATCGGGCTCCTTTCATAAAGTCTCATTGCGAATGCCACCATTTTCCAACCAAGTGCTCCTCGCAAGGTTTCCTCCTCTCACTTTTTTAAAGCTTGCAATGTGCTTCAATGTGTCAACAATTCACAATATTTTGTGTCCCTTTGCATCACTCTCCTTTTGGGCCCCGATCGGTTGCCACGTAGCATCTATCTGCACACATTCCTTGGCAAACCCCACCTTTAGTGTAGTATGTTCAGTGACCTCCACATGTCTTCACATGGTAGGTTTTTCATTGCTTAAGGGGATGAATGAGCATCAGCCCTGACTGTTTTCCATGTGATCTTCTAAAGAATTTCTCACAAAGGGAAACTGAGCAGGAAACAACCTATCACCAGCTGCCTTATTTTGTAACTTGCGCCATGATTTAATTTCACGTGTCAGCACTCTATTCTATTGGGACCACCTCCATCATTCACAAGGGATGCATCTAGCTCTAGGGTATCCTTGTTCATGGCTCGAATATCTTTGGTTGCATCATAAAAGGGGAAATCATTGCTAAATGCATAATTTCTCATGATCAGAGGATATTTTCTATTATTGGCTCACCAAGTTGGATTTCATTTATAAATACTTCTTCTTCCATCAAAGCAAGAGTTCAGATTTTTGAGAAGAAAACATTGGTAGAAGAACCAGGCCTTTACCACTTTTTATATTATTGTAAAGTCTTGTAGATTGTACCATTGTTTGGCCTTTCTATTTTCTTGAAGATTTTGATAAAGTTTTACTGTGTCGTTGTGGTGCTAAATGTTTCATTTGCAAAACTTCTATAATTTGAATGCAAGTTTTTTGGTTTAGATCATGTCTTCAGCTCCTGTTTTCAATAAATGTGCATGAATATTATTTTATGACATTAAAGTGAATCATTTAGATTTTATCTTAGTTTCCTTTCATTTTGGACATAGCAGATTGTTGAATGGGCCCTTAGATCGCATCTACAAGATAGGTCTATTGTGCTTTACATCTAAGTCTCGACACATAGGCCTAGTTAGATACTTTTATTTTTTATACTTGTTTCCTTTTCCCATTCAAAACCCCAGTTATAGAAGATCCAACTTCTTTAAAATATGGAGGTCACTCAGTTTAGCGCAATACGTCCCCCCTTTAACTGAGTTTCCCACAAAATGTTGTTACCTTGCCAATTTTTGACATCAACAATTTTTTTTTCCTGGCATGCCCGATGGGACCGTTTCTTAGATATAACAAATCAAAAGGGTGTACAAGTCATCAGCATATTACTAGGTCATGAACCACAAAAAATACTGACTTTCTAGTGCCTCCACCAGTAATAGTCGTACCTGAATTCGCCTGATAAGAGTTTTCGGATCCTGACCATAATGTTTATCACAAACTGAAATTATGTGGTTTGGGATGCTGAAAGTCCCCTTGTCGCTCCAGTTGCACCTAAAGTATGGGCCCCTATCCCGATCTTTGCTCTCAAATTTATTCCAAAGTTCACCGGAGATAGCTCAAGAACACCCTCTGAACATCTGCAATATATTGTGGATGTGTTTTTAGTACACAAAGTCACAAATTAGAATATAGCACTAAGATTCCTTGCTGCTTCTTTACAAGGAAAAGCACTAGATTGGTATCGCAATCTACCAACTAATACTATCGGTACCTGGGATGAGCTTGGGGATCCATTTTATGAGATATTTTCTAATGAAGGAGACAGGTCTTCGCTATATCACCATCTATCAACTATCAAGCAAGCCCCATCTAAAGCCATGACTGATTTCAACACCTGATTGCATACAACCTGACCGAGAGTCCAGAATGCTATCCGACCACCAACCGAGTTAGCATTTATGTTCTACCTAAAATCAATTAATGCTGACATCTCCATGATGATCCAGTCACTCAATGGAACTACATTACGAGATGCATACAACATAGCAGTAAAGGCGGAGAACAACTTAATTGATGTTGGGAAGTTGCCACCTTGACCCATTATGTTGATATTCCCTGAAATATCGATTTCTACTCAAGATATGCCATCTACCAACACACTTGCACCTCCTCCATCTATGTATACATATCCAAGTGTGCCACAAAATGCTACTTCTACATCCAGTGCTTCAAAGGATGAAATGAGCGACATAAGGGAGATGTTACGAAACTTGACAAATGAAGTAACCACTATCAAGTGTAACCACACTGCCCCTCCAAGACCATCCTACCAAGGCTATCAGGGTGGTAGGCCCTCCTATGAATAGAACCAATACCAAGGAGCCACATGCACAAATAAGTCGACTCAAATAAATAAACAAATGGCGCTAGTACCGACTCCACTGGGATTCGCTCAAACTAGTACAAGTAGAGAGCTGACCATAGTACAAAAAAATCTCGTTGAAGACTTTAATCCCTGGGGTTATCCCTCTGGTGATGCTCATATGCGTTGAAATTGTCCACGTGAAAATTTACAACAAAAATTTGTTGAGCAATGCAGCCAAGGAGTGGTGACAAATTCTAGATATATATACGAATCTCACCAAAGGAGAATGTGGTTCTCACTACATAGATGCAGGGAATACCCTCAGAGCAAGAAAATGACATGGCTCTTCACCATGCTCTCCTCTCTTTCATAGAAGGAGAGGAAATAGTGTTCACTTATGAAACATCTACATTGGTGACCTCGTAAGTGCAGTCTAACTACAACACTCGATCAAAGAGGATATTTACAAATGAAACAATCACTCTGCAGCCTAGAAACATCTCGGACCAGCCCCTAGCCCTTCTACAATTACTTCACATCCATAGTTGTGCAAAGAAATTATCATCACCAAACCCAAGGAGCAGATTCCTCCAAATCTACCACCCTTCAACGTGGTGGAACAATTGAAGAAATATTCCACTAACATATCCATTTGGGATATTTTAGCCATTCAAAAACAAAAGTCATTACTACAGAAGGCTTTGCAAAAATATATGTTTGAACTATCAATAGGACAAACTCCCAAAATCACAATGGACACAACGCCTCCAACCAAAGTTCTTGCTAATACTATGGAGGAGTCTCTGACCGGGGCTAAAGGAGAGAAGCCAAAACCTAAGCCCTTCTTCTTGAACCTCATTGTAGGGAAGAAACTACTGCAAAATTCCATGATTGACTCCGGTGCTAGCACCATAGTCATGCCCAAGCAAATAGCTAAAGCTTTAGGGCTCAACTACAATCCTTTAAAGATAGCAGTTATGCAATTGGATGGGAACAAGGTCAAAATTGTGGGCCTTATTAAAAACCTCCCTTTAACCTTGTTTTCCTATCCTAGCATCACACTATTGCAAGACACTATGATCATTGATGTTCCTCCCATGTTCGGCCTCTACCTATCATGGGAGTTTACAGTGAAGATAGGAAGATACCTTTCTTTGGATTGGTCTTACCTAATTATGAGGACCAAGCATGGTTCTAAGATGAAGATAATATTAGAATCCCTTCATTCAGAGCACATAGCCATTGAAGCTATGATCGAATTTGAAGGCACTAATGCCTCTATTACCAAAGAGGAAGCTAGTGCCAGTGAATTGTTGGAGCATGAGCATACAACTGAAGACAAAGTTGATCGAGAAGAAGTCTTCTTGACCAAGAACACAAGAACTAATCCTTTCAACAATTATCATGCTACCAGTTTGGGCACCTATGTAATCTACAATGAGGATCAAGAGTTCCCAAGGATATTGAAGAATTCCATTACCAAACAAGCTTCAGAGCTCTGAAAATTGCACTTTGATGGTGCGAGATGCAAGGTCGGCATAGGAGTTGCGGTATGCCTAATGTCTCCATCCAATGAGCAGATCTTTAGGTCATTCCACTTCAGGTTTTCTTGTTCAAACAATGAAGCCGCGTATGAGGGTCTCATGCAAGGACTAAGTATTGTTGAACACATGGGTATCAAACAATTAGTAGTATTTGGAGATTCTTACCTTGTAATTAACCAAGTTAGAAACATCTCTACTGCAAAGAAAATTTGTATACAGTCTTACAGGCACATGGTATGGGACCTCATCAAAGGTCTTGAAGCTTTTAACATCCATGTTGTGGCAAGAGAGAAAAATTTAGATGTAGATCACATGACAACGATAGGATCCCAATTTGATCCTTTCTCCGACTTGATCAAAAATTTACACTTGGTGCGAGTGATTGTCCAACCCTCCATTCCTGATAATGATCAGTGTTGGCAAGTGTTTGAAAGTGATGAACACATTTCCTCATTCATTCAATAGTTCAGAGAGTTCCTTGATCAATTTCAGCTAAAAATTGAAGAAGCATACAAAGGATAGATCATCCAGTTGAAATCAAACAAGCTTCTGAAGGGGTTGGCCACCCTCAAAAAGAAAATTTACTACGATGATGCAAGGAATAATAGAAGGAAATTTTTAGTAGAGTAGGCGGACTACACCAACCTTGAGGTCAGGAATGGAAGAAAACTTAAAGTTGGGAAAGAAGTCCCTCAAAATGATAAAGATAAGCTGATACACTTCTATGAAAAATATGATGGAGTAGTGGTCTACTCTTATGGTGACCTTAGGGGATATGATCCCCACATCATCCAACATACCATTGAACTAACAGAAGGTGCCTAGCCTATCCAAAAAAATCAGAGGCCTGTCAATCTGAAGATTGAATCCTTAATTGTGCAAGAGCTAGAAAAGTTGATCTAGTCCAAGATTGTCTTCCCAATCAAGCATAGTACGTGGGTATCTAACCTCATTCTAGTCCAAAAGAAAAACATAGAAATTCATCTCTATTTTGACTTCTGTGACCTAATATAGGTGTCACTAAAGGATCATTACCCGTTGCCTTCCACAGAATCAATCTTGTAGACTATAGCAGGTTCATAGATGTTTTCTTTGTCGGATGGTTTCTCGGGCTACAACCAGGTTCAGGTTAAAGAAGAAGATAAACAAAGACCATGTTCACCACCAAGTGGGGAAAATTTTCATATGCCAAAATTCCTTTCAGCCTATCAAACATGGGGGATACCTTCTAGTGAGCAATGGACATCGCTTTCAGCGAACTGATCAACAAAATCATCCTCATCTACTTAGATGATTTGACCATTTTTTAAAAATCTAAAGATGACCATTTTGAACATCTAGAAAAGGTTTTCATAAAATTCCAGGAGTTTGGAGTGTCCCTAAACCCAAAAAATGTGTTTTCGGAGTATTGCAAGGAAAATATTTGGGGCATGTATTATCCCAAGATGGAATCACTATTGATACTGAAAGAGTAAAAGCAATCAAAGAAATTCCTCTTTCGGTAAACAAGAATGGTGTAAAATATTTTTTGGGAAAGGTCAAATTTGTAAGTAAGTTTATATCTGATTTTGTAGGAACAATTAGACTGATCACCCTAATGCTGAAAAAGGACCAATTATTGAAATGGACAAAAGAAGCAAGGGAAGCCTTCGGGAAAATGAAAGATGATATTTCTTTGGCTCCTATGTTGGAAAATCCCAACTTGTCAAAGGACTTCATAATGTATATTTTTAGTAGTAAAACAAGCATCACCACTGATCTGATTCAGAAAGATGATGAAGGAAAGGGAGAACACCCTATAGCATTACATTCCAAACTTTGAAGGAATGTGAGATGAACTATAACTTCATTGAAAGACAAGCTTTCTCAATTGTAAAGGGACTCAAGAAGTTTTGAAACCTTATATCTTGGACTAAATCAATTGTTTACATCGCACATTCCGGTGTACACGAGTACATCATGGAAGGAGAAATCACCGACAAAAGGGCCAACTTGATCACTAAGATCCTAGAATATGACATTGAAGTTAGGCCTACAAAGACTATCAAAGGAAGAGGGTTGTGCGAGTATTTGGAACATGATGAAGAGATGGGAATTGAGGAAGAACAAGTGGAAATAGTCCTAACAAATGAGTCTGAACCTGAAGGTTGCTAGCTGATGAATAGGGTAAGATATATGCATACTAGCAAGTATCCATCACGACTTCTATCTTCAAGAAGGATATTCTACTGACTACAAAATAGTGGGTACTCACTTATTTAAGGAATCCTTTTCAAAAGGAATTTCAACGGTGTCCTATTGTGATGCATCACCACGGAGCAAGCAAAGAAGATACTCAACTCCTTCCATAGTAGCTTGGAAGGAAAACATTTCTCTATGAAGACCACTGCCATAAAAAAAAATTTGCACTCAGTACTTCTGGCCTACATTGTTCAAAGACTCCTACAAAATGGTAAAATCTTGCAAAGAGTGTCAATTCTATGTAGGAAGAAGAAATAATTCCACCATGCCTCTCAATCCAATACTCGCGGATGAACTATTCACACAATGGGGACTAGATTTCATCAAGATGATCAACCCTGCCTCCAGTGTCAGTCACAAGTGGATCCTAACAGCCACCAACTACTTCACAAAATGGACCGAAGCCCTACCCCTGAAGAATGAAATAGAAGTAGAAATTGTAGATTTTCTCGAAGGGATGGTAAAAATATTCGATGCACCAAAGACTATCCTCTCAAACAATGCTAAAGCTTTCCTAGGCTCCAAGGTAAGTCAGTTTGTATTAGAACATGGCATATTTTTGAAAACATCTTCAAACTACTACCTATGGGGAAACGACATGGCTGAGTCAACTAACAAAAATATTGTATGATTCATCAAAAGGATTGGTTTGGATCATGAGAGGGAATGGCATAAAAATATTTGAACGACATTATAGGCAGACTGCATAACTCCTAAGCAAGCCCTGAAGACTTTGCCCTATGAGCTAGTATATGGGAAGGAGGCTCTATTATCAATATCTATAGAGATACCTATAATACAACTACTCAATTCTCTAGAGATTGAAGAAAATAGAGCTATGGAAGTTTAGTTGGCCCAATTGTTGGAGGTACAAGAAAAAAGGGGAAAATCCCTAATAGCCATGACTAACTGCCAAAAGGTGGGTAAGAGATGGTTTGACAAGAAAGCTTGGGACTAGGGTCTAAAATGAGGAGACCTGGTACTAAAATTCAATGAAAGAGGTGTGAAGCCCAACCAACATGAAAATTTTTACAAACTATGGGAAGGCCCTTTCAAAATAATTCAATGCAAACAGAATAATGCATTTGAATTGAAAAAAATGGAACAGTAAGCATTGGGAATTTTGGTTAATGGAATTCACCTAAAATTATTCAATTAAGCTTTAGATACTTCATACAAGTGTAGATATGTGATTAATGTAATTATTTTCCCTTTTATGCTTTGTTGGTTGGTTCTTTTTCAACATTTTCATAGTTATGAAAAGCAAGAAAATTCATGAGACCCATATTTACAAAAATAGAGAAGGGCATTATCACTCATATTATAGAAATCAAAGTTCAAATGCAGATAATTCCATAAAAGTTTTGGAGAGCACAAGAATGAAGACAATGGTTTGAAGATAGCAAGTATATTCGTTATATATATACTTTGATAAGAAACATTAAAAAAATTGTTGGGGCCATGCACTAAAAATATGACATTATATGAGGCTTCCTTATATATATGTGTATGCAAGCCCTCTTTCAGGTATATATGTACAAAAGAGAAAAATATGTTTTAATAGTCAAGTAGCTGGAGCATGGACATTATCGCCATCCATGTAAGCATTCACTTCGTCAAATGGAACACTGACAAGGGTAGTAGGAAGGTTATCACCAGTAGTAGCAGGATCTGAAATAGCAACACCAACACCCAAAACAAGCAGCGGAGGGAACACAAGGTTCCCAAATTTGGTGTACTAGTCCACGTCATAGAATAGCACTACATTGTAGCAGCACAACAAGAAGTGGCATGCATGAGTGGCTCTCTCACGGTGTTCAACAAGTGAATGGGGTTGTAACCCACTCAAAACTAGTACCCATAGTACCACCGCATCCTCTTCAATATGCCTCCACAGGTCACTCTCTATGGGAAATCCCAAACCATACTCTGCATTGGCTACTGCTTCACCAAGGCCTCCAAGGTACCTCTTCAGAAAAATTTGAAGCATCAGGCGAAGTATCATTGCTTTTAGAGCCTAAATGTCAAGCAGCGAGGTAACGAAGTGGGAGTATAGATCAGTGTTCACCTGATATTTATCTTCATACTCAATATAATCTCTGCCCAAAACCCATTTCATGGCTATAATGGCCAATGAGTGTTTGTTTTTGGTTATAAATTTTAGGCACCTATTGGAGATATTCCCAAAAAATTCATTTGAGACTTGTTTCACACTAACGTAATTGGAGTTTTCATTGTGTCAGCCTCTACTCAAAACACCTAAGTCTAGCACTATGCAAATTTAAAACCTACTCAATTGCCTAAGCAATTATGCTATCTAAATTTCCTAATGATTTTGCTAAATCGCTAAGTATATTTCGATGCTATGACAAGGCCCTTTTAGAGAAAAAAATGAGGTAGCCTACATCCCAAGCATGGTGGTAGTCGATTTTAGCTCGAGAATCCCATCCAAAAGGCCATCTCAATTTTCCAACTCGATTGCATTTGCACGTACGAATTGTTGCTTGCAGGGTTAAGTAGTGGCAATCAATTAATGTGAATTGGTGGCAAGCTTAGGCAATGCCTCATATGGATAGGTTCTTAGGTGTTAGTATGCAATCCTTTTCAAGCTCCAAGGTTGACCATGAATCCTTCTAAAGTACTCATTATAGCATCAACCTAATTATGCTTTCGGGGATATTAATGGCAAGGACAAGCGAGAAGGTGAATAACAAGGAGATGATGGCTCAATTTCCCATGAAAATCATGTGGAAGGGATGTTATCTCTAATGCAATTATGAATTCTTGTCTTGTCAAAAATTGAAAGGAGTTCATTTTGCATGGACAAAGGAGATGGCAGTACATGCCAAATTAAATGCAGAGAGGCAGTCGTTGTCTACCAGTTGAAGCCACGAAATTAAAGAGAAAAGCTAAGTATCGCATGCAAAAATTAGATAGAGTATAAAACTTCTTGAGCAGTGAAAAGACTTAGAAAAACAAAATTATTAAAGAGCTAGGTGTGATGCAATTTTGCAGCAAAGGAAGCCAAGCGCAGGAGTAATCACGAAGAATTCACTACCCCGATGCAAATTAAACCTAAAGCGAAAGGTTGCTGGTTTTGAAACTAGAAACCTTGCATTGTGTTTTAGGTTCCATTTATACCACTTCAGTTTGCTTTCTAGGTAAAAAATTGCAAGTTATGGCAACTACTCAAAGTTCTTAGGCCGACATGCAAAAAAAAGAGGCCCAAAATTTATTTAATATCATGCATGTGCCACTAGCTACTAAATTCTTTGAAGATGTCTCTTATGCTTCACCTGGAATTCCAGATAAGCCGACCTAGGTAAATATGTGGGTTGCAAAGAAGAAAAGACCTTGCAAGGATAAGAAACGAAATAAAGAAGAATGGGAAAATATTTATGACCCCATTCTTGTAAAAAATCCCAAATCACTAAGGGAAGCAGCCTATGAGAGGATGAGAAAGAATAGAGACCCAGAATCCTTGGCACATAAATGTTGGTATAGTGGGCTTCCACAATATATGGTCCCGCTCGTGCACTATTACCCTGAATTGGTTGAGAAGGCCATCAAACATTTCAACCTAGACACCAACACCATTGAGGGTCAGGAGGTGAGCGTGGTTATATGAAAAAAGGCTATCTAAAATATGCTTTGTATCCCATAGTTTCACTCCAGCAAAAGGGGAAAACTATTGGAGGACCAGAGACCTTGTGCTAAATTTCTTTAACATCTAGACTCAAAAACTCAGAAAAGCTCCTAATAAGACAATGTAGATCCCAGTGATGCATAAGGGCTTCAAGAATGATATGAAGGATTCTTTCACTATGATGGCATTTTTTTGCAGCCTAGACACTAAAAAGAAAGTCCAGGAGTTTTAGCTCGGTTGAGATTTCCAATTATGCAAGCAACATTCTTTTTTTTGGTACAATTTTGCTAAATTCCTCATGCAAGAAATTATCAGCCAGATAACAGAGTACCAGCTTCAATGGAGATTCAGTTTCCCATCCTTTCTTGCACATATGTTATTGCATCAAAATCCTAACTTCTTCCAGAAGCATCTAGGGCTCTCAATTTTTGACAAAAATCAGAGGAGGAAGATAATTTCCACATGGAATCCCCTTCTCTCTGAGACATTTGACTATTACGCATTTTTCAGATTATTTCTTATATTTGATTCTATAGGATTTAAGAAGAAACAACATTGTCTTGTGGTTTAACTAAGTTCATGCAGAACTTCTTATTCGTCTGATTACGTAGCTTCACTTGAGAGCCCTTTCGACTCCCATCATGTCTTACAGATCGGGTACTAGTACTTGAAGTATTCTGCCAGGTATCAATTATAGACATCACCTTTTGTAAGAGGAAAGCAAAGAAGAAGCGATTTCTCATATGCCTGAAGTGCTAAAAAACTATAGTCATGGCTAAGAGAAAGGCTCATGATGTACTGGAAGAAAATCTCACTCATCTAGGGTTGGTGTGGATTTGTGAAAAATGGAATTACAACCCTAATGATGACTTGCCAAATAAGTATGTCAAAGAGGCACACTACCCCCAGCCTTACTGGGAGAAGCATCAGAACCCAGTGTCAGATGCAGATGAGTTTATTGTTGACCTAGCATACATCCCTACTGAAGGTGGTCGGCCCCATTGGCTTGGTTTCTACCTCCCCAATGTGTAGTATGATAAGACAAGAAAAATGGGGACTACTCTTTGCAACAATCTACTAAAGAACTACAACTAGAAGGAGGAGGAGATCCATGATTTCTAGATATATCATTAGGATACCTGATGAACTGAGGCCCCTTATGATACTAAAGAGATGGATGATAATTTTGAAAAATTATGGAACAATGAGCATCTGGATTTCAACAAGAGTGGTGAAAAGGACTCCAGTTCAAAGTTGGTCGAATCATAGTTAGACGATGGAGCAAAACCAAAAATAGAGATGCAGGATGTATCAGCCCAATCAAAGGGAAAGGTTATAAAGCAACCTAGTAGGGTCTCCTCTAATGTGTGAGTTAACATATCATGTGCGAGGTCTTCATTGACTCACACCTTGACCACAAGGATGACTAGGAAAAACTCTCTGCAATAATTTGAAACCATAGCGATAGGTGACTCACTGCCAACAAAATGATAGCGAGTTGAGGCATCATATGGAGAGTGTTCATAGGAACTTGAAGCAAGCGAGGAGTTGGTGAAGGATGAAGGATAGTAATCATTCGCCCTGTAGGTATCTTTTGCTCCCTCTTCTCTAGTTTCACAAACGTTAGCTTCCCATGTTGTGTCTATGACACCTTTGGTTTCATGCACTGACCAAAGCATTTTGACCTCTCCTCCAATGATAGCGAAGGGGTTTCACACAGTTATCTCATGCACCCCCTTTTTCCCTTACTCCTTTGTAGAACCTCACACCATTCACCTTGGCCCATTGCGCATCCCAAAGCATCACACACTATGTCCCCCTTTCATCGATACGTCTCCTGCCTCAACAATGACAAAGCTGATCCACTCTTCCTAGCAATTAGAAACCGTAATGACTCCACTTCCTGCAATTCCTCCTACTGGTGATCAATTAGAGTATTGGGTTATCCCTCCCTTTTTCCTCAGACGGTTAGTGTACTAAAGAAGAAGTCTCCCGATACTGCCACCCTTTCATTTCATTTTTCCCTTCCTCCTGGTGCACCTTTCACTGGTGGACTCATTAGATTTCCCTCTGAATTCTCATCAGGAGGTGATACAACTGGGCAAGCACAAGAAAATAGAGCTCAAAGACAAAAGGTAAAAATGCTAAGAAGCCGGTAGAGCCAAAGGTACAAACAATTTTTAATGAAGAACAATAGTTGCTACATTTTGTGACCATGTACCCAACTGTTAGCAAGCCACAAGGAGAAATGCAGCTAGATGACTACAACATGTACACCATCGAGCTCGATTAAGCATAGCCTAGCCTTAGGACAAGGTGGAGCTCATGGAGGAGATGCAACGGGTAGTGACCATCAGCTTTCTTAAGACCGATCAACAGCTAAAGAAAAGGGAAGAAGAGCTGAAGAGCATAAAGAGTAGAGTTGAGGTCTTGCTCGCCAAGGAAAAAGATAAAGAAGTTGAATA
Source organism: Sequoiadendron giganteum (assembly GCA_007115665.2). Taxonomy (NCBI): domain Eukaryota; kingdom Viridiplantae; phylum Streptophyta; class Pinopsida; order Cupressales; family Cupressaceae; genus Sequoiadendron; species Sequoiadendron giganteum. Next base: position 435,609,719 of record CM021102.1, on the reverse strand, counting down.
CAAGAACCTATCCCAAAAAGTGGAGATGGAACAAGCGAGGCTTGAGAAGAACTAGCAAAGTTTCAATCCCTCGATCCTAGCTTGATCGCTAAACTACAACAGAAGAACAAGGAGTATCAGAACCAGTTAGCAAAGATGGAGCAAGGGATGCGACAAAATGATGAAGATTTTTGTCACCAACGTGCTTAACTAGAGAAACGAATACAACAGAAGGATGAGGATTTTGATATCTGTCAAGCTTAATTAGAAAATGAAATTACATAACTAAAGTCTTTATTGGAGCAAGAAGCAACAAAAATGGAGCAGACTGAAGCTAGCTGGGTATGAAATCACAGATTCTACAGGGACAAATCACCATGGAAAGCCAAAAGATTATGAAGCTAGCACATGATATGGAGCAAAAGGATGCAGAGATTTCCTTATTGAAGGACTCTACCTCAACCCCTATCAATCAAACGGACCTTCTTTAGGTGGCCCAGAAATTGTATGTCTCATATTGGGAAAGAGTGAAGGATTTTTGTCTAACTCTATAACCAACACTCTGATTTATGGCAGAAGCAATAGCCTTAGGTAGAGAGGTTCATGTAGCGATCCAACATTTCCCTCAATCAATCACCGAAAATGTTCTAGAGGCCAAAATATTATTAGACAAGATATATCAGGTCTCAGATGAAGTCTTGGCTAGTGCAAGGATTGAAGACCAAAAATCCATTCCTAAAACATCCAATCGGTTCATCCACTACCACAAAGTTATCATGCATGCCAACGAGTATGCCACCAAATTGTATCATCTCATCAACAACATGCGGGCTAGGTTTTTTCACCTAACTCAAATGGGATTACCACCTCCATTTCTTGAAGACGAGTCAATGGCCACAGTGGAGCATATGGTAGCAAAGATCGAGGACAAGCAACAAGACTCATCTGCCTTTCAAAGTTTCAGTCAGCCCCTTGATGCAAGATATATTGAGAGCGTCACTCATCCAATCATGTAGCTTCTTTTTCAACTCGAATCCTGGGATGGTATATTGTTGACATAGCCTTACAAATAAGTTATCAATCTACATGGAGTGCAAGAGAATCTGTGTGACAGATCGACTCCATCTGAAGATGAATGGCTACCTCTTCAGACTACCCTTTCTAAGCTTTGATCACACCACCCCATCGATAAGTCTCTAGTCTAAGAAATTGTGGGTTCCTCGTTCCATAGGTGAAACGTCCCTAATAAGTTGCCAAGAGCTATGAATACAAAATTCCCATGCTCCCTTTGGGTAATTCTATTTTTCCTAAGTATCGACCACACCTTCTTCTAAAGAAAAAGAAACACCGGTCTCCTTTCACAAAGTCTCATTGTGAATGTCGCCACTTGTCAACCAAGCACTCCTCGCATGGTTTACTCCTCTCACTTTTCAAAAGCTTGTGTCATGCTTCCACATGTCAGAAATTCATAATATTTTGTGCCCCTTTGCATCGCTCTCCTTTTGGGCCTAACTGGCTTCCATGTAGCATCTGTCCGCACACATTCCTTGGAAGACCGCACCTTCAAGGAAGTATGTTTGGAGACCTCCACGTGTCTTCACATCATAGGGTTTTCATCGCTTAAGGGGATGAACAAGTATCGGCCACGACCATTTTCCATGTGATCTTCTAAATAATTCCTTGCAAAGGGAAACTAAGGAGGCGACAACCTATCACTAGCTGCCCTATTACGTAACTGCCACCATGATTGAATTGCACGTGTCATCAATTTGATCTATTTGGACCACTTCCATCATTCTCAAGGGATGCATCTGGCTCTAGGGTTTCCTCGTTCATGGCTCAAATCTTTTCAGTTGCAATGGAAAAGGGGAAATTATTTCTAAATGCATCATTGCTCATGATCGAAGTATCTTTTTCTATTATTGGCTTACTAAGTTGGGTTTCATTATAAATACGACTTCTTCCATCGAAGCAAGAGTTTAAATTTTTTAGAATAAAATATTGGTAGAAGAACCAGGCCTTTACCACTTTTATATTATTGTAAAGACTTGCAAACTGTGCCATTGTTCGGCCTTTCTATTTTCTTGAAGATTTTGATAAAGTTTCACTGTGTCATTGTGGTGCTAAATGTTTCATTTGTAGAACTTCTATAATTTGAATGCAAGTTTTCTGGTTTAGATCATGTCTTCGACTCTTGTTTTTAGTAAATGCGCATGAATATTATTTTATGTCATTTAAGTGAATCATTTAGATTTTATCTTAGTTTCCTTTAATTTTGGACATATCGGATTGTTGAACGGGCCCTTAGATTGCATCTACAAGATAGGTCTATCATGATTTACACGTAAGTCTCAGTGCATCACCCTATTTATAGAAGAGATGTCTTCTTTAAAATCTGAAGGTCACTCAGTTTAGCGCAATAGGTCCCCCCTTTAACCGAGTTTCCCAAAAAAGGTTGTTACCTTGCCAATTTTTGGCATCAACATTACCCAACTACCATAGTCAATACCCCATTTACCAATGTAGCAACATGAACACCAATTGAGAAAGAAAATGAGATCAAATCATGCAATCCAGATATGAAGGGACATTTCTCAATGACTTACAGTTACAAAAATTAATTCCACTCAATTGACACTCCCTCAGTATGGTCTAGCTCATGTCAAAATAATTAATTATTTGTTCGTTCAATGGTGATAATTCCATTATTTAATTATTCATTTATAATACTAATACATACACTAATTATTATACAACAACAATTCTATTTTCAATTGTAAAATTATTAAATTATTTTAAAATTTAATCTTAATTTCAATATTCTTAATTTGAGAATATAAACGTGTTGCCCATTGACCCAATAATAGTATTTACTATTTCATTCTCAAAAAATACTAGTAATGCCATGGTTATTTAATTTAAATAGAAATTATGTTATTAATAATGATAGTATCATCGTTACTTAATCCACCCAAACATTAATGTTATTCTCTAATAACCAAGAAATCTCTAGTGATGATATACTCATTAGTGATTATACTTTGATAATATTACCATTATTTAATTTTAGAAGTAACAATAATAATGTCATTTTCTCAATAATTGGATTCTTGAATTCAATATTATTATTGAAACTCAACTTGTTAAAATAATTAAAGGTATTAAAAATATTTCAAGTTGATAACGAACTAAATTTAGTGTTTCCTTTTAAAAAATTAATCAACCAATTTCCAATTTGTTATATATCCCTTGATACAAACTTAGCTATGAGGTTGATTAAATCATCCCTCACTTGATTAACTAAATAAGAGACAATCTTCCTAATTCATTTAAATACGAAACTATTTTTTTTTTTGAATCCTTTCATTCTTATGAATTAAACCTCTTCAAGAGTTCAATTTTAAATTCAATGTGAGATGTTAAGACTTTGGAAGCACAAACACTTGAAGCTAAAAAGTACTTGAAAATCTTCAAAGTTCTCAAACACTCTTCTTGTCGATGATGCAATTATCAACATTTGGTGGGGCCTTACATTCCCTTCCACTTAGAACAAACTTCCTCCTGGAACTTAATACAGTTTGAGGAAACGATCACATCATGATACCTACCAAATTGTTAAAGGTAAACACTTATTCACTAGTTGGATAACATAGTCTACTTCAAGGATATATAGATAGCAAGGAATTTTCTTAAACAAGTAGACACCAATAATCCTAAATTAAAACAATTCATATAATGGTACATTCTATTCATCTCAAGGCATAATTTAAGGTGTCAATTTTAACCATATAGTTCTTATTTAGCATGGTCACCCATGCGTAGGGTTATACATGAATTATGTGAATTTACTCAAATAGTTTTATCATAACCACAATTTCAATCAAATTACTCAAGGATACATCATACCAATTAACATCCTTTGATACACCATGAAATCACTTTACACCTTAAACATCACTCGTGATGTTTTAAAATATTTTTGTTCCAATTTCCAATCATGTTTCACAAAATATTAACTTTGCATCATTTGTTACTTCTGCACATATTTCACAGGTTTGTCACATCACATTTACTTGCAATTTCACATGTACACAAAACAATAGCAAGGATGATCTTCCCAATGTGTGCGCTTGTCCTCATAAAAAGGATGTTCTTCCCAATGGGTGTGCCTGTCCTCATACAGTCACATAATTTACAACATAAGGCTCACACAATGGGGTCTACAAGGATGGATATTCTTGGATACCATATCAAATCAAGAAGGTGATCTTGAGGCCCTTCTCTAAGGATTCCTCCATATAGATAATAAAAATTATAGAACAAGGGGAAGAATGGATTAATGACCATCCCATACTAGTCCCATTTACAACCCCTTTCAAAATAATTCCCCAACGCATCTACTCCCGTATATGACCTGCTAGGGAACCCCCAGGATATGGTAGTTTACAGATTTCACATCACACAACACATGCCATCAATTTGCGAACAAGGAGAAAGCCTCAAACCAAGTAATATAGGACCATAAACCAAGACTCCAATAAAGAAAAATCCCAAAGAGGAACTATAAATTCAAGAGAGAAGAAAAATAAAGATCAATTGTAACTACATTGAAACATTTCAATCTTAAATCAAAAATAAAATTTAAGCAAGTCCTTGAGGAAAATCGGACTACAACAACTGTCAAATGGCTAAATATCCTAATAAAATAATTGTAAAATATTGCATTGTTGACTCATAATAAAATACAACATCAATCAGAAGTTACCAATAATTCATATTTCAACAATAACATTTTCACATCATGAGCACCATGTGACTTGATAAGCCACCTAAGGGGAGGAGGGGAATGGTAGTTCTCTAACCACATAAGTATAATAGCATGCAATAACTGGTGGTCTCTGACCACATAAATATAAATAATTGGTGGTCCCTAACCACATGAATATGAATAGCTAGTGGTCCCCAGCCATATAAATATGAATCACTGGTGGTCCCTAACCATATGAATATGAATAGCTAGTGGTCCTCGACCACATAAATATGAATCACTAGTGGTCCCTGACCACATGAATATGAATAGTTGGTGGTCCCTGACCACATAAATATGAATCACTAGTGGTCGCTAACCACATGAATATGAATAGCTAGTGGTCCTCAACCACATAAATATAAATCATTGCTGGTCCATGTAATTTCATCCTTTACCCATGGGTTATAACATCAAGGAATAGGTTTGCACTATGAATCAACAAGTGTGGCTCTCATATATGGGGGAGTAAGCAATGGTCAACACCCATAGGAGGATTACAATGACTCGACATAGATCCTTTATTAGGATTAGGGACAACACCTTGAGCACACAATGTATCGATGGGAGAACACGTGCCCCTAAACCCCTATTTACACTGGCTGGCATCACACTCCCAAAAGGGGGGAACCAAACACTATGGGTACACATTTAACATACAAATAAGACTAATGAAAAGGAATGCATCACATTTCATTTAATAGATACACATCCACACATTCCATGCTTACTCCTTTTTAACAACAAATCAACTACACAGAATAATCACAAAGGGTAGAAATAAGAAATCATACTAGACATCCACCACCCTTATCCCAAGTCAGATACCCTGTATCTCATACTTGGGTCACGACACATATATTGGTTTCTACATGACCAATCACATAACTAAGAAGAATTCTATCACTCCATTCCGTATGAGTCCAAGATGCACAATGTACACTTACTTTTACCACTTGGTCTATCCACGAAAATTTCCACAACACACAACATATGCACCATTATGAGGTATTCTCATCCACTATGGATACAAAACACTACATTAACCATTTCAATATTTTTAAGATACAAAACCATTACCTTTCATGTAATTAAACCACAAAATATTCTATTCTACCAAATGACATACACAATCATGACAAAAAATCTTTCCTTCATATTTATAAGATAACTTTGCACAAAAATTCACTCAACTAATTTCAAGGCAACATTAACTATTTGGAAGCATTTAATTTATCCACACCCAATAAGGGAATTGCATTTTTAAATCACTCCTAGATACATAAACAAGGAGCTCATAACCCAGTCATGGTTAAATCACTACTTTTCTATCCAATTTTAGGGAACACACTATATAATTCATTTAAGAAGCATTACTATCTCACTAAGGATCCAACTTAGGAAAATACAATGTTCCTAATATGGATGGTCTTGGAGCTCCTAAGGATTTGGTTAACAAAGAAAAATCCTTGTTAAGTGACCTACACAATATCATAGAAAAAGAGGAAATATATGGAAATAATGGGTCAAAAACTAGTGGTTAAGAGATGGTCATAGGAACACCGGGTTATTCAATCTCTCATCCATCAAGCATAGGAAAATAAATATTATAATAGATTTGATTACTGAGGATGGAACCATTCTTTCCTCTCAGGAGGAAATTTCTCAAGGAGTCAATTTTTTCATTAATCTTCTCAACCCACCCAATGGAAATCTTCACCCCTTAGAAGACCATTTTCTTGAAGTGATTCCTTACCCCATTTCCCTTTCTAATCTCTTGCATATGGAATTTAGAGCCTCTGATGATGAAATTGAATGGCACACAATATATTGAGGGGGGGGGGTGAGACAGTATATTCAAATATATTTAAAACACTTTAATTCAACATGAAATACCATGAATCTTAAATCATCAAGAAACTAGTATTAATCAAGCAACATAGATGCACACATTCACATAATAAACACTAGTTTTACATAGAAACCTAGAATGTGAAAACTATGATGAGAAAGTTTTCTTGGAGCTACTATCAAAATTAAACCTCACAAAAATAATTAATTACTTACAATAATGAAGTAGACACCAATCCCCAATATAAATATCTAAGAACCAACTCAATAGGTAGGACACTAGTCTTATTGGATTATAGAGATATGATTTAAAGATCTACAAGATTGATAAATAAACATGAAAATGATCTGATCTACCTTTAGACACTCTTCTACATAGCATGTGATCTAATAATGGTGCACAATGATTGGAATTAAACTCACATTACATCACATTGGTATTTGCATTAAGGTCACTAGCTACATAGTATTACCACACAAAAAAAATGAATGAGTCCTAGTCATAAATATAAGCATAATTCAAATACATTATCAATATTTCATGTTGGCCAATAACCTCTTAACACCATCTGCAATTAGCCAGTTTGGCTAAGGGTAGATCAAAATTCAGATTGATATAAAACATGTAACGAGTCAGTCCTCAATCAATTTGGTTGCCACCAAAAATTGATGATTTTATGTTCTTCCTTCAAAGATCTTAACTGGATCTATTTCATCTTCACACACTTCCTCTATCTGGCACATGCTTCCCTTCACTAGTGCAAACACTCAAACATTATTCATTATTTCTCAATCAACATAGACAATACTCTATTATATCCAACTTTCTGTTTGCTAAATCTCCACCTTTGAAACTTTGGAATCTAATACAAAATGAGTGAATTTACTTTAGGTCCAAGCCATAGGGCTTAGCATTCAACAATAGTGGAATTCAGAGGAAAAACTATTATTGTATAATGAAGTGCATGGGTAGTAATCCACAAAGTACTTCTACAAACACTTCGAGACTACTTCCAACAACTAGAATAGATACAAGCATGATATTTCAATCATACTTAAAGTAGTATTATCCATAGTGTATATCACTCTTAGCATGTTGTTCTCAAAAGATCTAACATGACTTGATCATGATAGTAATACTTCCTAATGATGGAAGTAATTACATTTAATTCTCACCAATCTAGTGACATTTCAATTTTAAAATCAAAGAGCTCCTTTGACATTAATGACAATATATGCTCACTTCCACATACATAAGCTCACTGATTACAAGGACTTACTATCCAAAATGGAGGCTCACTGCCTACAAAAATAAGTAAAAAAAACTAGCTAACCACCAAAGTTGAACTGAGGAGTTACACCACATGTGCAGGTTCAAATCCTTTGATGCTCAGTGTATTTGTTGATATTCAACCACTGTTCGAATACTTTGCTCACACACACTTCTTATTTTTTTCGCATTCGCATTTAGTGTACATATATATTACTTATACTTAATAGCTTCCTCACTTTCTCATCTTCTAACCATCTTGTATATATACCCGATATATCCACATGCATTGATTAGGTTGACCTAAATGATGCAAATCATAACTTTTTGGCTTCATATCAAGAGTAATTCGCCCATGTGATGCAACATCATGTTGGCCAATATTAACTTAATACCGAAATGCAATCTCAAGAACTGATCCCAACGCATTACTCGATCATACGAATATATAAGAGTACATGTATACATACTTTCAACCATTATAAGCTTTTTCCCACAACCATAGATTACATTAATTATCAAAGGAAATATGCAAACCAATATACCAGAGATACCAGATCGAATACCCAATATAACAAAGATACTGTATGTAATGCTCTGCCACACAAACCCCATATGACACAACAACTAACAATAAATAGAAAATTTTTTATTTTTTTGAAGAACAACAATTACATTAACCATAATTAAATAACTAATCAACATTAATATAATTCATATGAGATCAACCTAGTCCCACGGGGTTACATGGTGCACTACTCAAAATGAACCCAACCAACAACATCGTTAAACGAATCCAAATTAAATAAATAATAGAAGCGTGAATAGGAAATGACATAAACATACATCCAAACATAAATAAAATAGATATAGAATACATAATTATCTTATTATTGCATTACAACTTCCAAGTTCACAATAACATTCATGGAACATATTTCCATAGATACAAAACATTAAGAAACCAATACATATTACAAAGATGATTCCCTTGTAATAATGGGAAGTGTACATCATAATCCAAAATAATACAACAATGAAGAATTAAATACATAAAGAGATCCATCAGAAGGGAACATAAGCCATAACACCAAAACTATCACCAACATTGGAAAGCTCAGGAATCACTACTACTAGTACAACTCTGCAGCATCACGATCGTCGGTGGGAAACCCAATGGATTAATAGCACGTTCCACCCGACCATGTGGACCCGAAGGCCCACCCCCCATGCTAGAAGATGACAAGAGGCCCACAACCAAGAACAACATTCAATAAAATAAACAAGGCTATCAAGATTCCTTCACAAAACACAATAAACCCATAAAATCAACACATAAAACAAACACAAGGAACCTTCGCTTCCAAAGACATAAGAATGAAAAAGAGAAACAACAACAACCCTGGTTGCTAAAGGAAGGAGTGTCATCACGTACGCTCAACATGGGTTACCCAAAACCCCTAATTTACTTGTTAGGATATCACTGATTATGGAAACTCTCAATGAGTTACCTGTATGCCACTTTGTGTGCCGACCCCAACTAAGATCCACTCCCCATACTAACAACAACACAATACTAGGAACATGGTGTACCTTAACACTCATAAAGCCAAGACATGAAAAGTACAACCAAATGTGAGGCATGAACCTACCCGCACACAATTCATAACACAACATTGCAAAGGAACAAGGTAACACTTGCATAATCTCAACCAAGCAAAAATAACTGTGGCATCAAGCCAAAATATAAATCACCAAGGAAAAATACTCCCCTTATCTCTAGAAGACAATTAAATCAATCTACTCAAGGATGAAGATGACACATGATTTATCGAAAACTCAAAGTCACCACAAAATCCAACTAAACCAAAATTCCAAATGTAACAACATATAAATCTTCATAAACAAATAGATCATTAAAAAATATTCTCATTAATAAGAAAAGCACATTTAAACGATACAACATTCCAATTAAAATAAAGACAAGATTAATATATGAATCATACTTGACTAAAATTCTAACAAATCACAACAACTACTTGGCTATGTACATGCTAGGTATGTCATTATAGATAATCAAACACGCAAAGAAATCATCTCACTATAGAACGTGTAAAGTAAACTGATGTTTCCAATCAACATAAAACTTAACATAGATAAACCTATTCTATATCAAATATTAATTTTTTTATTTCAAAATAAAATTGCCACCAATAAACTACATTTTATACAATGCATTCTAACTCTCAATACATTAAGGAATTTATCATAAACTTTGAAATTAAATAAATAAATAAATATTGTGTATATTTCATAAAACTCACTCTTACAAAGTATTTATTATTAAATTTAAATCAAAATAATTCTTAAATCTAATTTTCCATAATCATTAAATCTAATTTACATATTCACTCCTAAATAAGCATTCTATAAAATATTGCTCTAATCTGTGTTTTATAAAAAAATATTTTTGTTCAATTATTTCATAAATAAAAATCACATTTGCACAACCACAAATATATATCTAATTATATGAGTGTATATATATATATATATACTTGATTTTTTTAAGTAAATCAAAATGCAGATTTAAGAAATCATTATCTCCATAATAGAACCAACACACACATATACATATATATATATATATATATATATATATATATATATATACACATATATATATATATATACATATATACATGTATATATATACATATATATATATATATGTATATATATACATATATCTATATATATGTATATATGTATATGTATATATCTATATATATATACATATATATACATATATATAGATATACATATATATACATATATCTATATATATGTATATATATACATATATATAGATATATGTATATATATACATATATATATATATACCTGTCATTAAAATTAAATAATTTTACTTTGCTGGTGCTATAGCAACATATCACCAAAAAGTAGATTTAATAAATCATTATCACCATAATAGACTCAACACACACACACACATATATATACAAATATATATATATATATATATATATATATACATGTCATTAAAATTAAATAATTTCACTTTGCTGGTACTACAATAACATATCAAAAAGTAGATTTAATAAATCATTATCTCCATAACATAATCAACACACACACACACATATATATATATACATTATTCTTTGTATAGAATTTTGAAAAACAAATAATACGATTTCACAAACTTACATTTCTCTTTTAATAGAAAAGAACAAGGATAATAGAGTTTTTTGTTGCTACCTAGAGTCCTTCGCCTAAAAAATAATTGGAGGCAATTTACTCTACCAAATGCTTGTAGCGAGCTACGTTCTTCTTCAAATTTTTTGAGATCCACAGCTACTGAATCCAATTTCAAAGAACCAAATTTCTAGAGAAAAGCTAATATTCTTATTATTATTATTTTTTAAAAAAATACAAAATTACAATTTTTTTCCAACAAACTCCATAAAAACCAATTGCGGAGAGAATTTGCTTTCCTCTATCTGCCTTTCTAAAAAACCCAAATCCAAAAAAAGTAAAAATCAGAAATTTGCCATCAATTTCGGAAATTTACTCCACATGAAAATAGCCACTTGCCAATAATTCAATTTTTCCCAATTTTCAATTAGGCATTTTCACCCAAATTTCCTTTCTTACTATTTCATCAACAATTTAAACAATATAATTTACATGCTTAAAATATAATTAATATTGTGGAAATAAATATTATCCAAAATAAATAAATAAACAATTTAAACTATGCAACATTTTAATTTATGATTTAATATTAAATTAAATAACTCAATGTTATAATTGATCATAATAATAATATTTTCAAATGTCTTAAATTAAATATCTTATATAGACAATTTATTAATCTACATATATTTAAATTAGATGGTATACCATAAATAATTTAAAATATGTAATATTAATAAGGCAATAAATGCCTACTTAAAGCAAATAGCATTAATTATATTATCTAGCTAATTTTTATTTTCTAAAAGAATTAATGACATTAACAACAAATACAATTCAATTATTTAACTATCCTCAACAATAATAAAAGTGGTTGAAATAACTACTAATTAACAACATTTTAATAATGTGCTTAATTAAAGCAACATTAAATTTATTAACACCATTTTAAATTAACAATTATAATAACTGATTAGCCAACATTAATAATACAATTAAAATAATCAACATGCCAATCTAAATAAAATCTTACCCAATCGACCCAAGGACCTAAGCAAAGAGGCACTACATCCTCCCCCCCTAGTCTCAACTTACTCTTGGAATTCACAAGGTCCAGTACATATATACAGTTACAAACAACATCATCACAAGTCACACTAAAAAATGAAAGATACTAAACAAGACAACTTGACAAAATAAACAACCAACAAATGGGGTTAGCAACATGGGTTGGGGTCCTTTTGTCATCACCTATTTCCATATCATATCCATTGGGTTTTTGGGGGTACACTCAAACCTGAAAGTGTAGGTGGAGTTGGTACCCAATACCTACAACCTACATAAAACAAAGTGTCGAAAAACATATACATATACATATATATATATCAATTAACAAACACACTATGAGAGAAATTCACGGTGTATCAAGGCACTTGCGAACGAGTGAAGCTACCCTGTTCGCCTCACCAAGACCTCATATAACAACCATAAAATCAAATAACAATGATTACATTATAAGAAACATCAAAAATTAGTAACTAATCATCAACATAACAAGCATGAACATAAGCCACATGATACGCATAAACAAAATTGTCCAAACACATCACTAACTCCATAAATCCAAAGTAACATAAACATCAATTCATAGGGTCATGATCATCAAAAATCAAGTAAAATGTCATCCCAAAACCATAACATCAAGTAACAACAACTATATTAAATCACAAAAACATCATAAGGCAATAACTAATCATTAGCATAACAAGCGTAGTACAAAATCCATATGATAGCACATAATCAAATTATTCCAAACACAAATACTCCATACTTCAACATAAAAATGACAGTAAATGGTGTCATAATCACCCAAGCCAAATAAATTGTCAATCCATACAAACCAACATGGTGAAGCAACCACCAACAAAGTCTCAAACACATAACTTATCATAGCAAGTTTCAATGCAGAGAAAACAACACTAAAGGCACTTCTTCAATCTCCTATACCGTAGGATCTCCATGGGCTCCTGAGTTAGCTATCTGAACACTACCAGTAATCTCCACATCTATGCCTTGATGCTCTACCCAATGGTGATCAACCATTGCACTCGCCCTATGGAACCTTCCTGTGTCATTCCTCACTCATTCTATGGTCACTGACCTCTAACTAGATTCAAGTGTGTTCCTTTGAGGACATTATATAGCAATGTGGCCCTACCGACCATAAGAGAAACAACCTATACCTCAACCTATTGTAGCTTGTGTTCTCTAAGCTTCTTGTCCAAGACGATGGATCTAGGTTCACAACCAACATTGGATCCTTCTAGAAAAAAGACATTTGCTCTGAAACCCAAAACCTGTTGGGGATGCCCTACCAAAATGAACACCAATCAACCAATTCTCAAACTCAAAACCTCAACTAGAATGATTGATGAGCAGAGAACGTGCCCTCAAAAGGCCCATCATAAGTCTTGCAAAAGATAAAACATGTCTCCTCCTAGGGAACATTTCTCTTTCCCTAAACACCTATCGACCACCCTCTTGTCGAGGGCCAAGCAAGGTAAGAATATCCTCAAGAAAATAATGTAACTGAGGACCTAGGTGCTCCTCATGATCATTCTCGTGGGGACTCATAAAAGAAGTGTTCAGATGATCGACTCCACGACCACCTCCCCTAGGCATCCTATACACACGACCCAAGAAAAGAGTCATAACCAATAGGTGAGGGTAACACAAATTAAAATACATAAACTCATAAGTCAAGCACCATACTCATGATTTAACATATATTCTACACATACACACCAATGCACATCACCGAAAATCACAACACAAGGCCACTCATGGGTCCATCTGGACACCAAAAAGTAGCATACTAATCTAGGATACAAAATCCATGAACCAAGAGCCAATATCCATCTCACATAATACATACATCACACTCAGTGGCTTGGTAGTGTTAGGCCATACATAAGGTGAGACCATCAAAACAAGACCACAATGACTTGTCTCTTGTTGTATAAGGTGGTTAGCCTCCAAGAGATAGTCATCATACATAGGTGGTAGTGGGTCCTAGCTATATAACAAACTCACATACCCCCATCCTCAGTGTTCCCCGTGTCTTCTTCCTTGTATACACTCACCAAGTCTACCTCATATGTCCTTGGAGAGGATTCACAATACGACACATTTTCGACATTAAAAACAATAAAAATAAACTAGTTTAGCCACCAAGGACATAAAGAAGAGAAAATTAAAATTCAATTTCAACAATAAGGAAGTAAATATGCACAATTTCAACACTAAATCAAATATAACCATGAGGGTTATAATAAAATAAGATCACAAGGTGTGACTAAACCATCACAATCAAGTATGACAAGGTGTCAACCTTCACAATCAATAAAAAATCATCAATAACCATAAAGAAAGTCCTTAATCTTGAAATTACATTGTACAACACTACGTGACTAGATACTAGCCACCAAATAAGGAAGGAGGGAACAATTTCAGGCTATAATAGTAGCCCTCATGTGGTGTGGAGTGATCACACCATCCACATGACTTAGTATGCTCCTCAGCTACATCTGGCATCGCATTGTCACATGACATGGTCATATGCCAACTGGAGAAGGCACACACTGGTTGTATGCTGCATGGTAGTTTGTCTATGGCTCCACAAAAGTAGGCACGTGTAGAACACACACCCGCATAGTGATACCTCATGGAGAAGGCATACGTAGGTACTCATTGTAGCTAGAGGTATACATGGCTAGGACCTACTCATATTATATCCGACCAAACGTTGGCGAAGCAACCATGAGTATCCCTCTACAAGTGTGTGAGGCTCCATAATTCCCATCACACAAGTAGGCTATTATAACACAATCTCATAACGCGCCTTCACGTGTCTATGCACATGGCATCATGTAACACAAAATCATCACCAGCACTATGTCAGAACATCAGTGGTGTGTGGCATCGTATCTATTCCATCATGTCGAAACATGTGTAGATATAGTATCTATATAATGCAAAAATGATAATATCAATATGGGGCTACCTGAACTTCACCTCTCATACATACAAGGTTTACTCGCTAGTGCCAGCTCAATGTCCCTATGGACTACCAGGCATATACTAAAAAACTAATGTTGTTGTACTCAAAACTGTGGGGATTGGGCTAGCACATATGGATCAAGTACCTTGATCCATCCTAAGGGAAAGCAGTGAGTACGTTTCCTTGAGATCAGTTGAGCTAAGATTGCCTTGCACTGCAATATGTGTACGCTACATACTCCGCCCAAGGAAATTTTTGGTTGCTACTACCCCTTCATAGATTGGGGGGCTAGAGAACCAAAAGAAAAGAATCTATGAAACTAACTTTTGGTTACTCTTATATATATAATTCTCAACCACATGTGGGTTGGCCCTCAATCAGGTAACAAACATGCAAACATTCATAGTGGTATGGTTAATCTCACACCAAAATACAACTTCTTCCCCATGGATGGGTATCTAGTATCACCATTCCATGGGCACACAAAGCATGTATAGGGTATTCAAAACACTCAATCAATTCACAATTACTAGTTCCTCACATTAACAGGGGGTACAAATACATACATAATTCCATAAGAACATCTACTTCCATCACCCATGTGATACATATCACTACTTTTCATCCATATCCTTTTATCAGTTTTATTTCACTCTATTCTTTTCCACAAAGTACATGATTCCAAATGTCAATTCCATAAACACTGTGACCACTTAACAACTCCAATAACAGATTCAAAAGGACAACATAGTGGCCTCAAATGTACCTAGAGTACCCAGTGTATGAACCTAGGCTTTGATACCATCACTAGTAGAATTTGGAAAATAAATGACTACCTGACTAAAAATTTTAGTCACGTGACTATCACTAGTAGAATTTGGCAAATAAATGACTAATTTCATCATCATAAGTGACTAATTTGGTCATCAGGTAAAATCAAAACTAAATGACTAGATAAATGACTAATATCAGAGAAATAAAAATGACTAAATAAATGACTATTACTCCTCTATTCTTTTTCTTTCAAATTTGATCATAATCCATAGAGAATAAGCCCCCCTCATGGGACCCCTACCTAAGAGGGCCATTTGTCTGCCTAGGTTGCTTGGTGCACCAAAAATACCTATTGCATGGAAGACATTGCCTCTCAGTGCAGTCTTAAGGCCTTCCATATTTTATAAAAAAAATAACTTTTCACAAATAAAAATGACTAAATAATTAGTCACACAAATAATTTGGTTCTACAATCATGTCAAATAACATATAGTTCTACTAGTGATTCAATAAGAGTTATGGTACATATAATACATATATATTATCAATTATTTCAATCCATTTGAATAGATCATTTAAGGAGTCAAGAATCAATAGTGTTATTCCAATAATCCACCATGAAAGGGTCAGAGAGGAAGCATGTTAGGGAGCCCTAACTTCACTACATCTAAGCCCAAGAGCGTGAAGTATGATGGGGAGCCCTAATCTAGATTTATCTATATTTATTTCATTTCATTATTTATCACTTATTATTAATTGTTTAAGCTAGCCACATGCAACTAGAATTTGTAGCACATCCATGCACAAACACATACTCTCTAACATATTAACATATAGTTTTCTATAGACGCAATCCTTGAACCTCCATTAGGGGCAAGTGTTAGTATATATTCCTCTCTCTATATAGAATTGTCGCCCCCTCTATCTCTCTTTCTTTTTCCTAATCTCTCCAAAGATCAATTAAACTATCAAATTTTTATATATTAATTTATTTTTTTCTATATAAGAATATATTAATTATTAATTATAATATTTTTTTATTTTTTATTATAGAATACGATATATAATAATAATATAACCTATATATACCATTAAAAATAATAATATATATAATTATATTATATATAATTTAATCTTATTACTATTATATTAAATATATATAATATATTAATTATATTTATATTATATTTATTATATTAATTTTTAAGATTAAATGAATCTTAGTCACTCATCATTTTTCACCCTTTTTTTCATTGCTTTTCACTCTTTTTTTGCTACTTTTCCTGCCACTATTGGTTCCCGCTCCTCCAAACTCTTCTTCCTAGTATTGACCTTTCACTTCTCCAATTTGGCGAGCTACAACTTGAAAATAAGATACGAAGGGGGAATGCATCTAGAAGATATGATATGTGATGAAGAGGAGCAATATGAATCTGTAGAAGAGCAACCATTTGATCATAAGATAAAAGAGAAGCCAGTAGGTCCACCCTTAGATTTGGAGATTCCACTTTGCACACCAGCAGGTCTGTCAGACAAGGTAATTAATGGAGTCTATTATGCATCTTGAACCCTTTGTTTTGGTGGATCAACATGAAATTCTGTTGGTTTTTCTTGTTTCTATTTTTTGAAATATTTTGATGGTATTTTGTAGCTTGGGTTCTAATTTTTTAGATCAACTGTGCTTTTAGTCATAATGTGTAGATTTTCCACTTTCTCTTATAGGTCGTGCATATTAAATCCATTTCAATGCCTGTGGATCCTACTGGAAATATTGTGTATCTTATGAAATTATTCTTAACCCTTATTGGAAAAGTTTTGGTTTTGTAAAAAGTACCTTTGTAAAAGGTTCTATTCCTATGAGAGATTTGACACCTTGAAGTGGTTGTAGGGACACTGGGAGTGGTTGAACTTATTAATTTAAATAGCACAAGACAGACACAAGCCCACCCCTATTTACATTACAAGCTCTTCCCTAAGATTAAGTATTAGACTTTAGTCCACTTGGTGAGTGGTAAAGACGAAACACTACCATGATGAAGATTTAGGTTTGCATCTCACGTTCATAATCACTGCGCATGCTCTGGTAGATGCATACAAATGTTAAAAATAAAGAATGAGTAGGAACATACCATTATGTCTCATGGATGAGGGATTCTACAAGTCCCATTTACCATTAAAACTAAACAACACTGTGAGAAAGTATATCATCATATTTTTTTGGGGGGTGACTTAATTAAGGATTACAAGCATTTTCAGCCTATGCTAACCCATTTTAATAATAGGAAGAATACCTACAGTTTTGACTTGTACTATTCAAACCATTTATTCTCTGGGAAATCAAATAGATTACCATGCATGATGCCTAGCCTGAATTGTGCAGTGAGTTGCCTATGTTGCAAGGAAGTTGTCATGTAACTTTTCAGTAGAAGTCTTTTTTCTTTCTAAGACAATATTTATCTTTATCCTTTGGGTATTGTCTAAATTGTCAAGGATACGCCTACATCATAATGGAAGGAGATCATGGTAGGTGCTTATTATCTTAATATTTAATTGATGCAGTTTTCTTTTGCTAGTTAGTTAAACTAGTACACTATTCCTTTTGATTTCTTCTCGAGTATTCTGGAACATTTTTTTTTATTTACCAATTATATATAATCTCTGTATGTTTTGATCATTTGTTCTCTACTTAAATTCATTGTCAGATTTGATTTTAAGGTTGATGCTCAAATTTGATTGTCCTTGAATTGGGAAGATTATAGGGAAAGTTGTCAATTTTGTTCCAATATTTGTATAATGCATAAAAAAGCATGCAATTGGGTGAAAAGATAAACTGTATAGCAGTGAGGTTTCATTTTATCCTGTGTAGGTATTTTAAACTATATAGCAGCGGGGTTTCATTTTATCCTGTGTAGGTATTTAGGCCTTTTGGTGATTGGGTAATTTTGTTTTACAGCTAGCGTTGGCTGCTTACGGAGAGTTAAAAAAGAATATGCGGCATTTGATTTTGATAGGTTTGCAACTGCTCATTGATTATGCTTTAAATTTTGATTGAAAATTGTAAATTTATTGGATGTTTGCCAATTTCTGTGCTTTTGACTACTGTTAATATTTTGCTTGTTTACAGGTATCTGAAGCACATTTGTAGCTGGCAAAAAAACACTTATACTGAACACGAGTTCATCACTATTCTTAATGACATTGATGTTGTGATATATTCTAATGATAGAGTAGCTCCTAGTCTTTTGAGCTTTACATGCTAAAATATAAATTTATTTTGTAACCTTGGATTGAGAATTTAAGTCAGTTGTGTTGCGCAGTTGAAAATTTCAAGTTTTCCATTACAGGTAGGCAGGACTCCCATAACAAAAGATATGAAACATGCTGACAAAAATCTTAAGCATTGTCAGAATTTAGGTCTTCAGGATGAGTATGTTATCGACCTTCTTCAAAGAGATCAAGTTTTAAAGAAAATTTTGGACATTAATTATGGTTTAATCCCATAGGAATGCAATGGTTGAATGCCTATTTTGATGAAGAACATCTTGTGGGCCATGTCTCACTGCTGCAGGAATAAGAAACATGAGAAGAAAAAACATAAGTCAAAACGAGCTTCAAGTCATATGGCAGCAACAACCATGTTGTATGTTCTTACGCCATATGCTTTTGTTAATTTGATATAATTTTTGGGGAGTTTTCTCACATGTTATAGCTTTTATTGAGAATTCGATCATACCGACCCTTCTTTTTCAACCTTTTACACTCATTATTATAGTAGGGATTGTCATGGTGTTTTCTTATTTCAATCTAAAACTTTCCTATCTTCATTACAGTAGTCAGAACACATAAAATTTCAAATGTAATTGTATGGGCACCCTTTGAGTAGATTAAATAAAAGCATATCTATCAAAGGAAAAAACAATAATTATCTAATTGTCTCTCTAAGGAGTGATCAATGGGATGCAAGATGTGAGCCCGTACTATTTCTTGTCAATTAAGAAGTCGATGCCAAAAAAGGCAACTGACCCAACTATTTGTATCTTACTTAAGAATTCATTGGTTTTGTTTGGATGTCCTATGTTAATACTTTGTTCCATCTAGTTTTGATCCTCTATCCTCCTGTGGTTGTGGGTTTCAAATTTTTATCATGATACCAAAATGCTTGGGTTAAAGCAACCTAAGCATTAGAAATTCATTGGCATATCACTTGTTAAAATTTATATTCTGAGCCCATACCCAAGGGGAAAAGATTCTACATCTTGTCGGAAATAATTTAAATTGGCTTTAATGTGTATAGCTAGAGATCCTTTTTAAAAGTATTGAATTTTTCTAATAACCCCCTGTTCCCATGCAGCTGCTTAAGTATGTTTTCTGCTTAAATTTAAGCAGTTTAAGCAGCTGGAGTGTCTCCATGCAAAAAAAAAATTGGAACAGGAAAAAGATAATTTGGAATCTTTTTAAGCAGCTACTGCTTAAAAATTTAAAATAAGCTGTGAAGAAAAAAGGGGTGCTGGAAATAAGCAGCAGCTGCATAATGTCAAAAATGTCACATGGCTTCACAGATTTTTTTCCCTTTTTTTTAATATTTGGTTTCCCTTTTTAAAAAAAAAGATTTAATTACACAAATTATTATTAAATATTATAAATTCAAATTTAAGCTGGCTGCTTAAAAATAAGCAGCAAAATTAACTTTCATGGGGCCACCAACTGCACAAACAAATTAAGCAGTTTCCTAAATAAGTTAAGCAGTTTCCTAAATCATGCCTCGCAACTTCTCTTCCAATACATTTTAATAGGATGTATCTCGTAACATGTTTGTCAATACATCGAAAGCTTACATTTGATTATCAGTTTTTTGAGCTTCATTTATTTTCTTCCATTCTTAATTTGTCAAACCTTGTTCAAATTATTCCTCTTTCCTACAATCGTTATTCAAACCGGTACTGTAATTCTTATCAAATATGTCAAAAAATGTTCTAAAGTATAGCATCTCCTACATACCTTTAATGTATTTATATAGGTCTTATTTCATGAGCGATCTCTTTCTCTTCCTTATAAAATACAGGAAATCAGATCAGTTTGTAGTCTAAGACATTGGTTTAGAATTTAGAACCCAACGTCCTTTATCTTTTGTATTGTTTGAAATGCAAAGCCAACTTCAGTTTTATTATTAAAAATATGATTTTTTTCTTCAGGTCATAAACATTTATTATTTCATCTAAATATTTTGATTTGTATTCTCTTATCAATATGTTTTTCCTTGTACCATTTAATTCCATTTCAACAACTATTTTTTACCATTCCTAGGTATTTATTTATTTTGGGCTTTTCCCATTCCTAGGAAATCATAGTAGTTTTGTATTCGAAAGACATTGAGTTAATATTTAGAGCACAATTGTCTTTTCAATTTTCAATTGTTTGCCATGCAATGCCAACTTAATTTTTGGTTTTTTTTCAGGTCATAAACAACTTGTTGAGAATCCTTGATGGAATATAATTTTTTTTGGTACACGTGAGGAATTTATCTCATAATTACTTTAATTCAATTGGGTATCTATGATGGTTCATCACTTTGATAGCCTTGAATGAGTGTAATGACTTGAACTTGAGACATATAACTATTTTATTTAATCCAACACTAATCCAGGCAAGGGGCATTGTATCATTTGAAATGGTTGTTATTTTGAGCATCCTGTGATTGTAAATGCTATACATGTAAGTTTATTGTTTAATATAAGTGTAGTTCTTTGCCTGAAGAATATGAAGCAAATGTACATACACATTTGATGAGTGTTCAATTATGTTATAGAATTCAAATAGTTTTTATCTTGGGATCACTGAGAAAAATGAAAACCTTACATTCTTGAAGTTCTATACATTTCAGACATTTCTCTCACCTCTTAGTGGGGGAACCTTATTTAAGGATTAGAAGTCCCTCGCACAAATTATTAATTTTCTGCAAGAGAGGGATGATACGGGAAAAAGTAGATGTGGAAATGGATCAAGATAAAATAGGAACTTACAAACTTAGGTAGGTAAAATTTCAAGTGTTCTCAGTGGTTATAGAAATTTGTTTGGATAACTAACTCACATAACATTTATGCTTAGTTTCTACTTCTTGGAAAAGGAAAGAAAAACAAGAAATAAAAAGGTGAGAAAAATTATAATCAATGGGTATTAAAAACTTATTATCATTGTCTCCATCTATCACTTGATTTCTCATTTATTGGCAGTTCATGACATGGTAAAAATAAAATTATCATGGATTGAGTTACCACCTTGTTACACACACGTGTGCATGTATAATCATCTACAAATATAAGCTAATGTATGCATGCCTCTACATACCATTAACGTGGATTTGAAAGACCAATGCCACCAATTTCACCTTTGTTGTTATTGTTTTGATCAAAATTTGGGAGGCCGCAACTTGGGGACTCATCTTTGTCCCCGAAGGAATTTGAGAAAAATACTTCAAACGCCAAAACTAAGGTAACTTGCCTCTACACTGCACTCATTTCTGCACCTTTGCTATAGTAAAAATATCTGTACAATAATCAAGGGCATAATCTTGAAAAAAATTATTATTTCTGGTTGATAATCTAATTTTTATTCAAAATGATGTGGAAATGAATATGATGTAGTGATAAGGTTAAGGGGAAAATTTACATCTAGAACCTTCAAAGGTGCTTACATGATAAACAATAATTATGCCATAGGCTTGACCCTAACTCTAGGTTGCCATTCTAAGGTGGGCAATAAAAGGCTTCATTTGTGCTAAAGGGGTGGAGAAGATTTATGTAGTGGCTATGGATTCTTGTAGGGTGACAACAAGTTATTGTGTTTTTAAGATCACATCAAAATATATTTTTGCCATGGTTTACAACCTTAAAGAGAGATTGAAGATAAATAGATGAAACATTGATGTAGAGATCAAATAATAATTTTCCTACCTTTAATTTATTTATTTTTTCCTTTGTTTTTCTTCCTTTATAATCATACCAAAAAGTGCAGTGGGTTTAGAATATCAACTTATCTTCATCTTTGGTGTTAAAATCTATTGGGAACACATGGTTATATTCACTCACCTCCTATTAAAAGAATTAAAGTAAAACAATTATCAACTTATGTTCGTGTGTTTGGTGTACCGTTCGGTGGGAGTGTGACTGGATGAGATGAATTGCAAGAGAAAATCTCAAGGAATAATTTGTCAATTCAGGCTAAGCATCCGCCACCTAGGGATTGAATGAGGAGATGTATTAAATAAGTAAAGAGCATCTACAGTTCTTTGTTACCAGATGCAGACATGTAATTCTACTCAATAATATAAAGATGTTAATGGTTTATACAGTTTAAACATGTAGATTTGAATGGTCTAGATAACTTGTTGAGTTTTCCCTAATAATATAAAAAAATATTTAGAGAGTAATAGTATTGATAAAAAACATGGCCTGTAAGGACAACCTTTAAGTGAATCAAAGCTATATTGTGAAAAAACAGGAAGTTCGCGTATAATTTAATTGCTAAGATCATATTCAAATTATCAAAATAATTGTATGCATTTAATTTCTGATGAACCAAACAAAATTATGAAAACATAATTGTGTTCAAGATCTTTTCCATTGTCTATAAGTCTGCTATGTTTATCAAAGACTTGTGCATAGTTCACCTCCTTTTATGTATATGGTGAAAGCATGTCTTAATTAGATCACCAGAGTTGCATTTGTGCTTCATAGGAAAATTCAATGCACTTCTGATGATCTAATTAAAGACATCACCCCACCACATACAACTACAACCCCCGCTCTTCTATAAATAAATTCAAAATCAAGGAAAACCAGTCTCTGATAGACATGCTTCACAAATAAACTAACTGAAAATAATTTTAGTATTCCATGAATATGGAGGGTGGATATATAGGGCTATGCATGCAAATTTTCTATTGCAATTTTGTCCACATGTCCAACATGACTGTTGTTATTATTATTATTCTGTTGCTGCAATTCCATTGTGCAAATGCAGAACTTCTGGGAATTTATGCTAAATTTGGACCTGCTCCTTCTAGTGGGCATAATCATTAAATTTTCAAAAAGGATTAACCTTGTCTTATTTTTTTGAATTGTGTTTTGCAAGGCTCATTGTAGAGCTCCCCTCGTAGCTTTAGTTCCTACTTTAGCCTCCAATTTAAAAAATTTCAAAATGAAACTAAAAGATTTGATGTTAAGCTGGCGACATTTCAGGGTTAGGAAGTTTGCACCTCTCTAATAACCTGGGTTATTGGGGGAGTTACAAATTTATGTTCCAGGTCATCACCTCTAATGTTCACCTCAAAAGATAAAAATGTATTAATTCTTTTTTTCATTTTTTTGATTTAGAATAAAAACATGCTCTAAAACCCTCGTCGAAACCTTATTTTCAGGCTGCAGCTCGCCACTTTGTGGACTCCATTATGTGGATTCACGTTGACAGATCAAAGATTCAAAACTAAGATGATGAATGACCATTTGACATAGTTTAATGAGGCAATGAGGAGTATGACCATTGCATTGGTTCATGAACATTGTTAAACTCTAAATTTTAATCCAAAGGGTAGTATGGGTGCAAGAAGATGAATTGATGAGGTCAGTGGCTCAACGCAAGACTAAAGCTGTTGTAGTGAATACATGGAGAAATTTTCTTGAAGATACATGGATTCTACAGTCCTCTCAAAGTCAGCAGAAAGAATAGGCGTTGAAGTAGGTAGGGAGCAAACAATGTACTGTTCACCTATAAGATAATGAGATCTTTCTGCACAAATTATTTAGCTTAAACCAAGCATTATAAAATGGCAATGCATATGGTTTGTGGAACTCCTAAATTATTAAGCACTTGAATATCTTTTTAGACTTGATAACTGATCATTATTGTATTTTTGTACAAAGGGATGCTTTGGAGGAAGCTAACAGGTAATTTTTGCAATTTGTCATTTCAAAGTTGCCTGCATACAAGGTAATGTTCTTTTGAAAATTTTGTTGTTCTGGTCAGTATTAATATACAATTGCCATATGGGTATCGGATTTTTGTTCTGAAGAAATATTATCCCTTACTTGAGTAACATGCAAATCCAATATGTTTTGGTTTGGTATCTCTATATTTAACCATTTGTGTGAAGGTATAGTTTCATAGAATATTTTAATTATGTTATGTATTATAAGTGCAGGAGGATTTAGATATTCTTCTTGATCAAATGAAAGCATCGCCAAAAGCTATCAATGATTTGTCTAATAAGAGGTATTTTCAAATAAGAACTTTTTTGTGTGGAATTATCCTTGAACATTCATGGTCTTGGGGAATGAACTTAATTGCTTCTTAAGATTTCTGTAACTTTAAGTTTGAACAGGTCATGGTTTGACAAAGTAAATGAATCTGAGGTGTCAGAAAGGAGAAAGGTTGAAGAGAAGTACCTGGAAGTAGATTCACAGGTTAGTTTTATATGATTTCTATTTGCCTCCATATAACTAATTATGATATTTCTATAAACAAAATTGAAGAACCATGTATGCCAACATATATGACTGATTGTACTCAACTGAACACATATTTGGACTTGACAATGACATAAGAGGAAAAATATTGAAGAGCCAACTTATCGCTTGACAATAACTTATTGTATTAGAAAATATTATTCGTTCTAGATTAGAGTCAATTAATATAAATCCTAAAAGTTATTCTCTAGTGCTTATAATTTTTTACTTAAATGCCCTTAAAAGATATTTTTGTTGACAATAACTTATTGTATTAGAAAATATTATTCGTTCTAGATTAGAGTCAATTAATATAAATCCTAAAAGTTATTCTCAAGTGCTTATAATTTTTTACTTAAATGCCCTTAAAAGATATTTTTGTTAAGTTTAATCTTCAACAATGAATAGATAATATATAGGTTAAAAGAGGGAATGGCTGTGTCTGGTCATATTCATATAAATATACTGTAATTTACATAAAATGTACAAAATTAAGTGAATTTTTCAAATGACTGGAAGATTTACATATATAAAAGGTCCATTTTTTGATGATTTGTTTGGTTGCAGGGCATGTTGAAATGTGGAAAAGTAGTGGCAGTCACTTTGAAAATCAGGGCATTCATAGGAATATTATAACCTTCTCTTGGTTAAGATTCCTTGGTTATTCCAACACGTGCCTATGAAAATCCTCTTCTCACTATGCATTGTGTCTTTTATAGATTAGAGACTTTCATTCATTCTCTTTGATGACATTCTCAACAATACATCTCAAGGAATTCTTGTTAAAATTGTCACCACACTTCGACCTTGGTAACACATTTAACTGCTCACTCTAACCTATAACCCTTTGCTTATCCCCTGCTATGTATTTGAGAACCATCATATACCTTGTTTTGTTAGTCATGACACTCCCTGATTAGAGAATGATGATCTCTGGGATTTAAACAAGATTTTCTATACTCTTCCCGGTCTATCATTCTTTCATGAAGCTTGCAATATAGTAATGGATAGTTTGTCTTTTAACCTTTGGCTCCTAGACTAAACACTCTTCAAACACTGTCTTTTCACTGTTAACATCTAATTCATATACCTTGTTAAATATAATTTGAAGAATACAATACTTTCATGGACTGTACTATGGAGACTTTACCCATTTCATTATGTAGTATGCCTTTGTGAAGAACTCCAATAGGTATATGAGGTCTCCTTTTCACATGAATTCCTTATTTCAATTGTGATTTTTCTTGTTAATTCTCTTTTCCTTTGTTCTTTGACTGTCCATTTCTTTTTGATGTTTTTTGTTATGTACATTTTCTCTCACTTTATAGGGTTATACTGTCACTACATAGGGACTTTTCCTTGCATGATTTCTACTACTGTGTCTTGACATAGGACTGACCTTTTTCCACAACCAATACCACTATAATGACATCTTTGACTACGTGTGGCCTTTTTCCATGTTTTCATGATCATGATAAAATTATCACTCGATATCACTGTGGAGTGACCTCTTCATGGACTGTCTCCTTTGATGTTAACACATCACTATGCTTTGGTTTGACATGTCATTCTTTGATGTTTTGAAGAGAAAATTACACTCATGTACAAGTTTATGATGACTTTTGTTACCCCTCTTATGTTTTCCATGTAATATTGAAGGAACCTATGATTAGTAGACCTATTTACAAGTTCATTGTCATTAGTATACCTCTTTACAAGTTCACTATAATTAAATGCCTGAAAATAGATAGATGATATGATGACAGTCCTTCGATGTAATTAATATCATGTGCCAAACAACAAATAGCTCTTTTGAAGATACCATCTATCACTTGACATGACTGTCATCTACAGTTGTCTATTACTCTTTATGCACAAGACTATCCTATTCCACGTGACTGTCATCTTGACTATCATATACTTTTGTGCTTTTTTCGTGCTTCATCCATTTCATCTATATCTTGCCCCACATCTTCACAATACACATCCTTAGCCATTTTCTTGGCCAGCTCATATGACAGGATGAATTCTCGTTTCATCAAATGGATCTCTTTGCATCTCCATTTGTTATATTTTCAGGCGTAGCTGCAAATTTAAAAGATTTGAAGCTTTTCTCCTCTACAAAAAACATTTCACATGGTTCTTTATGCCTTTATGGATAACCTCCATTGAGTTCATAATATTTTCATGTATTTTTGTTCCTTTTAAGACAATAATACTAATTATGATTTAAGGCGGACCACTTTACTGCCCTTTCATGTCTATGACGTATCTTATGAATTGTTTAATGTGACCCTTCTAAGATCACCTTCAGCATAACTTCCAACTCTTCTCTGTAGTCACCATCTTAGTTATGTTGGTATTTTTCTTTAATTATGCTCATCTTATTTTCATGTTTTGTCTTCTTACCAGTGTTTGGCATTGACATTTAGGGTTACTCTGTATTCTTAAAAATCTTCGTGCATTAGTCTATGTTCTCCTAAAATCCTTCAAAATATGACAAAACTAGTAGCATGTCAATGAAGTCCCAAATCTTGAAGATACTCCATTGAATATTATACTTCTTTCCACTAAGCTCATTTACCACTATCCCTATCATGACAGAATTTCTATAGGTTGATGTATGCTCTCTCATCCATTGTATATCTGCTCACCTTTTATACTTCTCATAATACACATGTTTGCTATCTCATTGTCATGACATTAATCTCCATGATTGTAACCCTTCTACCATGTTTTCCAAACTGAACTATAACATGATTTTCAACAAGGGTTTTGACAGTTCACATGATCTACACACAAAAATAATCACTATACCGAACTCTAAAAGATTCAATGAGATCATTCATGACCTAATCTTTGGCTTCTTGTGAGATGAATTGTTGTTTTTTGCAGATTGCACATTCTTCATGGGTTACTTGGCATTTGATTATTTTCTATGGCTACGATCTCCCTTATAAGTATAGATAAGACTAAGGGCTTAATACAATGATTAATCCTTCCAAACTTAACACTGTATTCTAGGTATAACCTTGCTCAAGATAGTAATAGTCTCTTTTACTTGGACACTGTAGAATTTTGCATTAACAACGCTATGACAATAAAACCTTGTACATGTCTAAGACCACAAAACCACAACCCTCTTGTCACAGTGTTTTTTCTCCTTTTGACTTGACAATGAAACACAACAAAAAATAGTGTATGTAATTTTTATCACAACATAATCCACTATGTATGTTGAGCAAGCTTGGAGGGGAAATCCAATCGATTCATAGGAAAAATAACATCCACTATGGATGGGGGAGGGGGAAAGGCCAGAAGAGAGTGGCTCTTAGGCCCAAGAGAAGGGTCAATAGTGAAAATATCAGACCTGGTTTTATATGGGTCTATCCTAGTTGTTATGTCAAGCCATTCTTTAAAAAATCTATGGAATTATATATTCACCTTCTAGTTTAAAGAACTGAATTCAAGATTGATATTGGTCTTTTCATGATTTATAGGATCAACATAAATTGCTTCTGAATTAATTTTTCCTATAGGCATAAATAAAATTTGTTGCTCTCCTATCATCGTATATATTTAACACTCATTTTAGGTAAAATTAAGTTTTTTTATATAATAATTTTCTAGATATGACTACTGGTTATATATAGATGCTCCATGAAACTCTTGAAATATTTATCAGCTTTCTTTATTGACAATCTTTTTATGCCTTCTCCAGAATTCTTCTATTTTAGCTTTAGGCCATTCACACTTACAGGTTTGTGAAATCATGCTAGCTGAGCTTGCATCCTTTCTGGAGGAGGTGGTATCTGAAATAGACACCAGGCCAAAATGGAAGGTATGTTGCACTCATCTTTATCTACGAATAGTAGGAATTTGAAAGGATTTATATGTCAAAATCATATTCATGAGGCTTTCAGTCTTCGCAGTAGATGTGATCTGTCATTTTACATAGTGGAGAAAATTTCATTTATTGTGAATTTATCTGGAGTACCATTTAGAACTTCCAATATCTTGGTAGCCATGATTGATTTGAACTTTAGATATTGTAAACCATCCCTACAATCCTTAGTTTCTACTGAAATCATCTAAAAGGAAGAAACTCTACGCATTTTAATTTTATTTTACAGAGTGCCATTAATTTCTCCAACATAACCTTTGTGAGTGTTGTCGTGATTTCACAAAAGAAGCAGGCCATGCTGTCCCACAAAACACATGAAAAAAATAAAAATATGGTTATAGTTTCAACTTTTAACTTGTGCTTGATTTACGTAATATTAAATTCTTTTATCATAATTTGATTTTTTTTTCCTTTATTGTTTTGTGTTGTCCCGTATTATCCTCTCTCTACACCCCCAAAAAGGTAGACGTTATTCCTTTTTAATTGCATTAATTGGAAAATTTGAGGTTTGAGTGAATGTAGATTAGAACTAAGCTTTTTTGTCAGTAGCATTAGGTTTCTTTAGGATTTAAATATTTTGAAAAGCATATTGCCTTCTAAATTCCTAACAAATTCTAATCCTCATTGGAATTGTTCAATTCTCAGTTGTATCCAATTGAAGACTGGTTGGTGGCATCATCTTTTCATTCCATGTTTGATTTGATTACAATTCAAATGGTTTTGGATGAGCTTCTTCCCAATAGTTTCAGGTGAGTATATTTTGGATATACGCTTCTATCTATAGTATAACGTCAAATCTCATTCATTTTTTGGTAGTTGACATCTTTTTTTCCCCTATCTGCAATAGAGAATACAATAGTTGTTACATATCATGTAATTTCAAATATTATTTTTACCTTCATTACCATTCTTTTGGGATCTTGGTTACTGTTTCTTTTTAATTTTTGGGCAATTACTGGGTTTAGCAGGAACCTTGGTCAAACTAGGACCGGTCTGGACTATGTACTGAACTTTGTCTAGGTCCAGCTTGGATTTGTATAGGGTTCTGCTCCATGCTCATTGCCATTCTTTTGGGATCTTGGTTATTGTTTCTTTTTAATTTTTGGGCAATTACTGGGTTTAGCAGGAACCTTGGTCAAACTAGGACCGGTCTGGACTATGTACTGATCTTTGTCTAGGTCCAGCTTGGATTTGTAATGGGTTCTGCTCCATGCTTGTTGATTTGGTACCTAACAAGCAGTTCGACCCCGCAATCAAACATTGATTGTTTTCCATTAGGCCACCTTGGAAGATGTTGTCTATCCTGCAGAGATTGTTGGCAAGCAAGTTAGATATTGTGTTCATGGCTCCAAGATAATGAAGGTATGATGATTGGTGATAAAGAAACCAGAAAGATATGAAGATGAAGAAGTAAATGATCAAATTTTTAATGGGCAGTTCAATGGTAAGAGAAAAAATGAAGTAATAGTTAACATGGTCATAGGATGATAGTAATCAAAATAAGGGCAGCCTACAGATGATTAGAGTTTTATCGCAATCATAGATTGAAAGTTACTTTGGAAAGATGTATCATTTACTTATGCATTACAAGAGTGAGGGACCATAGGTTATGATATAAAAGAACAGTCATCCACAAATGAAAGTTAGAGGATCAACAAGCATTAAAAGGGTAAGGGACTGTAGGTTATGATATAAAAGAACAATCATGTTCCTATTCTTTTGTAAGCTGTTGAACAACATAAAGGCAAGGTTTTGGATCAGACTTCAGCTAGTTCTTTTTGTTGATGTTATTGAGCAGCTTCGGTCTGCACTTCCCAAGAAGAAAAGAATAAATTAAATGTATAGCCTCTAGGCTATTTAATTTATACCAAACAATAAATGTAAATGCTAAAGGGCCGACCCTTCTTGGTTCACATATTTTAGTCTTGGCTTGAGCTGACTTTATGCATTTATTATTTATCTTGTATATGGGCCGACCTATGTTGAAGAGGTGCCACACTTGTATAAATACAAGGTCTCATTTGTCTTTGCATCACCCAATCACTCAAGCAAGTTCACATCTATCTTCAAGAGCAGATTTTGCACTTTGTAGCAGCAGGTCCGATTTCAAGGAAGAACTCATTCATTTGTATCTAGTGCATCTAGAAGAGGTGCGACCTCATTGCATTCATTATCGGCCATTGTTGGGCCTGAGTTGTAAGCAGACTTCTGCCATTGTTCTATATTATAGAAGAGATTCATTGCTGGGTTTTTCTCCCTCAAGAGGAGGGTTTTCCCAGGGTATCTTTGTGTGTTCATTGTCTTATGTGTTGCAATTCTATTGAGTACTTTATTGTCTAATCTGATCTAAGAAACACTAACATGGTATCAGAGCGGGTGTGAAAAAGATCGTGATCAGATTTAGTGTGCAACACTTACTTTATTATTTTTCAATCTATCTCTTATTTCTCAAATTCAAGATGGTGAACGGTCTGAAAATCGAGGATAGACTCGAAGGGATTTCGAACTACACATCATGGAGGTTCAGAATCATGCTCACTTAGGAGAATGATTTAGCTGAGTTTGTGAAAACAAAAGTTCCTGAACCTGAGGAGGAAGAAGAGAAATTGCAGTGGAGGAAGAAAGACACTAGGGCAAAGAAAGTATTGGTTGATTCTGTCAAGGATCATGTTGTACCGATTGTCTTCAAGCTGGATATAGCAAGAGAGATGTTTACAACCTTGGAAGAGATGTACGAAATCAACAACACTAGTCGAGCTCTCGCACTAAAGCAACAACTTCATCATGTGAGAATGGCGAAAGGAGAATCTGTCATTACATACTTCATGAAGATTTCAGAGATAAGAGATCAGCTCTCTACTATTGGCCACATGATTGATGATAAAGACCTGACTATGCTTGCTCTCAATGGTCTTCCGCTTTCATGGGAGGCGTTCATTCAAGGAATCAGTGCAAGATATGAACTTCCCAAGTTTGATCGATTGAGGATTGACTGCATTCAAGAGGAGTCAAGACTAATAACAAGGGGAATTGGTCAAAGTTCAAAGAATGAAGATTTACAAGTTCTTGCCTCTCATTCATCAAACAAAGGAAAAGGCTTTAAGAAAGGATTCTTCAAGAGGAATCGAGGAGATGGAAATGATGATGCTCCTGCCTTCAAAAGGAAATGAGACATGTCCAAGATTCAATGTTTTCGTTGTGATAAGTATGGTCACTTTGCGAGGGTTTTTCCTCAATGACCTAAGCATCAAGTTGCCACTGCAGATGTTGAAGAAATCGCTCCACAAAAGGACTCCAGTGATTATTTCTTTTATTCAGCCTTGTCTAGCAATGTTTCTACTGACTCTAACACTTGGCTGATTGATAGTGGTGCTTCTAGGCACATCACCGGTTTCAGGGGTCACCTTTCAAACTTAATGGAAAGCAACTCTAGTGATCAAGTTGTTATTGGAGATGATGCTAGATATTCTGTAAAAGGGATCGGAAATTCCACTCTTCACTTGGATTCTGGGATTTCTTTGGAGTTGAATGATGTACTATTCATGTTAGGGATAAAGAGGAACCTTGTTTCAATTTCAGCATTAGAAGACAAGGGTTATCAAGCTGCCTTCTCTAAAGGAAAAGTTCTTATATGGGCAAAGAACTCCAGCTTCAAAACTGCTCAAGTGATTGGAGTTAGACATGAATGTCTTTTCAGGCTGTGCACTCATCCTCTTCAAGCGTTTGTGCATAACAGTACCAGCATGTGTGATCTTTGGCATCGAAGATTAGCTCGCATTCACTTTCGTGCCCTACCTATCATGGAGAAGATGGTCACTGGTCTTTCGAAATTCAATCAAGAACATGAAGGTACATGCAAGGGATGTTCCCTAGGCAAGAACACAAAAGGTACGTTTCATTCCAGTGAAAGTAGATCTAAATGTATTCTTGATCTCATTCATTCTGATTTGTGTGGTCCAATGTCTATTGCATCATCTAGTGGTTTCTTGTATTATATTATTTTCATTGATGATTACTCTAGAAAGACTTGGATTTATTTCTTGAGATCTAAAGAATCAGAAGAAGTATTAGAAAGATTCAGAGAATTCAAAGCACAGATTGAAAATCTGTCTGGGAAAAGGATCAAGGTATTGAGATCTGATAATGGTGGAGAATAAACTTCTGGCACATTTCGTGACTTTTGTATTGAAGTAGGGATTAAGAGGGAGCTTAGTGTTCCCTATAATCCACAACAAAATAGTATTGTTGAAAGAAAGAATAGATCTATTGTGGAAGTAGTGAAAGCTATGATCCATGATCAAGACTTACAAATCTCTCTTTGGGTTGAAGCATCAAGAACAACCGTCTATGTTCAAAACAGGAGTCCCCACAGGATCTTAGAGAATAAAACTCCTGAAGAAGCATTCTCAGGCGTGAAGCCTGAAGTTACTCATTTGAGGATCTTTGGCTGTCCAGTCTATGTTCATATTCCCAAGGAAAAGAGAACAAAGCTAGAGCCTTTTGGGAAGAAAGGAATTCTTGTAGGCTATAGTGAGACATCAAAAGCTTACAAGATATACATTCCAGGATAGGAGTCTATTGAGATTAGTAGAGATGTCACATTTGAGGAAGATGTTGCTTACAGAAGATCCAAAGGCACTCCTATGGAGATTGATGAAGAAGAACCTCCTCAAGATATGGAAGTTGACCATATTCCAGAGAACCTAAACGAGGATACAAAATCTAAAGAAGATATTGATCCAGCCGAGCCTTTGGATCCTACTGATGGGCCCCTAGACATTGTGATTGGAAAGAAAAGACCTCATTGGGCTTGTAGGACAATGCAGGAAGCAGAAAGTTTTGCAGCTCCAAAAGGATCTTTCAGAGAAAGTAAGAGACCTCACAAGTTCTCTAGT
Organism: Sequoiadendron giganteum; assembly: GCA_007115665.2. Lineage (NCBI taxonomy): Eukaryota > Viridiplantae > Streptophyta > Pinopsida > Cupressales > Cupressaceae > Sequoiadendron > Sequoiadendron giganteum. The sequence goes on along the minus strand of CM021102.1, from coordinate 435,575,460 downwards.
TATGTCACCTTGATGAGTCAGATTACTGAGTCAGAGCCTTCAAATGTTGAAGAAGCTTCTAGTCAACAAGTATGGAAGGATGCCATGACTGAGGAGTATCAGTCCATACTTAAGAACGATGTTTGGGATATAGTTCCTAGACCCAAAGAAAAATCTATGGTGTCTTCTAATTGGCTCTTCAAGATCAAGCATGCAGCTGATGGGAGCATTGAGAAACACAAGGCTAGATTTGTGGCTAGAGGGTTCTCACAAAAAGAGGGAGTTGACTATGAAGAAACTTTTGCTCCTGTGGCTCGATACACGTCTATTAGAACCATCATTGCTATTGCTGCATCTAAAGAATGGAAGATTCACCAAATGGATGTAAAGACAACTTTTCTGAATGGCGTAATAGAAGAAGAGGTTTACATTAAGCAACCAGAAGGATTTGAGGTACATGGGAAAGAGTCTCATGTCCGCAAGCTGAAGAAGGCCTTGTATGGTCTTAAACAAGCTCCTCGTGCTTGGTATGAAAGAATTGATCAGTATCTTTCAAGTCTGGGTTTCTCAAAGAATGATGCAGATTCTAACCTCTACTTCAAAGTAGTAAATGGTGAAGCATTGATTTTGGTTTTATATGTTGATGACTTGATCATTACTGGTGAAGAACATCTAATTCTAAAATGCAAGAAGGAATTAGCTTCAGAGTTTGAGATGAAGAATCTAGGTCTTATGCATTACTTTCTTGGCTTAGAAGTTTGGCAAAAGTCAGATGAGATGATTCTAAGTCAAGGCAAGTATACTGTTGACATTCTCAGAAGGTTTGGTATGATTGACTGCAAACCTATGTCTACACCCATGGAGACTAATCTAGATAAGTTGAAAGAAGTTGTAGCTAGTTCAGAACCAGTGGATTCTATGATGTATAGACAGTTGATTGGTTCATTGATGTATCTAGTTAACACTAGACCTGATATCTACTATGCAGTGAGTGCACTTAGCCAGTTTATATGTGAACCAAAGCAAATACATCTTGTAGCAACTAAACATATCCTGAGATATTTATGTGGCACAATTGGATATGGGTTGAGATATTCTTCAAACGTGGATTTGGAGTTGCATGGTTTTAATGATTCTGATTGGGCAGGATGTGTCTCAGATCGGAAGAGTACCTCTGGTTGTTGCTTCAGTTTGGGGACTGCTATGATCTCCTGGTGTAGCAGGAAACAGTCTTCAGTAGCCTTGAGTACAACTGAAGCAAAGTATATAGCAGCTTGTGTGGTAGTTCGTGAGGTAGTGTGGCTTCGTAAGCTACTTGCAGGATTGTTTGGACAATCAATGGAGCCTACTATTATACACTGTGATAATCAAAGTTGTGTGAAACTATCTGTCAATCCCATGTTTCATGACAGAACAAAACATGTTGAGATCAAGTACCACTATATTAGAGATATGGTGCAAGGAAAGCTATACAGTTGAGGTATATCAGCACTGAAGAGCAAACAACAGACATTCTCACCAAGCCTCTCGCCAGGATTAAGTTTGTGTACTATGTGTAATGCCTTGCCACGCAACCCTAGAGGAAGTTTCAATTCGCTACAAAAGTGTACTAATTTTTTTTTAATTAAAGATTGAATTAAACATACATGTTCACCTATAATTGACAACCTCCCCTAAGGCTACGTAACCGAGCTTACATAATTCCCATTAATAAACATCATCTAAATTATATTGCAACAAACATCTCAAGTAATGACATACATCTAACATAAGTAAATACAAGATAGAATAGATTAACCATCACATAAATCCATTACATAATTCCATTACATGATTACAATCCTCATTCCCAGAATGAGTAAAAATACATAAGTATAAAAATTACAAGATCCACCTCATAACAACAAGAGGGGTAAATACAATTGATACAAGAAGAATTACAATAGATCAAGAAGAGAGTAACAATATCCGCAAGCTGTCCAACTGGATGTCTCGCTTCCATGAACTGAAGAATGATGGGGGACCCAACGGTTTTGGTGCATGTTCCACCCTTCCAAGTGGTACCCGAAGGCCCACCCCCCATGCTAGGAGATAGTAAAAATACAACATGGACAAGATATCTACTACCTCTAACCAAAGGATGACTAACAGAACTAACTGACTCAACCATACATATGCACAATATAAATCTAACACTAACATGGTTACATTGCTTCCAGTCATAATAAAATCAAGTGTGCTAAAGAAATCGTACACACAACATATAAACAAGATTATCCTAGATAGAGTGTCATTGCAAAGTGCGTCATGAGATCTCCTCTGGGCATCCTTCATAGGTTCCGGTAATCTTGGTGACCTTAACCGAATCCCGGCCCTCATACTCACTCAAGCGGAATCAACTACCTCTCGTATGGACAAGCTAGTTGACCTTGCCATTCCAGGCCTTCTCACTCACCCCAAGTCTAAACAAGCCCTTGTGTCTGCGAGTGAGGTTAAGTTTTATCTTGGTTAATGTGAATGCATCCTAGTAATCTAAATACTTTGCTTTAATTATCACTTCTTAAAAAAACACTTTCGAAGGTTACCCGGTTTACCTCTTTGGGCTCTGGCCCCTAACAAAAGCCACTCTTCTAATGGATAACTCACTACTCCAATCTAGACTCCAAGGGTGACTCAAGTGTTATAGAACTAAATAACTCTGTCTCTCCTAATCTAGGAGACGACAATAAGGAATCTCACTCCAACACTTGGAGGAAAACATACTCAAATAAATCTACCCAAGGAATAATGAATATCAACTAACATGGGAATGACCCACATACACTGGAAGTATTTACAATAATTGCACAATTCACCCATTCCCAAACAATCAACATAATGGAAATAAGAGAAAATTGGTATGGTGGAGAATGCATCCTTGACTAAGAAAGAGTCTCAGTAATCAGTGATCCTTGATTGATAATGCAATTCTCTGCTGAGAGAGAGTTGAGGTGCAAGCCCTTGATAATGCAATTCTCTGCTGAGAGAGAGTTGAGGTGCAAGCCCTTGATAATGCAATTCTCTACTGAGAGAGAGTTGAGGTGTAAGCCCTTGATAATGCAATTCTCTATTGAGAGAGATTTGAGGTGAAAGCCCTTGTTTCCACCCTCTGGGAGAAGCTATGGTGGATGTCATGTGTGTGACTCCATGACAACATCACGTGAGGGAATCCGTGATGATTTTATTTATACCATCTATGGAAGTAGCCATAATGGTTAATATCACGTTGAGGTGATATTCTATTTTGTTTTCATTCTAATATGATGTGTCTTGTGCAGATGGAAGTTCATCCCTAGCTGAGAGGGAGTGTTGATGTTATTGAGCAGCTTCGGTCTGCACTTCCCAAGAAGAAAAGAATAAATTAAATGTATAGCCTCTAGGCTATTTAATTTATACCAAACAATAAATGTAAATGCTAAAGGGCCGACCCTTCTTGGTTCACATATTTTAGTCTTGGCTTGAGCCGACTTTATGCATTTATTATTTATCTTGTATGTGGGCATACCTATGTTGAAGAGGTGCCACACTTGTATAAATACAAGGTCTCATTTGTCTTTGCCTCACCCAATCACTCAAGCAAGTTCACATCTATCTTCAAGAGCAGATTTCGCACTTTGTAGCAGCAGGTCCGATTTCAAGGAAGAACTCATTCATTTGTATCTAGTGCATCTAGAAGAGGTGCGACCTCATTACATTCATTATTGGCCATTGCTGGGCTTGAGTTGTAAGCAGACTTTTGCCATTGTTCTATATTATAGAAGAGATTCATTGCTGGGTTTTTCTCCCTCAAGAGGAGTGTTTTCCCAGGGTATCTTTGTGTGTTCATTGTCTTATGTGTTGCAATTCTATTGAGTACTTTATTGTCTAATCTGATCTAAGAAACACTAACACTTTTCTCTCAGCAATGTATTGTAATCTTTTCAAGTTCTTTCATGTTGGGACAACAAATTGTAACTCCATTTTCAAGCTTACATAGCTGAATGTAATATATTTTTGATTAATAAAATAAGCTATTTTTACCTTCTCATTGCTATTTTATTGTGCAAATATTTTAGATAGTTGATAAGTAATTTTTTTGATTAATGGAAACAATAAATAAAATGACTAAATATATGACTAAAGTAATGACTAAATTAATGACTAAATGACTAAATAAATGACTACCATGACTAAATAAATGATTAAATTAATGACTAAATAAATCACGACCATGACTAAATAAATGATTACTTAACAACAATCAATGACTAAATTAACAACTAAATCAATGACCAAATCAATGACTAAATAAATAATTAAAATAGTTTAGTCATAAATTTGGTCGCGTTATAAATGACCAGCAATAAAATACTAATAGTCACATGACCAAAATTAGTCATTTATATGCAATTTTTAGTGGTTTATTTAGTCATATATTGTTGTTTTTGTACTAGTGCATGTTGTAATGCCCTACCATGTAAACCCCATAAGACACAACAACTAACAATAAATAGATTTTTTTTTTTTTTGAAGAATAACAATTAAATTAATCATAATTAAATAACTAATCAACATTAATATAATCCATATGACATCAACCTAATCCCATGGGGTTACATAGTACGCTACTCAAAATGAACCCAACCAACAACATCGTTAAACAAATCCAAATTAAATAAATAATAGAAGTGTGAATAGGAAACAACATAAACATACATCCAAACATAAATAAAATAGATATAGAATACATAATTATCATATTATTGCATTACAACTTCCAAGTTCACAATTACATTCGTGGAACATATTTCCACAGATACAACACATTAAGAAACCAATATATATTACAAAGATGCTTCCCTTATAATAATGGGAAGTGTACATCATAATCTGGAATAATACAACAACAAAGAATTAAATACTTAAAGAGATCCATCAAAAGGTAACATAAGTCATAACACCTAAACTGTCACCAACACTAGAAAGCTTCAGAACCACTACTATTGGTACAACTTTGCAGCATCATGATCATCGGTGAGAAACCCAATGGGTGCATAGCACGTTCCACCCAACCATGTGGACCTCAAGGCCCATGCCCCATGCTAGGAGATGACAAGAGGCCCACAACCAAGAACAACAATCAAGAAAATAAACAAGGCTATCAAGAATCCTTCACAAAACACAATAAACCCACAAAATCAACACAAGGAAACTTCATTTCTAGAGACACAAGAATGATGAAGAGAAACAACAACAACCCTGGTTGCTAAAGGTAGGGGTGTCATCACGTACGCTCTACATGGGTTACCCAAAACCCCTAATTTACTTGTTAGGATATCATTGATTATGGAAACTCTCAATGAGTTACCCATATGCCACTTTGTGTGCCGACCCCCATTGAGAGCCAATTCCCCTACTAACAACATCACAATACAAGGAACATGGTGTACCTTTATTCTCATAAAGCCAAGACATGAAAAGTACAACCAAATGCAAGGCATGAACCTACCCACACACAATTCATAACACAACATTGTAAAGGAACAAGGTAAAACCCGCATAATCTCAACCAAGCAAAAATAACTGTGGCATCGAGCCAAAATATAAATCACTAAGAAACAAATACTCCCCTTTCCTCTGGAAGATAATTAAAACAATCTAGTCAAGGATGAAGATGACACATGATTCCTTGAAATCTCAAAGTCACCACAAAATCCAACTAAACCAAAATTCTAAACTTAACAACATATAACTTTTTCATAAACAAATAGATCATCAACAAATACTCTCATTAATAACTAAAGCACATTTAAACAATGCATCATTCCAATTAAAATAAATACAAGATTAATATACAAATCATACTTTACTAAAATTCTAACAAAGCACGACAACTACTTGGCTATGTACATGATAGGTATGCCATTATAAATAATCAACCACACAAAGAAATCATATCACTATAGAATGTGTAAAGTAAACTGATGTTTCCAATCAACATAAAACTTAACATAGATAAACCTATTCTATATCAAATATTAATTTTGTTATTTCAAAATCACATTGCCACTAATAAACTACATTTTATACAATGCATTCTAACTCTCAATACATTAAGGAATTTATCTTAATCTTTGAAAACATATATATATATATATATATATTGTATATTTAAGAAAACTCACTCTTACAAAGTATTTATTATTAAATTTAAATCAGAATAATTCTTAAATCTAATTTTCCATAATCTCCATAATATAATCAACATACACACACACACACACACACACATATATATATATATATATACATATATATACATTATTCTTTACACAAAATTTTGACAAACAAATAATATGATTACACAAATTTACATTTCTCTTTTAATAGAAAAGAACAAGGATAATAGAGTTTTTTGTTGCTACCTAGAGTCTTTTTCCTGGAAAATAATCGGAGATGATTTACTATACCAAACGCTTCCAACAAGTTGCGTTCTTACTCAAATTTTCTGAGATCCACAACTATTGAATCCAATTTCGAAGAACCAAATTTCCAAAGCAAAGCTAATATTCTTATTATTATTATTTTTCAAAAAAATACAGAGTTACTTTTTTTTTCTAGCAAACTCCAAAAAGACTAATTGTAGAGAGAATTTGGTTTCCTTTGTCTCCCTTTTTGAAAAAGCCACCAAATTGGATATTAAATCCAGAAAAAGTAAAAATAAAAATTTTTCCATCAATTTCCGAAATTTACTCCACATGAAAATAGCCACTTGCCAATAATTCTATTTTTCCCAATTTTCAATTAAGCATTTTCACCTAGATTTCCTTTCTAACTATTTCATCAACAATGTAAATAATATAATTTGCATGCTTAAAATATAATTAAGATTATGGAAATAAATATTATCCAAAATAAATAGTAAAACAATTTAAACTATGCAACATTTAAATTTATGATTTAATATTAAATTAAATAACTCAATTTTTTTGAAATGTTATGGAGCATTTTCAGGGCACCATACCCTTCACAACAAGCCACAAGGGTCAAAAAAGAGAAAGTCTAAAAATAAAAAATTAAGAAAATAGAAACCAGAGACAACACACTGGCAGCACAGAGACCACAAAGAGACAATCGAAAGACAAGACACCTGCACAGGCAACAACTAACTAGCGTTGTCCCAATTTTTGAGCAGGAGGTCCACAACCTCATCACCCACCCAGTCTTTGTTCTGCTGACTGTTATTTCCCTCTAGTTCCTCCTTGATAGCATTAGATAGGGTGTTAGTGACAAATGGCCAAACTTCATGGTGAAGCGGGTCAACCCATGGAACCTTTTGTCGAGCGTGTCCATTATCTTCTCCAAATCACAGGGCTCCTCCCCAATCTCCATGGTCCCTGGGACCTCACCAAGCTCTTCCACCAGAGGATACAGAGAGTGAGAGGCAGAGCCAACTTTAGGATCCATGTTGTCCTCAGGAGTAAATTGGGGCCCCTCCACAATCTCGTCCTCATCATCTCCAGTTTCCTCTTCCTTGTATCCTTTGCTGTCAAACCGCTCCTCCTCTGAATCCTCAATAATCAACCTCTTTTTTTTGTTCTTTGCAAGCCTCTCAGATCTCCTTCTAGCATTTTCTCCACCAGTCATCTTAGTAGTCCCCACAACAGTGTCTCCTCTGGATTCTTTCCTTATTATGTTCCTGCCCTTTCCTTCCCTAACAATCGGGTCCGACATACCTTTCTCCTTCCCTTTTTTAGTTAAATAACTCAATGTTATAATTGATCATAATAATAATATTTTTAAATGTCTTAAATTAAATATCTTATATAGACAATTTATTAATTTACATATATTTAAATTAGATGGTATACCATAAATAATTTAAAATATGTAATATTAATAAGGCAATAAATGTCCACTTAAAGTAAATAACATTAATTATATTATCTAGCTAATTTTTATTTTCTAAAAGAATTAATGACATTCATGACAAATACAATTCAATTATTTAACTATCCTCAACAATAATAAATATGGTTGAAACAACCAATAATTAACAAAATTTAAATAATGTGCTTAATTAAAGCAACATTAAATTTATTAACAAAATTTTAAATTAACAATTATAATAAATGATTAGCCAACATTAATAATACCATTAAAATAATAAACATGCCAACCCAAAGAAACTCTTACCCAATCGACCCAAGGACCCAAGCGGAGAGGCACTACACCGTATCAAATACCAAATAGGATAAGCATGATCTTCACACTGGTACATGGTACTAGACCAACATGGTGACATTAATGACAATATATGACAAACTTCTAAAAATCTCCCCCTTTTTCATTGATGGAAACATGTGCAAAAATTCTGATTCAAAATTCTACAAACCAAAAATTCTCCCCCTTTTGAAAAACTCCCAAAATTCTCCAATTCTTCTCCAAATATCTCCCCCTTTGACATCAATGGAAAAGGGCACCGACATGGTGACATCTAGTATTCAAAAATTCCTAATTCATTCAAAAATTTCAGAACTTTTAAACAACCAATCCTTCAAACCAAAATGACACTTGTCACCTGAAATCTCTTTTTGTACCTATTTTTGATAAAATGATATAATTTCTTCCATTCAAGGACTACAGAGTCCATTCTTGCACACACACTATCCAATACATCCAATAGTGTGAAGGAGGATGACCAATTTGTGGATGAGCATTGTTTCTCACAGTCTTCTACATCAGAGAATATTCCAGAAAGATGGTCTAACCAGACCTCAACCACTTCCCTAAGAAGCTAGAAGGTCTTCACTATGTCATCCCTTTTCCTTTGCACAATGATCATTTCAGCCTGAAGTTCACCAATACTGAGCCTTTTCTTCCCTTCTTTGTCTTCAAAAATATCAAATTTCTTTCCAATGTTGTTCACTTTAGATTCTATTTCTTCAATTCTACTTCAAAAGTTATCAACTACAATAGGCCATTGGAGACAATACTTGTATATATCTGAAATTTATTTTATGCATTTCTTTGTCTCTACAATTAGTTCAAATAACCTCTGCTTTTCTTTAGAACACCTCTTTTCAACTAAAGCTTCCAATTTTTGTCCTCTTGAACCTTCAAGAAACATTCTCTCTTCAACTATTTCAACTAGATTTTCAGGTAAAGAATCAGAAACATTAGATACATTAATACCTTTACGAAGTAGATATTCAACTAAAGCATCATCAATTTTAAGTCTATCAACGGGTGAGGCCGTACTCCATACATCACCAAATTTCTTCATTTTTCCTTTTATTAACATGGAATAGATGCCTTCTAGATCGAAAGATTATGATCCAGCCAAATATTCTTCTTCTTCTTTCTTTTCTTCAGAGATAGCAATGACATTTTCAGAGACAACTTTTATTTTCTTCAATTCTAGAGGGGAATTGCTAGTGAATACTTCCAATTCCTTCATCCCAGAGGAAGAACCTTCCTCAAATTGACTCACCATGACTTCACTAGAGCTCATTACATTCTGCAATGATAAGAAATTTTTTTACACGCACTTGCTTTATCCTCCAAGCTTTCCAAGTGCCTGAATATTTGTTTTGCAATGGGAATCCCAGATTCCCACTCAACATATTTGTTTCCCAGTAGTGATTAGATAAAATAAAATACTAAACATGTAAGCAAGGACGCAAAATAGAATGGGTATCCTTCTCCCAGTGTTATTTGTATATTCTCGATAATATTTTCAAGGATTAGCTTACATGGATCAAATTGTATATTCTCAGTAATGCAATAAAACTTCTACTCCTAAAAATCACCCTACAAAGTACTAAAATTCATCTCCTATCCCTATTCACAAAGCCTTCTTCATAGATAGAAAAACTAGAGAAAATTCAAAGAAGGTTTTTATGGTTGGGAGCTAAATAAAATAAATGCTTATATTTGGTTAATTGGGATATTGTTTGCATAAACAAAATGAATGGAGGCCTTGATAGAAGAAAAAACAAATAAACGAACCTAACAGTTATTTCCAAAGTTAGTTGGAGATTGATAAAACAACAACTTGAATGGATCAATATTCTTAGAGCTAAGAATTTGAATGGTGTGGAGGGAATCTCTCTCATTAATAATGTTCAAATCCCTATAGGCTCTATAATCTAGAATAACCTCCTCAAAACCAAGAAGTTAATTTCTTAGGGTATTTTTTGGCACATCAAGAATGGTGCCTCAGTGATTTTTTGGGAAGATATTTCAATCTCAAAGCTGGCCCTTCATCTCAACCAGACTTACTCTGCTATTAAATTAGATCTTTGCACTAGATTGGGTTCAAAGGTAATTTATTATTTGGACTACTCATTTCATCCTCCTTTGTAGAAGATTGATCCTAACTAGTATGATCCCCCACTTCAATTGGCCATTGTAGAAATTCTTAGAAATATTTATAATTTGAGATTCTACAAAACTAATTTTCCTAAATCCTTGGTTTGGGAAAACTCGAAGTATGACAATTACTCTGTTAATTCTAGCTACAACCTTCTAAGTACCACTTTGGATTCTTAATTTTATTGGATAAAGATATAGAATAATACATCAATACCTAAGGTTAAGTTCTTTTGGTGGATATATTTCTATGAGAAAATTCTAATGTTGGACAATCTCCAAAAGAGAGAGGCAAATATTCAATAGGTGCTTTCTATTTGATAAATAGGAAGAAACAACTTCTCATCTTCTATTTCATTGCTCTTATTCTTGACAAGTTCATGAAAAAATTCAATCCTTTTTTCAAGTTAGCTAGGTTCAAGGAATAAAAATATCAAAATTATGGTGGATTTTTGGGCCCCTCAGGTCTACCACCCCATACTTTCTAAACTTTAGTGATAGGCCTTTATCTTCATAGGATGGGTGTTATGGAAATAGTGCAATAACTAGATATTCAAGAATAAAAAAACCCTTCGAAGGTTATAATAGATAAAATTATCAATAAGATCAAAAAGAATGTTAAAATGGATTCTTTCAGGCCTAAAAGGAATCCCACTACTATATATTTTGATATTTCTTCATCCTAGGGATTGATAGACTTTCTAAATTCCCAAAGTTCCAAAATTCATGTTGATAGAAAGAATACCCAGTAGTCCCCTAGATCTTACATAACTTAAGCTAAAATTTTATAACTCAGCTAAAGTGAAGTTGAGGTTGGGTAGGTGGGGGTGGCATGATACAGGATCACAGAGGGAAGGTTCTTCTCCTTTATGATGTCAATTTGGGAAGGAAAACATCCAGCTATGAACATTAGGAATTATGAATTCTCTCATGTGTTTTGTATATGGAAAAAGATGGCAGATGTGATTGTAAATCTGGGTGTATTCATGGAGAAGATTCCAATTTGGGAGGATAATTTAATGATCCCAAAAATATGAGAGGGCTTATCAATAATGATGAAAATGTACTCTAAAATAGAGATTAATTTGAACCCCCTTTGGGTTTATTATGATAACTGGCATGACTCAAGTTGCATGAAGTTAAATCATCTCCTTCCACCTATTCATAAAATTGTTTTTCCCATGACAAATAATAGCAATTAGTCTTTCCAATGTTGTCGTCACAAACCTCCTCTTTCTGAAGTGACTGGTGAGATGGGAGGTGACTTCGTTTAATAATAATCCACCTCATGTCAAACCTAGAAGAAGGATACATATTTATGGGCTATCCTTCAAAGAGGAAATTTGTCCTCTTATATTGAGGCCATGATAGGTCACGACCCAAATTTATTAATTGAGTTTGCAAACTCATGGAAGGATGAAAATATTGAAGTCAGGGGCCTTTATTTTACAATTACTATGGAGATCATCTATGATTCTACTCAACTTTCCCTTAACGAAGCCTACATCCCTAGAAAGTCGAAAGGCCATTATAAAAAAGATAAACAAATTCATCAAAAAGAAGGAGAAGGTAAAATATCTCCAAAATGGATTCAATAGGGATGATCTTCCTAGTGTTAAGAGAAACATGGATGAAGTCATCATGAGATAAAATCATGCTAGAAGTTATATTCAAATGATTTCATGCTCATGTTTTACCAATGCTCAAAAACTTTTGATATAATGTTAAAATATATTTTTTTATTTTGGATTATGTCATCTCTTGATTAATCCTCCCATATTTCTATTTTAGATAATTCTAATGATTTGTGGTATCCCACCCCTGAGAACTACCCTAATGGCTCCCCTTCTCAGGAAGACTCTCCTACTTTTTCTAATTATCCTTAGACTAGAAACCTTACTACCCCCCTAGATCCCCAATCCAAAATGTGAAATAGGAGAAAGTGCTTGAAAACACTCAAACATAAGCTACTACCTATACAATTTGTGTTCGTTTATGATTGAAAATGAATGAATTAAGTGAAGAATTTAACATCCAAAACACCATATTGAAATGGATGCTTTCCCAATTAGTTACTATTAAAAATAAGGTCCAAAATCTGGAGATGAAGGTGCTCAAGAACAAGGAGGACTTGCCAGGTAAAGTTGAGGATGAGGGCTATTTGAACCTCATGTCAACCCTCACAAAGACCTTTGGGAAGTGGGCTAAATTGGAGACAAAGGTTGAGGAAATTAAGTTTACAAATGGGACTTTGGTGGAGAGAAATTAACTTCAGGAAGAGGTGGCCACCATGCATAGTAACTATGAACCCCTATCCTACACTTGCACAAAAAACAACAAACAATCACAAGATTAGATCATATGCAAGCACGAATGAAGGATTCCCCATTAAATCCATTTACTAAAACTCAAACTAGGAAAATGAAGAACAAAGTAAGTAGATCCTAATTAAGTAAGCAAACTTGTGATCCCATGGGGGTATTGGTGCCAATTGATGTGTCAAAATTGGCCCTTTCCCAACTCCTAAATTGAAAATGTTGATGATGTGTGGATTTCTCAAATCTCCTTAATGATATTTTGGCATAACCTAGTTATGGAATTGTGAAAATGATGAACATATGGAATGAAATGCACAAAATTGGCTCTCAATATCAAGAGAGTAACTTTGCATGAGATTGTGGATGTTGAATGAGAGGAATAACCTTTCATTTATAGATTTCCAAATTGGAAGAGTAAGGGATTTGGATGAATGTGAGATCATTAAACATCCAATGACCAAGTGCCACTTGTCAAGATGTGCATGGTTGATGGTTGTGCACATTTTGGCCAAAGTGCCTATAAATGTAATTAGGTGGAATTTGAAATTGAGGAAATGACATGTGAGAGAGAAAAAAGAATGAAATAAATGCCACTTGGATCAATGCACAAGGACATGTAAGAGGAGTGAATGCTTTGTTGGAAGTACCCATCCACTTGGACTTTTTGAATTGAAACTTGAGGGAATATTCTCTTTTTATGCCACGTGAGGGAAAATAGAGATTTAATAAATGAATTAAATCTATTTTCATGTGCACGTTGCATTCTCTAGAAGATTTTAGTGATAGGGATTAACTTAATCAAGATTTGATTAATTTAATGAGAGGTTAGGTGATTTGACCATTTTGACTTAAATTTTTATGATTGATTTAAATAAAAAATGAGAGGAAAGATTAATTAAATAAATGTTTTTGATTTATTTAACTAAAAGGGGAAATGTTAAATTAAATTAAATAAGGTTTAATTTATTAAATTTAATAAGAAGACTTTAGAGACTTGATTTAAATAAAATGAATTATTTAAATAAACTGAGATATAAGGTTAATTAAATTAAATTGATTAATTTAATCAACAGAGGAGAAAGACTTAATCAAATAAATAATGATTTATTTAATTAAGAGACAGAAGGTGATGACAAGCTGAGAGTAATATTTAGGAGGAAATATCGATAGTAATTAGGATCAAGTGTGCCAAATCGAATTGTACATTTTCCATGTCTACATTTTGCCCCTCTTTGAAGCAATGTACTTGTTGCACTGATTCAAAGAATAAACTGTTGTGATCAAAGTTCAAAATTTCTCAATTTTTTCAGATGCCCCACTACTACCCCAACAAGAGGATTATGTTGGTATACTGCCCCCTCAAGAGGTCGGACAATTTTTTTAATTTTTTGGATGATCTCACGAAAAAAGATGACATGGTGCTTGACATGTTAAAATTGCCCCGGAATGCCAAAAAATGAGTTAGAATGCCAAAAATGATGCAAAATGGCGCTCGGTTGGACAAAAATGGCACACTTTGAGCTCTGAGTCTTGGTCGAGATGGCACAATGATAGCTTCCTAGGCTTGTGTCAGACAGAGTACGAGTACATCAGCAACCAGTCGCTACAGGACCCGTGGTATGTACTCCCATCCCAACTTTTGATTTCTCATTTTTTGTGCATTAATTAGGGTCAAATTTAGTTTTAAGTGGTGTGGCGCTATATAGCACCACTGAAATTACTTGGTTGGTGCCGCACGGTCCTAAACAGGGCCACATATGCCAAGAGCGCCACACAGTGCACTTTGGAGATTAGGGTTCCCGGGGTCAAAGTCGGCCGCATGCGCAAACAATGCCGCATGACACAGTTAGGAAGTTAGGGTTGTCAAAGTCCGTCATGCGATGTAGTTTGGAACTTTACAAACTATGCCGCATTTGCAAATAGCACTGCATATCCTGTTTCAAACGAAAAATTATGTGAGTGACATATTTTTCTAAGAGACTTGATGCAATGGTTTTCCCTTGTGTAGGAGGAGCTTGATATACTTCATTTGAGGGACCACAGATGGACGGTGCTCCACAAATTGTAGGGTATGCATGTGTACCTTCAAGAGCAGTTTAGTATTCTTGGTCTTTGGTATATTGCATACATCCTTCCTATCCGTACACACTTAGGTATGATGACAGCTTTGGCCAAGCGGTAGCATAGTGAGACGTCTTCCTTCCATCTGCCTATTGGTGAGGCCACCATCACTCTTGAGGATGTCTGGAAAATTCTCTAATTGCCTATTCATGGAACCAGAGTGATTTACGATCCAGAGGAGGGTAGGGATGTCTGCTTTGACGTCATGGGCGTTGATGAGCTTATCCTTTATGATGGGTATGATGGGAATTTCATTTTAAGTGATAAGAGCTGAGGTCTTAGGGTTTCAAAGTTACCCATCGTAACTTTGAATTATCAACTTTTGTAAACCCTCTTGTTATGTTCGAGCAGTGACTTATTATGGGGGGCAATCGGTCACTTAAGTGAGGTTTTGTCCCTCTCGGGTCGTGCTTTACCAGCCCCATTTCACCTGATTCGCCGGTCTTTTTACCAAGACGGCTTATGTTCTATACCGTAGGGAGTTTCAATGCGGGTCCCACTTGGATGTTTTATCTGAATTCTGATGAACCATTTGATCATTGGTTTGGATCTGGGCCACTTCTCGCCAACCTCGCAGGTTTTCCTATTGGCATCACCAAAGTGGTGCGAGGTTCACGAGATGTCGCCATCTGGCGTAAACGGATGTGTGGGTTTTCTTCCCGAGGTGTTGGTAGTGACGTGTGGTCGTCCTTTCACTGGCAATGGTCATTATTAACAGGCTTAATTATGGTTTCTTGCACACGTCGCACGAGCAGAGTAAATATTATGAAGGGTGTTGCGAGGTCTGTAAGGACGTGGCATGTGGATTTTCTTCTTCTGCCAATAGGGCTATGTGGGTCCCACTGTGTGGTTTGGATTTGCTGTTTCTTAGGGTTTTTGATTGGATGTATTTTCCCAGGTGTCGAGGTGGATTTTCAGTATCCATTGACTTGATCTCAACCCTTCATTTTGTCAAGTGTGTTCCGAATCGGTGGTTCAATTTCCATGAGGGGGTGTGTGACTTGTCTGCGTGGCATTTATTTGCTGGTTGTTGCTTGTGTCATTAATGGCATGGGTTTTCCTTCTCCAGAGGATCTCCACCTAATTCTCTTCGACGTATGAATAGTGCCATCCTACTGAGAGTATTCATGGTTATCTTGGTCGCTAATTGTTTGAGTGCTTGAATTGCTTTCAAGCAATTGTACCCTGCAGGTTGGGGCCATTCTATAAATGCAGACTAAGTTGTGTGCAATTAACATTGCATCTTCTTATGTCTATGTGCAGGAAGGTTTCTTCTCCTATGTGTTGCAGAGCTCTGCTTTTTTTATGGATAAATCAATTAAATGGAGGAGTGCAAGGCTGGGATCCCAAGGGTTGCCAGTCATGATGGAGCCTGTTATACCCATATCACCTAGGGGTTCTACAAGAAATACTGAAAAGAAGCCAGTGCACTGTTCGTCTCCGGTGATCATTTCAAATTCAGGTGAATATGATATCGACTCGGACTACAGGTGTTACTTGGCCACTTTAATTGAACTCATGGGAGTTAATGAGGAGGTCCTGGCAGTTGAACCTGTAATTTCATTGGCATCGGGTCCGGTTGTTAGGGGTCGTGCTAGCAAGGCTAGTTGCGAAGAGGAGGTTCCGTCACTATCTTAGGCGCGGAATCGAAGCGGTCCCCTGTACCGGGGCCGTGTTTTCTCATGATGATGATTGGTGGTGGGTTAGTTGGACGTGTTTGCTCCTGCTTTTTTTTTTCTCCTGTGGACGTGGACGTGTGCGTGCTTTGCACGAGATTTTGTTCTCCAACTGGTTACTGTGTAACCGTTTTTTGATTCCTTCGATCATACATGATGTTATTGAATGATAAGGAATGTGAATTTGAATTTCACTTTGAGTTGAAATTCAATTTTGTATTGACAATGTAGCCTAATGCTTGTTGCTCTCCTGATATAAAGGAGATTTCACGACTCATTGTAGAGAGCTTTTTTTGGGTCCAAGGCTTTGGAATCTATACAGATAGTTTTAAGGTTGAGGGGTTATGAACATATAGTTTAGGAAATCATCCCGAGTAGGGATTTGGATACAGTTAGTATGCTATGCTTTTTAATTAATGATATTGAAACAAATCTACAAAATTAAGATGGTTTACTCTCCTGTGTGTGTGCCATGGATTATGAATGGAGTTATCAAGGGTTTCTCTTTTTCATTTTCAACAATTAATTGAAAGTGTAGTTAGTTTTCTTGCTTTAACTTAAGAAGTTAATCAAATGCTTGAAGAGTCAATTACATGTTCATGGTTGTATATGCTTAGGATTCGTGAAGAAGTACTGTCTTAATGTATTGAAGTATCTCATGATAGTAATGCTATATGAAGATAAGTTCGTAGTATCAGAATTATAATTTGTATGACTCTGTTGCCTGGTGGATGAGGCATTGAACAATGTTTATAGCCTTCTCTTTGGTATAAGACTGTAAGCTTTAAGTATGGTAACCCAAATACTGAATATAAACACATATTAAAACTTTGTCTTCCCTCGGGAGGTATTTCCTTATTGTTAGTGGGACAATTCCGTTGCTCTTTGGTGCTGGTAATTATTCTCTGGTATGCCAATACCGAGAATGGTGATTATTCCTTTGAGTGTGTAGGGATTGTGATCTATATGTAGAAGGTGTTCTGATCAGTTATATGGCTTTCTTATGAACACATGTAGGTTTACCCACCTTGGTCCTACAGAGCCAAAAGTGTAGGAGAGAATCAGTTCCTAACTGACGCTCGTTAGTTGGCCACTAGTTGTTGCAGTTATCCTTGAAAGGGGCTGGCTACCTCTTAGAGAATTGCAATCGCTATGTGGGAACAAACACCAACAAAATGGCGACTCCACTGGGGATGAACTTAGAATATTTGGTTGCAGACGGTGCTGTTATAGAGTCATATTAAATGACATGTTGTTCTGAATTTACACAATGAATGTTTTCAAACTAAGCGAAAGGAGGTAGTTCAAATTAATCCTGATAGATCTTATGGTCTATGGTTTCTTATAAGAAAAGGATTCAAGAGTTCTAGAGTTATTCATTGAAGGATGATTTTATTTGGGAGAACTTGTGAGAAATTTAAAGAAAAATAAGAGTGAGAGAAGGATGATTAAGGAACCATAGAGGTCAGAGGTGCTTATCCAGAATTTGTTAGAATTCCACGACAAGTGATTATGACTGTGAAAGATATTACTGATGGTATGGTGCAACTCTGTAATGGGTAGTGAAACCCATAATCTGATTGAACCTAGAAAACAAGCTGTCAAAGGCTTTGAAATATTGTCCTCTAAAAGGAGGTGGCGACTCTGTCTAAAGAACCAGTGAATAAATGAAGAAATAGTTCAAGATTTGTTCTATTTACAGTCTGGAAAAGAGGTTGATACATGCTGCAAACAACTACCAGGTATTTCACCAAAACTAAAGTAGTTCACTACTTCTAATGATAATGGGTGTTTTGATTAAGGATAAAATGGTTCCAAATTTATATGTCAAGCATATACAAGGGAACAATGATTGGTTTTACCATACCTCTAGTAATACAAGATGTAAAGGATTTATGAAACAAATTTGTATTGCATAAAATCTTGGAAAGCAAGGAATACTTTTGTCAGTCGTTAATAAACTCCTGGTTGAGCTAACAAGTGATCTACCTGATAATTGTATGCTAGTGAGTAGTCTCCCATGTGTAAGGTCAAACATAAATATGCCAGAAGAGCAAGTTGTATTAAGTCCTTTGGGGAGTTTTGTAACTCAAAGGTATATGCCTTTTATGTTTAGTGGTATCAGTAATTACCCTAATTCAATTCCTAAGAAAATTAGGAAGTATTTACCTCAATATACAGGGCATGTTGCAGAATCGGCTTCAAAGTATTTACAACATTTTGTAGATGTAATGGGTGATTATGAAATTGATCATGAAGATGTTGTAATGAAACTATTTGTGCAATCCTGGAAAGGTGATGCTAGGGACTGGTTTTCCTATCTACCTGCCTTTTCTGTTAACTCATGGAATTAGTTGGTGATTGCTTTTATGGAACAATTCGGTGAAAGAGTCAATCCCAACACATTGAGAAAAGGATTTATGGGAATTCGCATACAAGAGGAGGAATTAGTCCCACATTTTAATCTCAGGTTTTCAAGAGCTTTAAGGGAAATCCCTAAAGAAATAAGACCAAATGAGGTTGAAAGCTTGGTAGTGTATCTAGGTGCTTTCAAAAAGAGAGTGAGTTTTTTATTAAGGGATAAAGAACCTACTACTCTACCTCAAGCATACCAGCTAGCTATGGAAATTGAAAATAATATGAAATATTCAATGATGAAGAGGTATCTGGCTGCAAGTATTGATTACCCTAGCCTAACCAATGCTAGTAGAATGTTAGAGCCAGCTATTCAAAAAATTGATGATAAAATTCTTGCTAGAATTGTTATAAGTCCGGGAATGTAGTTTGATGATAATGAGATCCAAGTTGAAACCGAGTCCGATTTGAGTGAAGATGATCAAGTTTCTTGTGTATCAGAACTGTATGATATGAAAAGGCAAGAGAAGGAATCATCATATGAGTTTTTTTTTATATTTTTGAGAATATTAATACAAATTCCTATAGATCAAAGGCCTAATGATTATGAGTGCATTGATTTTTTTTGTGAACTATCCGACTCAAGACTGAGTTCCTTACCAGAGAAATTGAAACCTGCTAATTTGGCTCAAGTGATTCAAAGGATAGAGATTGAAGAGTCGGTCAGGAATGCATCTATACAAAATAAAGGTGGTGCTTATTCATTACAGGATGTTTGCATAGATAATGATGAAAATGAGAGGAAAAATGATGTAGGAGTGTATGAGACACCTATTGTGTTTCCTAATCCTAATTGTGATTCACATATCACTGAAATTCTGCTACAGGCTAGTGATTATGACTTTAAAGGTAATGTTTGTAGTATTGAGAATGTAGTAGAAATGTTATTTTTACTAGAGTTTTGTGGGGATGAAGAGCCCCATGTTTGTTCCCAAGTGAAAGAATAATTGTCAAATAATGTATATCTGGAGTGTACCTCAGATATATTAGCATTAGAATAGGGAAGCTATATAAATGTTGAACAATCTAAGGATATTGATACCTGTGATCAGAAGAATATAATTGGACATAGCCAGTATTGTGATGAATACATTCGCCCTATGGTCTTTTCTAACTATCTACGTAAAGTGGAGATGGAGGTGTTACTGCCCTCTAGCGTTGATGTAGTTAGTAAGGGGTTTTTAGAGTGTGCTGAATTATTCACTTATGAATCAACATATTCAATAGACAGTGCTGAGTACAATGAAGCCAGTATGTATTGCTCTATCTTTTTGATCAAAGTGAAGTTGATGCTTTTAAACCTATCTCTGAGGGTTTTTATATTGAGATGAAGGAAGAGGTACAAGAAAGGATGTTTATGGAGTGGCCGGAGATGAATGTGTTTGTGCATTCCATGAAGAATGATGTAGCCAATATTGCTAACTTCTATAATGCCCTGGTGTACTCCCACTTGACTGATTTCATAGAATGGCAACTAAACTCGAATAGGAAATGCCAGGAGAAAATTTCCTCGAGCTATGTATCATCTTGGTTAGGTAATGTAAATAAGGGTACTTTGCGTACTGTTCTATATGACAAATTTCAGTTTAATGTGCAATCTGATGATACTGGAAGATGAGGTTATAGACCAAGTAAGTTATGAATGCTTCCATTTCCTGATATAGTTAGGCCAACATCCTATGAAATATGACCAAAAGCAGGATGAGATGAAGTATTATCATGGTCATATGTTGCTCTTAAAATGGTGGGGCAAAGCATTGGTTAGACTAGTACAGGGTCAGAGAGTGGATATCCACCATTGCAGTCTCAAAGGTGTTAGTTATCCCATGCACTTCAAAACATCAAATGGTGAATGTTGCAAGCTTTTTTTCTGTCAAGAAACAAAAAGTTTTGTTTTTGATAGAGGTAAACCTTGATTTCTCTTGCTTGGTAGCCTGGGGCTACCATTTTTGTGTACACAGGTCTAGTTGACAGAACAAGGCAATGTATCTATTAGAAGGCTTGTGCAATTCGGTAATCCGGTTTGTGAAACCAGAGGTTCTAGATTCTTGCTATGCCCATAGGGGGCATACATCCCCAGTCGAAGCCACTGATGGGAATTTCATTTTAAGTGATGAGAGCTGAGGTCTTAGGGTTTCGAAGTTACCCATCGTAACTTTGAATTATTGACTTTTGTAAACCCTCTTGTTATGTTCAAGTAGTGACTTATTACAGGGAGCAACCAATCACTTAAGTGAGGTTTTATCCCTCTCAGGTCATGCTTTACCGGCCCCATTTCACCTGATTCACCGGTCTTTTTACCAAGACGGCTTATGTTCTATATTGCCAAGAGTTTCAATGCGAGTCCCACTTGGATGTTTTATCTGAAGTTTGATGAACCGTCCGATCACTGGTTTGGATTTGGGCCGATTCTCACCAACCTCATAGGTTTTCCTGCTGGCGTCACCAAAGTGGTGCGAGGTTTGCGAGATGTCGCCATCTGGCATAAACAGATGTGTGGGTTTTCTTCTTGAGGTGTTGGCACTAACGTGTGGCTGTCTTTTCACTGGCGATGGTCATTAATAACATGCTTAATTATGGTTTCTCGCACACCTTGCACGAGTGGAGTAAATATTTTGAAAGGTGTTGCGAGGTCTGTAAGGATGTGACATGTGGATTTTCTTCTTCTGCCAATAGGGCTATGTGGGTCCCACTATGTGGTTTGGATCTGTTGTTTCTGAGGGTTTTTGATTGGATGTATTTTCCCAGGCGTCGAGGTGGATTGTCAGTATCCATTGACTTGATCTCAACCCTCTGTTTTGTCAAGTGTGTTCTGAATCGGCGGTTCAATTTCCATGAGGGGGTGTGTGACTTGTTTGTGTGGCATTTATTGCCTGGTTGTTGCTCGTGTCATTAATGGCACGGGTTTTCGTTCTCCAGAGGATCTCCACCTGATTCTCTCTAGTGTGCAAACTGTGCCGTCCTACTGAGAGTATTCATGGTTATCTTGGTCACTAATTGTTTGAGTGCTTGAATTGCTTTCAAGCAATTGTACCCTACATGTTGGGGCCATTCTATAAATGCTGACTAAGTTGTGTGCAATTAACATTGCATCTTCTTATGTCTATGTGCAGGAAGGTTTCTTCTCCTATGTGTTGCAGAGCTCTATTTATTTTATGGATAAATCAATTAAACACTAGAGTGCAAGGCTGGGATCCTGAGGGTTGCCAGTCATAATGGAGCCTGTTACACCCATATCGCCCAAGGGTGCTACAAGAAATACTGAAAAGAAGCCAGTGCATTGTTCATCCCCGATGATCATTTCAAATTCAGGTGAATCTGATACCGACTCGGACTACAGGTGTTACTTGGCCACTTTAACTGACCTCATGGGAGTTAATGAGGAGGTCCTGGCATTTGAACTTGTAACTGCATTGGCACCAGGTCCGGTTGTTAGGGGTCGTGATGGCAAGGTTGGTCATGAAGAGGAGGTTCCATCACTGTCTCAGGCGCGGACTTGAAGCGGTCGCCTGTACCAGGACCATGTTTTCTCTTGATGATGACTGGTGGTGGGTTAGTTGGACGTGTTTGCTGCTGATTTTTTTTTCTCTTGTGGACGTGGATGTGTGTGTACTTTACACGAGATTTTTTCCTCTGACTGGTTACTGTGTAACCGTTTTTTGATTCCTTCGATCATACACGATGTTATCAAATGATAAGGAATGTGAATTTGAATTTCACTTTGAGTTGAAATTCAATTTCGTATTGACAATGTAGCCTAATGCTTGTTGCTCTCCTGATATAAAGGAGATTTCACGACTCATTGTAAAGATCTTTTTTTGGGTCCAAGGCTTTGGAATCTATACAAATAGTTTTAAGGTTGAGGGGATATGAACATATAGTTCAGGAAATCATCCCGAGTAGGGATTTGTATATAGTTAGTATGCTATGATTTTTAATTACTAATATCGAAAAAAAACTAAAAAATTAAGATGGTTTACTCTCCTATGTGTGTGCCATGAATTATGAATGGAGTTATCAAGGGTTTCTCTTTTTCAGTTTCAACAATTAATTGAAAGTGTAGTTAGTTTTCTTGCTTTGAATTAAGAATTTAATCAAATGCTTGAAGAGTCAATTACATGTTCATGGTTGTATATGCTCAGGATTCACGAAGAAGTACTGTCTTAATGTATTGAAGTATCTCATGATAGTAATGCTATATGAAGATAAGTTCGCAGTATCAGAATTATACTCTGTATGACTCCATTGCTCGGTGGCTGAGGCACTGAACAATGTTTATAGCCTTCTCTTTTGGTATAAGACTGTAAGCTCTAAGTATGGTAACCCAAATACTGAATATAAACACATATTAAAACTTTGTCTTCCCTTAGGAGGTATTTCCTTATTGTTAATGGGACAATTCTGTTGCTCTTCAGTGCCGGTAATTATTCTCTAGTATGCCAATACCGAGAATGGTGATTATTCCTTTGAGTGGATTGTGATCTATATGCAGAAGGTTTTCTGATCAGTTATATGGCTTTCTTATGAACACATGTAGGTTTACCCACCTTGGTCCTATAGAGCCAAAAGTGTAGGAGAGAATTAGTTCCTAACTGACTCTTGTTAGTTGGCCACTAGTTGTTGCAGTCATCCTTGATAGGGGTTGGCTACCTCTTAGAGAATTGCAATTGCTATGTGGGAACAAACACCAATAGGTTAGATTAACCTAGAGTGATATCGGGGTAGAGCGGCCATCTATAGATTCATTGTTGCTGCTATTATTTTAGGTCTCGTGGCACCCGATCAGTGAGGCCGGTACTTTAGTCTAGGCTGGGACTGGCATGGCATCATATGTGCATTCATCGAGAATGATTTGCTTGGGGACCTTTTTGTTGGCCTCCCTATACAGAGATTTGCATGAGTTCGCATACATGGACAGTCGGGCTCTTGGAGCCAGAGTTAATTTACTACACATCTGGGCATGGGAACGGATCCTAGTGCTCCATCCAGATGTAACACTAGTTGTCCTTGATAGTGATGACCTCGTTGTTTGGCAATATGGCAGGGCAGAGATCCATTTTACCCACACTGGCATAGGTGGCCTTGCTTATTGGCGATGCTTTCTTGATGAGATGAGAGAGTTCATCTGAAGACCTTGAATGGGAATAGCCCATGGTATGATGATGCAAATCAGTTGTACTTTGCTTGGCAGGACAGGTGGATGCAGGGTCAGGAGCATACCATGCTAGAGCAATATCTCCAAGACAAGGTGGCCTGACATTTTGGAGAGATGCAAGATATGCCAGATGATCAGTATGTGGCGATCTTTTCCTGTACTACAAGAGAGACAGCATGGGGCTAGCCCATCTCGGTAGCTGAGGCAATGTCCTCTTTTAGACAGTTGGTGGCCCAACTGTGGCCATATGATCAGGGGCCAACAGATGCAGGGGTGACTCCAACGTACAGAGCCTAGTTTTGACCTCCCCTGAGATTAACAGTTCCTGGTGCAGTGCTTCCACGATGGAGGCCCAGAGGTAGATCAGCTAGTAGGGGCAGAGGAGGAGTTGGACCACCTCCTAGGGATCCAACATAGTAGTCACCTCCCCGAGTAGGGGAATAGGATGGTTAGCTGAGGGATGGGGGTAGAGCAGTCTCACAGTAGCAACCAATAGTGCAGCCAAACCACAAAGATGTGTTGATCCAGTAGTTGCAGGGTCAGATTCAGGTGTTTATGGAAAAGAGGGATGAGGGTATGTGGTAGGTTGTAATAGTTACTGCCAAGAGGGACCAAGCTCTATCCAAGAGGGATCATGAGATCGTTCATCGAAGGCACCTGGAGAGTACAACTTCATCATCTAGGGGCCGATCTATTTCTTTACAGGCATACAAAGAGGTAGTTAGGGAGGCCGAGTATTATTAGCAGCACTATAGACAAGTAGTGCCAGCAGCAAGCCAAGTGCCAGACTTCTCTCAGCAGACAGGGATGATGCTCCCAAAGGATCACAGTGAGAGGCAGGTGGGACAGGGCAGTAGCCAGTAGGGCTAGCCCTTTGATCATAGACAATTACCATTTTCTAATTTATGGGCCTCAATTACTTGCCCCTTTTTGTACTATATACATTGATCGTACACTTGATCCAATTTTGTATCATGATAGTAAATTTCTTGATGATATATATGACATGATTTGCCTTTCTAAAATGTTTTGTAATGCATTTCTTAATTTCCTATATGCTATGAGATGTTCCTATTTCTTATGCTCATGTGATATGATTTATGTTTCTAATGGATGTACTTCTTTTGTATCCTTTTCATGCATTTTTAATGATGATCTTATGAATTAATGTATGCTAATGATGGCATGTTGATGTGCAAATGGTAATGGATGCTAATGATTATGTATGATGTAATGATTTCTTAAGATGCTTAGAATAAAAAATTTATATTATTCATCATAACTTAAGAAAATGATATGATGCAATATGCCTTTTATGCTAATGATCTGGTGGATGCAGAGTGTATGCATTGGTGATGTTTTGATTAACTGTGATGATACCATGTTAGTATGGAAAGAAGATAGAAGAACTTAGAATCAATGAGTTAGTTAGGATGATGGTGATTTTCCTACTATGAGTCAGGATTTCCAAAGGGTCAATTACGTTATGTTTGATAACACACCTAGGTACAATGCATCAAGGTATAAAGAACCAGGATGCCGTTGTACCTAGTGTGATGGACTTTGAATTTTCAACCAGATAGAAGTATTCTTGTTCACACTTAGCATGCATACTTCATTCAAGATGTAGTTCATACATTCTAAACATCTCGGGCCAAAACATAGGAAAGCAAGCTTTCCTATGTGGTCAACAAGATATCTAAAACGTCCCCTCCACAAACCAAAAAAAGTACATATGACTAAGTTATTTTACAAGTGTATCGCATAAGTGCAGTAGATAAAAGAGACAATGATCCTTGCCCCATTCCTTTCTCTCTAAACCTGTTTTATTTAGGCATCATCGAGAGGTCCTTGGAATGGGCAGAAAATAAGATAAACCAAAAAAAAAAGACCAAATAAAGCAAACCGACAAGCTAATGTTCTTCATACCACTAGCCAAGACTAAAATACTATGAGATACCTGATTCTTATGTCCATCGTGGGAAGGATTCTTCCTAGGACATGTTGTGATCAGGGTTTTGATGAGACTAACTAGATGATAAGCTATTAATACTCTGATTTGATTAACTTGCTTGCTTATTGACTTAGAATTTTGAGACTATGACGATTATGGTGTTCACTTTTGAACCTGCTAGACTTGCTTTCGACTGACTCACCAAAGGGTGACGGTGATGATTTATTTATTAGGAATGATGAGAATCGCGGGTGAAAGAGAGATGAGATGGATGCACCATTTTGGATTTTTCAGATATTTTGAGGTTGTTTTGGTATTTTTGAGATTTACGACGAAGAGCCCAACTTATAGACCTATCCTAGGGGTCTCGGGAGCTGATCCATAGATTAGTCTTTCCCAGGTTATACACGCAGAGACCACGTAGTTTGACTGACGACAGACTTGACTCAATGATGAGATAGATGGGCAAACAGGTTGCCATTTTATTGTGATGAACACCTAAGGACTGACCTAAAATGTCGTGGGGGATGATAAAAGATCAACCTTGCCTACGTTCAAGCTCAAAGATGATGTAGTTCAGACAAGGTGGAAGAATGACAAGAGTCACTGATGAATTTTTTTGAAGAGTTTTTGAGATTTTTGACATGTTTTTGGATTTTTGATGAATTTTCTGAATGTTTTTGGATTTTCTGATGTCTTGGGATGAGCAAAAAAAATATACTCAAATCCGATCCAATGCCAGTTTCAAGGACATGGCTTCAGCGTTAAGCGATAGACTACTTCAATAAAGGTAGGAGAAACTGACCTTAGGAATATGCCAAGTAGTACTATGGTGGAATATGATATGGGCACCAACCCAAGCTATGGTATGGATGTGAATGGATGGGTGGATGGAGGATTAATGAAATGTGATGGAATGGATGAGTGAGTCATGCAGATCCTGGTGGATGGGGAGTGCTTTATTTACACTTGGTGCCTATTTGCCAAGTTTTCATCAAGGTACTTCTCCAAAGCACCATTGAAGTGGTTTTCACTAGAGGATGATTTTTTTCTTTACTGTTTTCAATCCTTTTTTGGATTTTTGTATTTTTGTATTTTTGTATTTTTGTATTTTTTTGTTGTCGCCAAGACGCCTGTTTTCCAGGTTTTCATCAAGGTGACCATTTTTTCAAGACATTTTTTGATTTTTTTTGTATTTTCTTATTTTATACCTTGCAGATTCTTAGGCATAAAACTTTTTGAGATGGGAGTTGTTCAGAGGCTCCTGCAGAGGCTTTCCTTCTGGTGTTGCTAATTGATAGGCTCCTAATTTATAGCTGGCTATGATGAAAAAAGGTCGTAGCCAGTTGGGTTAAAATTTACCTTTTCTCTCTAGATTCGACACATTCCTTTGGTTCTCTTTTAGCAAAAGTTCGCTAACTTGGAAGGTGCGTTGCCTGATCTTTTTGTTGTAGCTATGTTTCAGGTGATTCTAATAGACCTATAGATGGTTGAGGGAATCCATGCACCGTTCATCTAATAAATCCAGCTCATTCAATCGTGAGACCCTATATTCTTCATCCGTGATGAGGTTTTGCAATGATATTCTCAGTGATGGGAGCTCGATCTTGATTGGGAGGATGGCTTCTGATCCATAGACCAGGGAAAATGGGGTGGCACCTATTGGCATGCAGATACTGGTGCGATAAACCCATAAGGTAAGATTTAACCACAGATGCCAATCATGACCAGAGTCATTGACTATTTTCTTAAGGATTTTCAGAATGGTTTTGTTGGTAGTTTCTACTTGGCCATTCCCTTGTAGGTAATACGGAGTGGAAAAGCAATGCTGGATATTGAATTTGTGGCAAAGGTCACGCACATCCTGATTCTTAAAAGGTGTCCCATTATCAAAGATAATGGATTGGGGGACACCATATCGACAAATGAGATAGTTCAAGATGAACTTGGATATCTTCTTTCCAATGATGTAGGTCATGGGAATCACTTTGACCCATTTTGTAAAATACTTTGTAGTAGTGATGATGAACTTGTGGCCGTTGGATGAGGTGGGTGTGATTTTACCTATGAGATCGAGCCCCCATTGTGAAAAGGGCCATGGTGTAACAATAGGATGGAGTTCCTGAGCTAGTGCATGGATAAGGTCTCCATGCTGCTGGCATTGTAAACACTTTCTGACAAAGTCATGTGCCTCTCTTTCCGTTGTTGGTCAGTAGTACCTGGTTCTTAGTAACTTCTTGGCCAAGGTCATACCACTCGAGTGTGAACTGCAAGTGCCATTATGTACCTTAGTCAGAGCACTCAGGGCTTCCTCAGGTTTTAAGCAATGTAATAGGGCTCCATAAATGCTCCTACTGAAGTGGGTTTCTCATAGGATGAAAAAATGTAAGGGCTTCTTGAAAATATTTCGTTTGAGGTTCGGGGTGGGAGGACTCATATTCTCAAGTAGGTGTAGATTTCGTGATACCAAAGATCACCGGGACCAACAAGTTCACATGCATATTCTGACTTTGGTACCTCGAAAGTGGGTATGAGAAACTGCTCTATCAAGAATTCATGTTTTGAGACATTGCGAGGGATATCTAGTAAGGATCCAGTTGTTGCCATGGCATCAGCCACTCTGTTGTTAGCCCTCGGTATCTGCTCAAAGGTGATATCAATAAATAATTCTTTGAGGCTTTCTACTAATTTATTGTATGGTGTGAGATTAGCATCCTTAGTTTGGTACTCGCCATTGACTTGGTTGATAATAAGCTATGAATCTCCATAAAATTTTAGTACCATGATTCACCACTGTGCTGCAATTTTGAGACCTATGGTTAAAGCCTCGTACTTTGCAATGTTGTTGGTATAGGGGAATGCCGATTTTTAGGATCTAGGTATACAATCCCCTTGTGGGGTGATGAAGAAAACACTGGCTCCTGATCCATGTTGTGTGTGGGAACTTTCGAAATAGAGTTTCCAATGATTGGCTATGCTGAGATTAAAGATGGACTCATCTGGAAACTCTAATATGAGTGGATTCTTTGCATATATGGGAGCTTCTGCTAGTCGGTCTACAATGACTTATCCTTTGATTTCCTTTCACTCCACATATTCAATGTCATATTCTGATAGTATCATGACCCACTTAGCCATCCTTCCTGTGATCATAGCTTTTGAAGGTAGATACATTAAGGGATCTATCTTGGCAATGAGTTTGATTTTGTGTGCAAGCATGTAATGTCAAAATTTTTGTGAAGAAAACACTATTGTTAGACAAGATTTTTAAATGAATGAGTAGTTTAGCTCATGGCCAACCATTGTTCTGCTGATATAATAGATGGCCCTTTCTGTCCCATTTCCATCGTGCTGAGCTAAACGAGCCCTGAGGGCTACTATTGTTGCTGAGATTTATAAAATCAGTGGTTTTCCTACAATGGGTGGCATTAATATTGGTGGCGTGAGTGGATATTCTTTGATTTTATCAAATGCTTGATTGCATTTTTCATCCCATTTGTACGCCACTCCTTTGTGGAGTAGATGTGAATATGTAATATGTTTGTCTACCAATTGCACTATGAACCTCCGTATGCACTGGAGTCTGCCTTGCAATCCTCTGAGTTGTTTCAGTGTCCTTGGTGCTTCCATGTTGAGGATTGCTTTAACCTTTGTGGGGTCCACCTCTATTCCCCTCATTGATACTATGTATCCTAGAAGTTTACTTGATTGTACCCCAAAGACACATTTCTTGGGGTTGAGCCTGACCTTGTACTTTTCCAATCTGTCAAAGATGTCACTTAAGGTTGCTATGTGGTTTTGTCTCTTCTTTGATTTAGCCAATATATCATCTATATAATCTTCAACAATTTTGTGTATCATTTCATGGAAGATTAGTGTCATGGCCCTCTAATATGTAGCCCCTACAGTTTTTAGCCCAAATGGCATCATATTCCAGTAGTAGGTGCCCCATGGACACGTAAATGCCATCTTATGTTGGTCTTCTTTTGCAATCATTATCTGGTTATACCCCGAGAAGCCATCCATCAATGATAACATCTCATGTTCGGCTATCATGTCCACTATCATATCAATGCTAGGTAGTGGAAAATCATCCTTGGGACATGCTTTGTTGAGGTCTCTGAAGTTTGTGCAGATAATGATGCCCCCATTTGGTTTTTTAACTGGTACAAGATTTGATACCCATTTTGGATAGTAAATTGGGCCTATGAAGCCGACATCTAGGAGCTTATGTAATTCTACCTTGACTATCAAGGCTATCTGGGGATGCATTTTCCTTAATTTTTGTCTTACCGCCTTCACTCCAGGGTAAATAGCCAAATGATGAACCACAACCTCCGGGTCCAGACTTGGCATGTCAACATAGGTCCATGCAAATTTTACCTTCCTTTTTTTTAGAAATGCTGCTAATAGTTCTTGTTATTCTGTTAGAAGCAACTCAACATATAAAGTGATTTGTGGTGCTGTCTTTATTCCCAAGTTGATAGGATTATAGTGTTCTACCATGACTGCTGATTTTTCTTGATGCAGTGTAGTAGGAGGGAGATTGAATCCTTCATCCTCTGACACCTCAAAGAGGTTTTCACCATTGGATGCACCCTTTATTTTTACTATTCCGTGGTTAGAGTGCCATAGTGTGGTTTTCAGTCAATAACTCTAAGCTTATTCTCGTTCTTTTTCTTTTGCGACTAAAGGACTCAATCGTCTCCCTGTAATATGCTTGAGTGTCCAATGTGATGCTGAAACCTGTCTTGTGATCCTCGCATAGAACTGCATCCCTTAGTCCTAGTAATTCTGAGAGTGCCTCATCATTTTCGAATGAGTCTAGAATTGGCGGTCCTCGTTGGTCATGGTCGATGAGTTGAGGGTATACTAAGTTGATTTTGTGGGTTTGTTGGTTTGACTCAATGGGTGAGGCACTAATCATTAGTAAGGAGGAATCCTCAAAGATAAGGGGAAGGCCTGGTCATCTTCATTACTAGCACATACATTAGTTACATCAAAAGTGAAATTGTCTAGGGGGATACTTGTGCATACGGGTGGTCAAAGGGTAGTTGCTGATACTTGAGGAGAGGACCTGATTACCCTAATGGGAGTACCTTTGCCATTTACGGTTATACTCGGGGGAGTACATCCAAGGCCAAGGTTCCTCATTCTTCTTTCTACAATGATGGGCTCCAGTCGTCCATCAGTGCTCCTCCCAAGGCTTTCATTTTTGTTGTAGCCCATACCAAGCATTATTTGTAGCCCTTTGTTGGCTTCATCCATGGGTAGTGTGGGCATGGGTCCTTCATCACAGTATATGGGTATTGTGGGCATGGGTCCTTCATTTTTCATCACTTGGGGGATTTTATAAAACTTGGCTTCCAAGTTTTTGCAGTAGGCGAACGGTTCGGGATCCCCATGTATAGTGACCTCCTCATTTTGGTACAAAAATTTGATGCATTGATGATATATTGAGGAAACTGCCTTCATTCCATGGATCCATGGGCATCCTAGGAGGATGTTGTAAGGTAAGTCAAGGTCAAGGACCTGACATGTAGTCTCCATGGTTGCTGGTCCCACTTGGATTGGAATTTTAATAGTGCCTTGAGACACTCTTTCTTGATCATGATATGCTCTTATAGTGATGATTTTGTTCTTGTTAATGGAATCCTTGGAGAATCCCAAGTTCTTTATGAGTTTTAGAGAGCCAATGTTAAGGCTTGCACCTCCATCCACCAAGACCCTTTTAAGTTTCTTTTTGTTAATCAACACTTGAAGATGAAGTGTGCGATTATGAGATGGTTGGGCGAGGAAATCTTGATCAGTGAATGCAAGGAGATTTGGTGTGATGATATTACCAACCATAGCCTGAAACTGTTCTATGTAAAGGGTGGCGGAGATGGTGGATGCCTCTAATGCTTCATAAAGGATTTTCCTATGGGCAGCGGAAATTTTTAACAATTCCATGATGGAGATTTGGGCACAGGGGTTCTCTTTAGCTGGTCCATGACACTATAGTCATAGGGAATGACTTTTTTATTTGGAATGGGGGTCTTAGATGGTTGTGATTCCCCTACAATAGTGATCTTGCCACCACGTGTGGTGAATCCACAGTCGGTGTTGGCTCCTTTGACGTTAATGAGTGTGACCATTTCATCTACACATGCGACTATCTCTTCATATACTAGGTTGGCACTAGCATATAGTTTATTCCCTTTATTGGTCCCCTGGCTATTTCGTTGATTATGATTTGGCACCGGATTTGTGTATATTTTAAGGTTGTGGTTTTTAGCTAGTTGTTCAACATGTATGATCTTGTCCTCGATGAGGTCTTGGATGATATTCTTTAGGCTCATGCAATTTGTGGTTGTATGTGCCTTGATCTTGTGAAAATCACAAAGGAGGTTTTCATTGTACCATGGTGGTTTGGTCATGGGTTCCGTGTATTGCTCAGATTTGGAGACTTTGATAAGGTTTTCTTTGACCAACTTCTTCATTATGGATTCAATTGATTCTCCAAGAGCCATAAACTTTCGCTTGGGAGGGTACCTGTTTTAGGGAGGTGGTCCTCCTTGATTGCCCAAGTTATTGATTTGGTTGGTAGGGATTGGTTGTTTTTGTGCTACTATTGTATTAGCTTGCACATTATTGCGATTGTGATTTTTTGGCTGGTGATGAGTTTGGATATTCTATTTAGGAGAATTTATGACCACCTTAGCATCGACCACGCTGTCGTTTGTGATATTTTTGTTCCACGACCACGTTTGAGGTTTATCATTATAATTATTGGATGGGCCGTTATCTTGTGGTGGAGGAAATGTTGATGTGCTTCCTTGCGTAGTAAGGGCTCTTTCGATATTGAGCGCCTTTGGGATCAACTGGTCATACGTTGTGATGCATTGCATTTTTGAGTAGAACGCAAAGTTTTCATCTAGATTGGATATGATTGTGAAAACTAGTTGTTCTTCTAGCATGGTCCACTTGCTTTGATTGGCCTTGGATCACCATCTTTGTAAGAAGGATGCAAATAGCTCTCCTTTTCTTTGTTTGGGCATTGATAGTTCTTCCAAACTAACATCTACACCCATGTTGAAAGCATAATTTTTAAGAAATGCTTCCACAATTTCTTGGAATGTTTTAATGCTTGTGGGTAGGCAAGAAAACCATTCTATGGAAAGACCACTCAGACTCTAGGGGAAAAGACGCATTAGATATGTATCATCATATGCAACCTCCATGCAATGCACTTGAAATTCCTTGATGTGATTTCCAGGTTTTCCTGTTCCATTGTATTTTTCAATTTTGGGGATTTCAAATCCCTTTGGGAACGGTATCATTGTGAGATCTCTATTAAACGGATAGGGACACAAGTTTCCCAAAATTCTAGTTGTTTTTCCTGCTTGGAGGTCCAACACTTGTTGTGAAAGCAGTTTGATTTGTGTTGCAACATCATTGTGCGGATCGAGAGGTGGGATGAATTTTGTTTGAGGTGTTTGGGGTATTTGATTGATGAGAGGGGTATCGGTGGGAGTTTTCTACAAGCTCTGCTATGCGTTCAAGGCCTGCTTGTATACCTACATTTGTGTCAACAACGGTTGTTGTTGATCTTGCTGTTGTTGTTCCAACAAAACTTGTTGTTGGTCCATCTATTGTTGTTCCCATGAAGCTTGTTGTTGGTCTAGTTGTTGGTCTACCTACTATTGCACCAACAAAGCTTGTTGTTGGTCTAGCTGCTATTGCACCAACAATGCTTGTTGTTGGTCTAGGTGTTGTTGCACCAACAAAGCTTGTTGTTAAGCTTGTTACCATTCTTGAAAATCTTATAGTTCTTGTTGGTAAGCTTGTTGATGAATTTCTTGCAGTTGTGCTTGTTATTGTGCTTGTGCCTGTTGAGCCTGGTCCTAGGCTTGAATTTGAGCTTGTTATTTTTGGGCTACTTGCGCGGCTTGTGCAGCTTGCTGGGCTTGTGCCACTTGTGTAGCTTGTTGGGCAGCTAGTTGTGCTTGCACTTGTTGGTTTTGTTTGAGTACCCTCTGATGAGTGGCCTTTTGGATGGCTTGTATCATGGTGATGAATGAATTTGTTACGTTAGCTTTTGGTGGGATTGGTGGTGGATTGGGAATGGTGGTAACCATTGTGATGGGCGAAAGGGTTGTGTTGGTGGTCGATATTTGGGTTGTTGGTGGTGTGGTGGAGATGCTCAGTCCTTGAGAAGGTATGTTTTGAGAAGTTTGAGGACCAACTGATGTATTGACCGTGGTGGATTGAGTGGTTGCCACTTGTTGTTATGATGCTGCTAGCAAAAGGAGATGATTCGTTGTGATGCTCGGATTGCCTTGATTTGAGAAACTAGCGGTGGGTAGGGGGGAAGACCCAATCCAAGAGGTGATATGGATGTGAGCAGTAATGGAGGGAAAAATGGTATGCTCCCCTAGAAGAAGGATGGGCTAGTGACTCATGTTATTCCAAAAAAACCACCTTCTCCTTGTGATAGAGAAGTTTGTATGTTTAATGAATAGGCCGGTGTTGCATGAAATGAGGATGAATCCGCATGATTATGGAAAGTGAGTGGGATGTAGGGGTATGATGGATTCACTGAGATAGAGTTATCCGTTGTGGTGCTAATATTTACCTCTTTTTTTTTTACAAGGCGATGCTTTTGTAATTCATGAAACATGGCACTTCCCTTGTTTACAATTGGTGAGGTTGATGCGATTGTTGATATTGTTTGGGGCATTTCTTGAGTGATGTTTGGAGTTGACATTGGGGGTATGCTTGTGAGAGGTCTTTCCATACTGGTTCCTACATCAAGGAAAGAAGGGATCTGGACCCCTCCTTCCGTTAATGTGTGTAAGTATTTAAACATGGCATTAACAATTTTATGATTCTCTAGATTTTGAACCATTTCTAGAATTTCTGATTGTGTCATTCCCAAGTCCTCATTGGTGATTTCCTCTTGAGGATTTTGTGATGGTAAAGAAGAGTTGTTTGGGGGATTGCTTGATCTCGCATGGTTTACTTCGGTTGTTACTTGACTCAAGTCACTGGAAGTTGATATTTCTTTGGTATTTTCCATGTTCCTCTTATGTTGTGATCTTGTTTGGACCATAAAATAGAGATCGTTTGATCTTAATCTTTAGGCCCAAAAAGAGGAGGAGAACTAGGAGAGTCCAAGGATCAAAAGGGGTGGTGATGGTGATGAGATAAATGGATGAGGTGAATGAAGTGAAACTTTTGAAGAATATTTTAGGGGTAATGCTAAACATTTAGGGCTTGGATTTGATTTTGATAGTTTGAATAGGTGTATTAAGTCAAACAAGATGATGCTGAACTTGTAAACCCTAGGAAGTTGTGTTATCCTAGAGAAAACTCGCATAAGAGTATGAATTGGCTAAGTGTGTTAAGCCAATCAAGGTGATCATGAACTAGTAGACCTCTAGAAGTTGTGTTATGCTAGAGGGAAATTTGTTCAAGAGGATTGAAAGTCTGACTAGTTGTATTAAGTCAAACAAAGTGATGTTGATTTAGCCTTTAAATTTAGCATGAATTATTTTTTAAAGTTCCCAAAAGTTTTTTGGTGGGATGAAATTTGATTGATGGAGAGATGGATGAGAGTGAAAACTTTGATCCTAGAATTTGACCTAGACATGACTTTTTTTTTTTTTTTTACAAGACCTCAGTATTGAAGAACATGCCTTACTTCCTATGTAAGAAAAGCAAACCTTTCAAAAATCTCAGGATTCTGTTGATAATAAAATGCATACAAACTTGGGTTATTCTTTGAAGCCTTCTTATAGAAATTATACACCAATCTTTCTCTGACTTCAAGGAGCATTTCAAGACATTGTTCACGAGCTTTTAGACTAATCCTTTTGAATCTTGGTTTTGGGATTTTGAATTTTCGGGAAATCATTTGAGACAACACATGTGAAATCCAATTTGTCTTTATTTCTTCTTAGTGAGTTCCTTTTACCAAAAGAACTTTCTTGATTATGTTTCAAACTTAATGTCTAATGTCCTACTTTATTTTCATCCCACAAGGTCTATTATGTGGAAATCAAGGAAATTAGGGAAAAAGTATCTAGTGTTGACTTTGGCGATACAAATGAAGATACAACCCAAGCACTTAGAAACCTCTAAGGATATAATCCCTAGGGCAAGAAAGATCACTTAGATTCGTTAAAGGATATTTGTTTCCTCAAAGGGTTTGAAATTTCAAAGCTTTTGTGAATGTTTGTTTCTCAATGTTTTATAACCAAGCAAGGTGTCTCAATAACATGCACAACCCTAGGTTGAAGAGATAGTATTTGTTGGGTTCCCACTTGGATGAATCCAGCTATGCATATTCAGTGTGGATGATCAGATGCTTGACCACACAGGCTCCCCCTTACAGTGCACTCACTTCTCAGGTCAATAAAGCATCAGTACCCATGAATCTCCCATGGCATACTTTTCATCTGTACAATAGAACCACATGTATAACGTGGGGTGGCTTCAAAGGACATGACCTTTTGCACCAAAAAATAGATAGGATTTGGCCTTTTCTAAACAAAAGTTTTAATTCAGGCATTCCATTCATGGGGGACTATCCATGCGGTGAGAGAGCATTACTGCCCTTCTCGTAGGAATAATCCTCGTGATTCTTGAAATTTCCTCAAGAATCCAAGCTTACATACTGGTTGAAAGTCGCTTGGCTTTAGCGTGTTCTCGGTTGGGTTATTCCCTTGGATGAGTACTTTTTCCCACAAGGCAGACCTTCTAAGATAAACAATAGAAAGCTAGCATATCCCGTAGTTCAATCAACCTTCATTGAAAAACAAATGGAGAACACTCGCAATATACGATGCTCACACTCGCATGTTTGGTTCAATTTTAATTCCCAAAAATGAAATGTGGAGGCAATTATTTTATTCAACTTAAGATCACCAAAAGAACTTTTGATTCTCAAGATCACCATGAGGCGTGAGAGAAGCGCATACACCCTTTTGATGATATTAACTTGAATAAACAATTACAAAACAAAATAGTATTTGCTCATTTTAATCTGACAAAGAAAAATGAATTCTTTTTCGAGCACCAAATTCAAGTGTGGAAGTTGCCTTGTTCAATTTTTAAACCTTAAACCAAATCTAGTGGATTGTTTCTAAGGTTCTTTTTAAGCCCTTTTGCAAAATTTTGAAAAAGAAATTTGTGTTGTTCTTTTTAATGCCCAAAAGAAAAACTAGTGTTTTCTAAGGCATGAAAGGTAACAAATCCTTTGAAAGAGATTAGGAATTCTCTTAAGTGTTAAACAACACTATAGTGTTCAAAAAAACTTTATATAAGATGGAAATGATGACTTGATGTAACCTTCTATTTTGCTTTCTTCCTTGTCCTAATCTACAAGATGATAAAAAAAAGAGAATACAAAAACAACAAATAGGTCAATAATTCAAAAATCTAAAAACCCAAAAGGCACCAAAAAAAAAAAATAATTAATTTGAATTTCTGACTATTTTCAGTAGCGTAGTTTGGAATAGATGCGGCGTTATATAGTGCCGCACATTTTATTGAGTGCAGAACTGTACAGAAACAGAGAGCGTGGGTGTGGTGGAGTTTTATAGGCAGCACAGTTTGCAACTTGGAAATCCACAGTAGAGTTGGAGATTTTTGAAAAAAATTGAGCGAGAAAGCGGGTGCAGTGCAGTTTGGATTATGAGCGATGTGATATAACGCCGCGCCTACGAATGCGGTGCAATATAGAGTCGCGGGCCTATATGTGATGCAATTTCCTGGGACCTACAAAAGAAACAGGAAAAAAACACAGATTTTTTTTAAAAACGTGATTAGAATTTGTTCATGCCCTCCTTCTAGTGCCAAAACATGAACCCCTATCCTACACTTGCACAAAAAACAACAAAAAATCACAAGATTAGATCATATGCAAGCAAGAATGAAGGATTCCCCATGAAATCCATTTACTAAAACTCAAACTAGGAAAATGAAGAACAAAGTAAGTAAATCCTAATTAAGTAAGCAAACTTGTGATCCCATGGGGGAATTGGTGCCAATTGATGTGTCGAAATTGGCCCTTTCCCAACTCCTAAATTGAAAATGTTGATGATGTGTGGATTGATCTAATGTCCTTAATGAGATCATAAGGGATTTGGATGAATGTGGGATCATTCAACATCCAATGGCCAAGTGGCACTTGTCAAGATGTGAATGGTTGATGGTTGTGCACATTTTGGCCAAAGTGCCAATAAATGCAATTAGGTGGAATTTGAAATTGAGGAAATGACATGTGAGAGGGAAAAAGGAATGAAATAAATGCCACTTGGCTCAATCCACAAGGACATGTAAGAGGAGTTAATGCTTTGTTGGAAGTACCCATCCACTTAGACTTTTTAAATTCAAACTTGAAGGAATATTCCCTTTTTATGCCATGTGAGGGAAAGTATAGATTTAATAAATGAATTAAATATATTTTCATGTGCAAGTTGCATTCTCTAGAATATTTTAGTGATAGGGATTAACTTAATCAAGATTTGATTAATTTAATGAGAGGTTAGGTGATTTGACCATTTTGACTTAGATTTTTAGGATTGATTTAAATAAAAAATGAGAGGAAAGATTAATTAAATAAATGTTTTTGATTTATTTAACTAAAAGGGGAAAAGTCAAATTAAATTAAATAAGGTTTAATTTATTCAATTTAATAAGAAGACTTTAGAGACTTGATTTCAATAAAATTAATTATTCAAATAAATATAGATATAAGGTTAATTATATTAAATTGATTAATTTAATCAATAGAGGAGAAAGACTTAATCAAATAAATAATGATTTATTTAATTAAGAGACAGAAGGTGATGATAAGCTGAGAGTATGATTTAGGAGGAAATGTCATTAGTAATCAGGATCAAGTGTGCTGAATCGAATTGTACATTTTCCATGTCTACAGTAACTAGGAAAAAACCCTTTAAAGCTTACAAGAGGTTGTGGACTATAGTA
This sequence comes from Sequoiadendron giganteum, assembly GCA_007115665.2. Taxonomy (NCBI): domain Eukaryota; kingdom Viridiplantae; phylum Streptophyta; class Pinopsida; order Cupressales; family Cupressaceae; genus Sequoiadendron; species Sequoiadendron giganteum. The sequence goes on along the minus strand of CM021102.1, from coordinate 435,536,472 downwards.
AAGAGATGGTGAAGAATACTATTGTCACCATCCAAGAGTTCCACTAAGAACTCAGGAACATCCAAGGTAAGTAAGGAGGATATTCTAGAGGTTGATAGTTCCAAGAAGAAGGAAAAAAAGTGTATAGTTCTACCATGCCCCCTATCGATGATGGTGATACCAAGTAGAAGAAACCTCTATCATTCAAATAAAAATTACAATTCTTGATGAATTAATGTCCAAAGCAATCAATGGACTCCAACTCCTAGCCGACTAGTAGTTGTTTTGCTTTCTTGCAGGTCTAATTTTATTTGTGTGACTCTATTTTCAATTGATTTGTCTCTTAGCTATTTTATTCTTTGGGTTTCACACTTCTTGTGAGCTCCCTTGCATGGATTTTATGGTTTTATTGTAATGGGTTTGACCCCTATCTATTTTTATCTTAATCAAAACATCTAGGAGATCTAATTTGATTTATTGTTGCTAGTATCATTTCCTTGCATGCATATTGTTGTTGCTTTTGTACTTTATATTATTATAACTTTACACTATTGGTTCACTAGGTATATGATTTGATACAATTTAAGTGTGACACTTGGATATGGAATTAAATTATTATATCATTAGAATATTTATACTTTAGTGATGTAATTCTATAATCTAATTACAAGTATTAGTGTTGAGTTGAGTTTTAACTTGCAAGTGATGAAATCTAGGATGAAAATAGGTTTTTTCACAAACATTAATTGGTGTACCCAATTTCTTACCTCACAAAATATTGAGTTATTTTTATTTCTATATTATATAACATCATGAATTTATAACATAGGATTGATGAATTTTGTTGTGATCTAGATACATTTTGGAAATTCTTAGAAACTATTTGTTGAGGATTAACACCTCCTTGTTGATAATTGTTGTTAAGGTTAGAGATATAGGCTATTTTTAAATTTTTTGAATATTATATAATAGTCCAACCTTTAGTTTCTATTAATTTAGTATCCACAAAATTCTATTGATTCATAGTCTAGGGTTAATTAATACTAACCAAATTTTACTAATTGGAGAAGATTTTTTGGGTATTTTATTTTTAATTATTTTGAAATAATTGCAGGTCAACATAGGGTTTGGGAAGTATAGAATTAGTGCTTAAATATAGTTTTATTTTATATTTTTTTTACAATAAAAAATATATAAATATTTTAATAAAATCATATGTTCTTTTAGTTGTATATTAGAAAATAATATACAAATTTTCATATTGTTTGAGAATTTGTTTTGAGGACCTTTTAGCAATATAAAGTGTAAATACTAAGTTTATTTCTGGATAAGATTGTGTGAAATATTGATGCAATTTTTTTTCACATAATCTAATCCAGAAATCCACTTAGCATTTATCGTTATAGATTGTGGAAACTAGATAGCATTAATATAAAGTGTATTTTTTCCATGGAGTCTAATATAAAACTAGATCCTTTCAAAAATCATTTATCCATAAAAGGTTCCTTGGAATATTCATATTATTTTACCATTTTGGTCTTTGCCAATAGTAATACCTTTATCTCTTCTTTTATACATATATTTTTTAACACAATAGAGGTTCCTTAAGTATAATATAAAAATGAATAATCAATGCTGCTATAATTTTTCTTCATGGTTTATTGATGGTTGTGTAAGATTGGCATGTTGTAAAATGAGTAAAAATGTTACTCTTTATCCATTATGTTGGTATTACTCTTTATGCGCACAATATAAAAATAATTGTGCCAATAATGTAAGTTGCATTGAAATTTATGTCTTCCTCATATTTTAGTTAGATTCTTGAGAGGTATGAATATAATTTTTTGGATGTTGGTATTCCATGCACTTTTGTGCTATGAACCATTCCATACTATTGGGTGTGTATATTAGAGTAGGCATGTATTGTATATACTAAAACATTAAAATGCCTCATGTTTGTTAATGGTTGTATACATGGTTTCATGTTTCAAAATATGTTGGTTTTATTGCTTACACATTGTTCTTATACATGTGTCAGATTTGGAGGATTCATTCACTTGTTTGGGCTATGGTAAGAGATGGTCATATAATCATCCATCTTATTTTCTCAGTTTTATGGAATTCTATAGTGATATGTATTAGTTAAACAAAGATTTTATTTGTTGGAGTATCTAGTGTAATGATAGAATGATACATTCTGTGATGATAAATAAATTTATTCCATGAGTTATTGTCTTTCATATTTGATATCAAAATAAATTAGAATATTTTTCAATTATAATTATTACCATTCTCTCTTGTTAGAGTAAATTTTGCATGATCTGAGTCATGGTTGTGATTGGTTAGTAAAAAGCATTGGTGAATTTTAGTTATTCTATTTTGATGATATAATTTTATATGTTATGTCTATACTTTTATTTGGAATTTTGTTATGGTGTATCAATTTTTTTACCTAACTAAATTTTATGAGGTGACTTAATGATTTTATGGTTAATTGGTGTTATGTTATAATGTTGTACATGCAATTCTAAAAAATTTTCATGAGTTATTCAAGTAATTGTATTTTGCGTTGAGTCCTAAATTGAATATTTTAGGCATGATGCTTTCATATTAACCATTATTCCACCCCAAACCAGAAAAAAATTCTTAGAAGTATCATATGTGATGGAAAGCACTAGAATATAATTACTATTCATCATGATTATATGAAATATTACAAATATATAGTACTTCGTCAACCATACGTAGAAATTTTTTAACCTAATTTACTTCCCTTTTGGATTCACCCTTGTCTTCTTTCATTTTAAAACAATATTTTGAGATGCCCTAATTTGTTGTAGTGCCAAAATTTTCCTTACTCTTTCTACCTTTTGACTTAGATCTAGATGTCCATCGCAAATCCTCCCCTTTTATGTGGATAATCTCCTAGCCACCATTACTTTACACCTATTCAAATAGAAAAGCTACCACAAAAATATAATCAAAGGGTGTAAATTATGCTAAAGATAATGTAAATGACTAAGTAATTTCAAGATTCAAGCAATGAACACAATAATGTGACTACCTTATGTTCATCTTCAATTTTTACACCCTTATTAGTTAATTGACACATAAGAGTATTGAAAAAATTTAAATGATAAAAAATTTGATATCTTCCTTCATTTGAAAACTATACAACTCCCTCTTTAATTAGATTCTATTTGTCAAGGATTTTGTCATGCAAAGACTTTCTATTCTACTTCATAAGATTGTTATTTTTTCCTCTCCAACAATATTGAAAATTTAATTTAATTTTTGAAACACAATCAAATTATGCTAAGATATCTTGTATCCATATATTCCCATTCCTCATTAGTCATATTCATAAATTTATTTTACTTTCCTACCAATGCTTTGTGCAGTCCTTGTTGCACCAAAAAATCATGCATCTTAAGCTTCCATAGTGTAAAGTTATTCTTAACATTGAAATTCTCCACCTCAAACCTTGCATTCATAACGTTTGAGATTTGATTCAATAAAATTGTTTATTTTTCTCAATGATGTCAAAGGTTGATGGAGTTAATTGATGTCTATCCTTGAGGTCAAAAGTTGGAGTTGATATCAATATGGTGTTCATGGTTCACAGAGTTTCTTCTGGATTTGCTTTAGGAAAAAGTCATTATTGTTACTTGATGGTGTTTTGATATGCCAGAGGTATTTGTCATTCAGTAAAATGCATTGAGGTATTTTTCATTCATATACTCATTCCACATTCATCATTCATCTCATGGTGATGATTCCTCCTTTGATTCGTGACAAGGAATGCACTTTAGTGTTGATTCCTAATACATTTTGATGTTGATAGTGATACAAAAGTGGTGTTGGTAGGTACTTGTCCTATGTTGAGGCATCCTTTGATCTTCAGGACAAAGACAAGGTTCAGTATGACATAGTTGCTTCTTGTTCATTTAGGTATTCAGTGGAAGAGGTCTTCTTAATCTTGATCATTTAGGTATTTAGTGGAAGAGGTTTTCTTAAAGGCATGATTAAAGAAGGTGGATATATTTTATTAAGACCTTCCTCTAGTTTTCTTATAAGGATCAAGTTTCTAAAACCCTACATGTTATCTTTCTTCATAAACCTCATTATGCAAGGTTAAAAAATGAGTTACTTTTCTTATAATTTGAAGATGACTTGCTATCATTGGTAGATAGTTACTTAAGTGATGACTTAAGGGGATTGTTCAAATTGGATAACCAACCTTTCCTCTAGGGCTCACCAGTCATACAGGTTAAGAACTTATATTATACTACACATTATAAGATCAATGGTTATTATTCAATTGAGAACTTAGTGGGATTCGAAGATCAATGGTTCTTTTCTTAAACTGAAAATGGTTAAATCCCAAATTTACTACTTTGACAGGTAAATGAATGTCATTTCCTTTGGGTACATTATTTACGCATATTTTTGTAACTATTTTTGAGGAAATGATGTAATGAGAAACTTAGTCAATGCATTGAATGATTTTCCACTCAGGTCTAGGTTTTATAAAAGTGCATTGGAAATTATGATACCATTTTTTATGTCAATATTATGCATTGAGAGGTAGGATTGAAGAACAATGAATAAATGAAACATCAAAATTCACTATTTTTATCATTTAGGGAGATATAACAACAATTTTCCTATAAGTTTCATTCAAGGAAACCCTAGATATCTCAATCCAAGGATGGAATGGGGGAAAGAGATCTATTGGGAGGGTTTCCTATGGTGTGATTAAGGAATAAAAGGGGGTTCACCACCAAGATAGGGCTTGGAAAGACAATAAATGTAAATATCATGTAATACTTAAGTAAATAAACTAGAAATGACTTCAAATGATAACAATAAATTGAGAAAGTATAGAGGTGCACCTAGAAACCGAAGAGGCTTGAATGAGGGTCTAAAATCCTAGAAAATGTTAAATTTTAATGCACACTAGGACTCATACGCTAGGCTGGATGATTTAGTCCTAGGTTAAGGTTTTTGATAGAAGCTGGAATCTAGAACCGAAAACTCAAGATCTGTTGGAAATATATAAAATTAGGTATAGTGGGACTCATATGCCACAAGTGGTGATTGATTCCTACTATTAGGGTTGATCTAAAACTTTGGTATCCTCTAGTGCTTTCCTATAGCTTCTTTCCTGCCAAATATTTGTTTGAAACACTTAATTGCAACATGTAGGTGAATTTCCATGATCTTACAATGTAGATGACAACTTTGACAACTTGAAAACTTTCTCCAAAGTTTCCCTTCAATGGATATTCAACCTAGATCTACAAATCACACATTAAAGAGAGAAGAAATGTTGTTTTGTTAGTGGATAGGGATTTTCCTTGGTCAAACCCCATTTTGGTAATCTAACCTTGAAATGAAATCAAATAGAAAGAAGGAATGATAAATGAACAAATATGCAATGTTATAACTAACCAAACCCTTAAATAAAAGACTGTAATCTTGTAAGTAATGGCTAGCATGAATATATATATTGAATCTTGCTTGAATGATATGGATCTTGATTTGAATGCTTGCTTGAATCATCAAAGCCTACATCACAAATGTTATCTTAAAAACAAACATGATGCATGTTGAATTTGACATGATGTTTGATTCTTGAATAACACTCCAAAATACTTGATAATATTTCTTGAAGCTCTTGAATGCTCATAAGATAACTTGAATTCAATGGGAGAAAATATGTGAAATAACCTTATATTTATACTTGTTTATGCCAAATTTATTGAAATTACAACACTATAAGCCAACATCACATCTAGGAGAATAAAAGCCCACCCAAAATTTGAATTTAAATTAGGTCTAAGTTAAGTAGGACTCATACACCAGTTGTGGTGTATGAGTCCCATTAGGCTATGATTGGGACACATTTTTCAAGAAAGGCTTAGTTTAATGTGAAATTTATATCTAGGCCTCGAAACCTAGGTGGGACCCAGACGTCCAAGGTGGCGTATGAGTCCTAGATCACTAAATCTGGACCATACAATCCAAAACCACTAAATTATGATTGATCAATTAATATATGTCAAGATTATCCTCAGAAAGATGCATTAATTAAGGCTTGTTGATGTAAATAGGATCAAATAAGGCATAAAAAAGCCTAATTTTAGCAAGGAGGGCCCAAATAAGTGTGAAAATGTAATTTAGGGCTATATTTTTCTACACTACATTCAACCCCCACTTTAGTGATAGGAGGAACTTGCTTAAAACTCAGAGTAAAGTAGACAAACTTGCATCAAGAGGGATCCAAGTGTACCAATTCTAGTAAGATAGGACATCAATGATCAAGAGGGTTACACAAGCCCCTAAGATCAAGATCCTATGGTAAACAAACATAAGCACAAAATAACACACATGTAAATAATGTATGTGTAGTGTTGAAAAAGCAATCATTTTTCACAACTTAATTTGCATAATTGACATAAATTTGATATAGTGGTGTCTTGGAATAGTGTTGTACACATTCACATAATTTTAGGGCCGTTATTTGTTTAAAATATACCTTAATTTATCCTTTAAAAAAGTGTTGTAAAGTGTTGTAACACACTTTCACACTTTTCTAAGGTTTATCCAATTAATTAAGCCTAATGGGCCCTTTTTAATGAAATGTACCTAATGTGTGTACCCTATTTATGGTGTTGTAAAGTGTTGTAACTGTAGACACTTAAAAATGACCTAGGCCTGCAAGCTCTATCTTTACCACTTTCATCCTAACATAATTATGACATTTAATTATGTCCTTGGTCCACATTCGACTATTAATTAAGTAATTCATTATTATTTAATTAATTCATGTCTATTGTATTTTTCATGATTATTAAATAAATAAATTATATTTTTTTATTCAATACGTCATTAATTGTCTATTGTCTTCTTACAATTAGATAAATTTATTAATTTATTTAATTAACTTTATTCGTTTATTCTTTCTGATTATTAAATAAATGAATTTTATTTGTTTATTTAATATGTCACTAATTCTCATAATTAAATGAATTTATTAATTTATTTAATTATCCGTCATAATCCTCTAAATTAAATAATTATGCCTAATTTAACATTTCTCTCATTTTAAATAAATGAAATTATTTAAAATGATTTCGTTTTATTAACTGTCACTTCATTTTAGTAAATAATCTGAAAAAGATTATTTATTGTCACACAAAATCATTATTTTGTATTAATTTAATTCCAAAAATCAAGTAATTGAGCAAATTCTTGATTTTCCAAAAACTGCTTTTTAGTTCAATTCTTATCTTATTGATTTTTTGAATCTTACAAATCAAGCAGTCTTTATCTTCTTGATTTTCGAAAATCTTTATCTTTTTGACTAATTATCAAATTTATTCTTGACCGCCGATTTGATTTTATCAAATAACATCTTGACCACTCATTTAACAATCTTTCCCTAACCCTAATTAGGGATTGTCACATGAAATATTGTCCACTAATTTTAGGCTTTGTTAGCTTTTAATCTCGTCCGTCCGTCCAAAATTACATTTTCTATAAAATGTCAATTTTTCTCACAATTTGGAGAGATCACTTCATTATTATAGACATTTTATGCTTAAAATTCATTTGCATTTAGCTTAGTTAGTTTGATTATTTTTCATAGTATTTTTTCATCAAATCCTTCAAAACTTGCATAGGAAAATGTCATAGTCAATTTACTCACACACACAAATCTGAGGGCAATAATCATACACTGCAAGCTAGGAGCTGCTATGGAAGTGAATCATGGAAGCTTCGACAAATATCTTGTATAATCATTTTTTTATTTTCTTTCTTTGTATTCCATAGTTTTCTTTGGGTTTTATTTAATCTAATCCGCTAAAACCTTTACTTGAAAAATAACCCATTGATACATTTGTGAACACGACACATTTATTTATTTATTTATTTTTGTAGTTTTCGTACGGTTTTCGATTTTCTATTTATTTTATTTGCAGGTATACGTAAGGAAAGCCGCATTTGATTTTTTTTGTGCCACATCTAATGCATCGCAATGCATTCGTGGACCGAAACGACGCAACTATCTTGCTAAACAACATATGAAGCATCGAAAGCCGCATTTGAGAAACAGAAGCGCATATGCAGTTTCAAACGACGCATTCGATAAATCGAGACACACTCAAATTTTCAAACGACACATCTTCCTATGAAAGTATGGTGTGGGTCCGTGATGCATTCGCTCTGTTTGATGCATCTGCCTGGTAATTTTTTCCTTCCTTTTTGCATTTGGGTTTTCCAGATTTCCTTTGCATTCTGATTTTTTTATTTTCAGCCTTCTGACTGGCATAGATGTTTCTGGAGTTACTGATCCTTGTTTGCAACATGTGGCATTTACATTTCAAGGGTCCAAGACAATTTGTTCAAACTACTAATTTGTGGTTTTGCAGATTTGTTTGTCCAAGAAATCCAAAATTGAAAACATTGTGTCTGTGATTTTTAGATTAGAAAACATTTCATTTGGTGTGCTTAAAATGAAAATTTCTTCTATTTTTTCTGATTGTGTTTGAAAGTGATAGGTGAATATGCTCTCAACCTGTACAAACTAGGTGATTAGAAAGCCATACCCACTTTGTTTCTGTGTAACCCTGATGCAATAACCAAAGTATCCTCTCCCCTTGCACAGTCATGCAATCCTGGGTGTAAGAGAAATGATTATTGCCTCTAGAAATTGGGCATGCCTGGGGATTTAATCACCCCAATGCATCTCAAACCAGAAATGGAGCTAAAGCAAAGCTACCCTTGACCAGTATACAAATGTGAATCTTAAGGGAAAACCTAATATTACGAGTGCGGATATGTCATACAGACCAAGTAGTACTCCCCAAAACCCTATTGAGCTTAACCTCTTTAGGATGGAGTTCCTCCTACATGGAGATTAATATTGCACCCCATGTATGGCCACTCGAATGAGGGTCCCGAATTAAAAACTCTTGTGTAGTAAGCCCAAAACCTTCTATTTGCTAGTACAACACCAGTTAGTGTGAAGCCTTCCACGTTTATGCAGTCTTTAGTCAAGGTGATCAATCTACCATGGGAGTTTCATGGGGGTTGGAAGCTTGGTTGGCCTGAGAAGAGAGTGCACTGTAAGGGGGGGGCCATGCAGCTAAGCTTCTAAATTCACTCGCTACTGATATGTGGTTGGGGAAACCCATGTGGAGTCTAGCAAATACTATCTTGGCTTAACCATAGGATTGTACTTGTTCTCTTATGTGCTTGATTACTTTTCAAAATATCATGTTTTCCAGGTGTTTGTTGGATACTGAAATGAAACAAAAAAAACTCAAACATCTCAAGTCAAACAATCAAACTTTAAATAATTCAGGATTTTGACCAAAAATATCAGAAATTCAACTTTTTTACATCCTACAATGCATCTGTTAAACTGCATTCACCTGTCATGAAATGCATTTGCCTTCTGTAAATACGCATCTGAAATACTAAAACACATTTTCCTTCTGTAGAGCCACATCTAAAATACTGGACCGGATTTGCCTTCTGTAAAGCTGCATCTGAAATACTGAACTGCATTTGCCTTCTGTAAAGCCTCATCTGCAATACTAAACCGTATTTGACATCTAAAAATTCACATTTGCAAAAATGCACCACATTTGACATTTCCAGAGCCATAATGCATTTGCTACCTATAGCGAAGCAATCGCCTGATAGAAAACCAAACATTGTCTCAGACTAGAATTCAAGTCTAGACATCTTAGCCTACTGTTAAATATCTTTTTCAGAAAGTCTCTATTAGAAACTAGAATTGAAATTGCTCAAAACATCCATCATTTACATTCATTAGCTTGCATTTTAACCATAGGTTTAAAATTTCTAGATTTTAGTTGCATTCCCTAGGCATTATAATCATCATTTTTAGCATAAATATGTCCTTAGGTTTTATCTTGGAAAACTTTGGATTAGGCCAAATCTCCACACTTTGCAAAAACCATTGTTTTCAAAACTAGGTTATCTTGGGACTTGGTCATTATTCCTCTTTTCGGTCATTGTCCTTTTTGTGAGAACCTCCAACTCAATAGTCTAGTTAGGTAGGCTCACTCATCATTTTGACCTTCTCATTTAGTCTATTTAGCAATTCCCTTTTGATAACCAAAGTTGAGACATAAGTCAAGCTTAGAGTGGTTAGGCAAACCTTTCTCCAAACATTGTCCAAACTTAGTCCTCATTTTAAATTTAGACTTTGCATTGTCCACCTCTAGTACTCATTTTGAACCTAGACTTTGCTTTAGTCCTCTTAGTCCTTAGTCAACATTATCATCTTAGTTCTCATTTGACACTTTGGCTTTGACAACCTTGTCATCTTGCATCAATATTTTCCTTAGACAAACATCATCATAAGTCTTGCATTAGCATCCTTTATCGAAAATCCAAAAACATAAGTCTTGCATTAGCATCCTTTATTGAAAATAAAAAAACATAGTCTTGCATTGTCATCCTTTATCCAAAAATACAAAAACATAGGCTAGTGTCATTCTTGCATTTAGTCGTCATTTTCATCACTCTCATTTGAGCAATTCCCTTTTATGGTGGAAACTAGACTCCAAAGAAAGAAAAGACAAATGGAAAACTTTGGACAAGATTCTTATTCCAATGTCACCAATCATACTTATGACCCAAATTGGACTTTTGACAACCCATTTAGCAACACAACTACTCAATCGCTTATGACCCTACCATCCTCATAAAACAACACTTTTGAATCACTCTTATGTAAGGATGAATATGGAAAACTACTTGAGGAAAACCTAGAGGAAGCAACACAAGATCTAGAGGTGGCCTACTTTGTAGAACAAATGTTCTAATATGATAGAGACATATATTTAGCCATACTTTTAAGTCAAGGAGCTAAATTACCTCGTGGGTTCGACATTAATACTTTGAGACCGCCATCTCCTAACCCTAATGTCACCAATACGAATAAGATGTCCAATAATGGTCAACCTCCAAACAACACAAATGATACCTTTTTTTATGCTACCTCGCAAACTGTCACAACGACCATGAGTGCTACCCCCAACATTCTAGATAATTCCAATTCAATCAATGCTACATCCATTGGAGGAACACAATCCATCACATTGCCTACACTATCCACAACATCATCACATTCGGCTGGAGCAACCTTTGGGTCCTTTGCAATGTGGGAAATTTATTCAAATCCTCTATTTACCAGTGTGGTAAATGCCTTAGGGGCAACATCAAGCCATACAAATCCCCCATTGATGACTACATCTAGTACGATGAGTGCATCCTCTCACTGGTACCTCACTAAATCCTTTGGGTGGAGGTAAACGACATCTCTTTATTCAAGGACCACAACCAAATGTTAGCACGTCAACACAATTTAATACCAACCCCTCCCAAGGACAATACATGAATATCCCTTTGGGAAAATTCCAACAAGCATGACAAGGCAATCAAAACACACAACCTATGACATCTATCAGAAAGCAAAATATTCTTGGTCACCATATTCCCCAAATATCAACCCAAGTGGCTAGGGGACACATTCTGACATATTTGTCCCATATTCATACCCATCAACACATCCCCAATCCAAAATTTCAGTACCAACACACCAAGCAAAACACATCATACATGTCAAAACAACATATCCCTCAACAATGCACCAACATCCACTCACAACAAATGGGTAACCATAGTGTACCAATCAATACAATGTATGGTGCCACAAACGAACCTATAATCGATGCCTTACAAACTAAGCTCATGGGTCTAGAGAAAACTATAGAAAGCATACAAATATCTGGCAAGAAATCAGAAATGTCATATTATTTATCTGTATATCCCTTTGAGATAAAATTATACATGCCACCATTTCCTCCGAGATACGTGTTGCCTAATTTTACCAAATATAGAGGAAAGACAAACCCTATTGAACATGTTCAAGAATTTGCGACCAACTGTATGGACGTCGCCTATGAACAAACATACTTGATGAGAATCTTTTCTAAAAGTCTTGCAGGTCCCGCCCTTGAATGGTTCTCCACTCAAAAGGATATCCAAACATGGGATGAACTTAAACGCAAAATCATAAAAAATTACGCGTACAACATTGACATGGACACCTCTATTACTAGCTTATGGAATCTCATGCAAGACGATGCTGGTGAAACGTTCATCCTATTCTTCCAAAAATGGAGAAGTCTAGCTAGTCGTTGTCACATTGACATACCAAAAAAGGAAAAGGTTGACATGTTTCTACAAACACTTCTAGGTCCCCTAAAATATGCAGTGCAGGTGCATTGTTGCACAAATTTCATGGACCCAGTTGTAAAAGGTGTCCAAATTGAGAAAGCCCCTATTGCAAAGGGAGAGCTAAAATATGGTCCTATAAACACAAACGCAAATCCTCACATTGACAAAAATAAGTACTAATTCAACAACAAACACATCACCAATGACGGTGTGGTCGATGCCAAAACCATTAATGCAACAGGTCATGTACTCACCATCAAAGGAGTTCAAAATCAAAATACACTTGTGACAACACCCACACTAAATGCCAATTCTATTCAAAATAATCCTACTCAATTTAATTGAAGGCAGCTGCGTCAACCACGACAATTTCAAAAATGCAAATACACTCCCTTGGGTGAGCCTATCGAACTTGTCTTAAAGAAACTTATCCAAAATGGTGTCATAACTTTGGAAGAACCTACATCGTATGACCCTAGTCAGTTCAAGCCATCATGGTGGGATGATAATTCATTTTGTGATTACCATCGTGTCAAAGGGCACAAAACTCCTTCTTGTCATTAGTTATGAAATCTTGTGCAAGACCTTATTGAAAACCACACCATTGAGTTAGGAGGTCAATCGTTTGCATCTAATTCAGATCATACAATCCACAAGAATCCACTATAGGATCATGGTTATGGTAATCCCTCCTCATGTGGCATGAAGAATAATAATAATCAAGCCAATCACGTCCATCCTGCCTACAATAACATTTGTCCTACCTAAAATTATTCTGGTGGCACCATCATTAATAATCTTCATGTTGCTGATGAAGATAAGTGTGTCAATCTATTACCATTAAAAAGGCCCTAGAATGCAATGTCACCACGCATAAAGGCAAGGTCACTATCCCAGGTCCCTCTGCTCATCAGCCTAAAATTACGATACCTGGTCCATATGCCAAGCCGTTAAAACCTAAACCAGAGTTCAACCTTATTGAGAAATTGAATAAAACACCCGCTCAAATATACATTCTTGAATAGCTCTGCATCTCACCCACACATAGGGCCATCTTGGATAAAGTCCTGCAAGATTCTTCCATCACAAACAACATTGATGTCAATAATTTTGAAACCATGGTCGGCTATTTGACTTCGCCTCACCACATTTCATTTTCAGATACTGACTATTCCTCACCTAAACCATCTCATAATGGCACCCTTCATATCAAGGTTTTTGTCCATAAACATAAGGTTAGATGAGTCTTAGTAGATGGCAGACCAAGATTGAACATTTTCTCTTTAAAATTGGTTAAAGCTCTTGGATTCTCTGATGCATGTGTGGATTCTACCAAGAGCATTGTCATTAAGGCATATGATGATGAAGAACGCTCTTCTAAAGGCATCATTACAATTCTAATTCATGTGGGATGAGTTATTATCGATACAACATGCCAAGTCTTGGATCGTGACATACATTACAATATATTACTTGGTGGCACATGGATTCATGCCTTGAAGGCCATTCCTTCCACATACCACCAATGCCCGAAGTTCCCTTTTGATGGTACTCAAATTACTATCCCAAGAGATCATGTTCCATTCCAATACTATATAAATCTGAGAGCCACTACTGAGCACCAGGTACCCACTAATAGGGAGGCCTCAACTTCCACCTCTTCCAAATATATTGACCTATCTGCACTCACCAAATCATCTATATCCATTCCATCAACTTCTGCCACAACATCCTCCTCAGCCTCAATACCAAGTAATGACCTAAAGATCCAGGACCTTGGATGTGGAGAATTTAAACTAAATACAGCTTATTGTATCACCACAATACCTAAGCCACCTAATGGCTATGGTAGACCATGTTTTCTAGTCGAGCCTAAAACAACTTTCAATGCTCCACCAAAAACAGTATTCACCCTATGGGGAGATATGGGTAATGAAGTCATTATCGACATAGCTAATTAGATCTACACAAACCTAGAAGGATTACCTCCACTACCAATGCATCTCTATGGAAAAGGCTATGATGTATGCAAGGCACTAGGTTTTGACGACACAAGTGCCCTTGGAAAAGCCAACAATGGAAGGCAAGAACCTATTATTATTTTTGTACGAACAAGGTACATATGGCTAGGGTTTGACCAACTCAGAATTGACGATCAACGTACCTATGAACTTTCAAGTGAGGACATAATGGCTATAGAAAGTGTCGAGACACATGAAGACTCCCTTACAAAAACTGACTCTAATGAATGGGAATGGGGATCTATGAAAAACCTTAGCAACTATGATATTGATGAACTATTCTTGGCACCTAGCCAACCCCCCTTTGAAGAAGGATTTCGACAAGAATACAACATTGATCATATTGACCGTCATTCTAAAGATAAGGAATGGGTAAGTATTCCTTGGGATCCAGAAGAACATAAATTATTGTTGGCAACATCTGAATCATCCCACCCCATTCCCAAGCCCACCCAAGAACCTAACATGTCTAAACCTATTGTGCATGCCTCTGAAATGCTCGCCACTAGTCATGATGCTGATAATTTTATTCCCTATTATGACTATGAATTCGACTCATCTAAATCTGAATATGGTCCATCCATTGTATCTGACATGAAAGTTGAAATTGACAACTTTGCATTCACACTTGAGGCTTCAATTTGCACACTTTTCATATCTTCCCCATGTTTTACCAGCACTGACGATGGGATTTACCTTGTTTACCCGCAATTGATTGAATGGGACCAATAAGAACCACCAGTGATGGATATCTTTTAGAATCATGAGGCAATAGTAGAATTCATGGGGCTCCAGGAAGGCATATCGTGGGGTGATCACAAAGCTGGATTCTCTTTTGACCTACATTGTGCAGCTTAATTCAGGGAGACTGTGCAATCTTCCAGTTGCAAAAGTACAATGGATAAAATAAAAAAACAAATGTCTTTAGGTGAAAACTACAAGGCACCTTCTGACAACAAAATAGTAAAAACAAAGGACGTATTTGAAGGTGAAAACCTCTCTAAGGTGCCTAAGGATGGAGGATTGGACTTTCTTCCTATCACATAGGAAAAATCAGCTATGCTTATCGAAGACACAATGGAAGTTAACATAGCTATGCTAGATAATCCTAGAATGGTTCCCTTGGCCGCATAATTATCAGAGGAAGAAAAACTTGAATTTGAACAATTTTTCATAGATAGGGAAGTTAACTTCACATGGTCATATGCTGACATGTTGGGCCTTGATCCAGAATTGGTATTGCATCATCTTCCTCTAATCCCGAGAATCAAGCTAGTCAAGAAAAAATTATGAAAAATGCATCCACAAATTGCACTACTTGTAAAGGTTGAATTAAAGAAGTTACTAGATGTTGGATTCATAAGATCAATAGACTATGCTGACTGGATATCCAACATTGTCCTTATCACAAAGCCAAATGGAAAAATTTGTATCTGTATGGATTTCAGAGATTTAAGTAAGGCTTGTCCAAAAGATGATTTCCCGTTGTTGAACATAGACATGATTGTTGATCTCACAGCAAGGTACAAGATGTTGTCTCTCATGGATGGTTTCTCGAGCTATAACCAAATCCACATTGCAATTGAAGATCAACACAAAATGACATTCACATGCCCATGGGGAACATATTGTTGGAATGTCATGCCTTTTGGCTTAAAGAATGTAGACGCCATATACCAGAGAGCTATGAAAAAAATATTTCATGACATGATGCATATCCTCATGGAGGATTATGTGGATGACCTTTTGGCCAAATCTTTGACACGGAAAGACCATCTCAGGGTCCTGGAAAAAACTTTTAGATGGCTAGAAGATTACAAGGTTCATTTGAACCCAAAAAGATGTCTTTGGTGTCACTACGAGAAAAATGTTGGGCTACATAGTTTCATGAAGAGGCATAGAAGTTGATCCTGCTAAAGTGAAATCAATTCTAGACATGCCACCACCAAAAGGAATCAATGAATTGAGAACACTTCAACGCAGACTGCAGTCCATCCAACGCTTCATCGCATAGTTGGTAGAAAAGTGTCAACCATTTCAATATCTGCTACGCAAAAGTATTCCCTTTGTATGGATAGACAAATGACACACAACCTTCGAAAAAATTAAATAATATCTATTGACACCACCAGTCCTGATGCCACCCATTGAAGGCAATCCATTGATCCTATATGTCTTCGCAACTACAAATGCACTGGGGCATTATTAGCACAAAATGACTATGAGGAAAAAGAAAGAGCCATATACTATATCAGTCACACACTGATAGGATATGAATTGAACTATAAAACCATTGAATGCACATGCCTCAAAGTTTTCTTTACAACACAAAAACTTAGCCATTACATACTGAATCACCAAACACACCTGGTAGCTAAGATTGATCCACTAAAGTATCTTCTAAGTCGGGAAACATTGATAGGCCGGTTAGCAAAGTAGGTCATGATTTTAAGTGAATATGACATAAAATATGTTGATCACAAGGTAGTAAAAGGATAGGTAACAACGGATCAACTTGAAGATGCACCCATCCAAGGCACTCATCCACTAATAACTGATTTTCCCAATGAGTCTATCTTTCATGCTTAACCTATATCACCTTGGAAACTATATTTTGATGGGTCCCACACTGGTCACGACTCAGGAGCTGGCATCTTTTTCATCACACCACAAGGGGATTCCATTCCTAAGGCATTCTGGATCACCTTCCCTTGTACTAATAACATTACAAAATACGAAGAACTAGTCACAAGACTCAAAATTGCAATTAAATGGAAAATTCAGACATTGCTAGTATTCGAGGATTCTCAGTTTGTTATCAACCAAGTGAATGATGATTATGACATGAAAGATGAAAATTTGCTCCCTTACAAGTGAATGGTGGATAAATTCATGACATATTTCAAAATGATTGCTTTTGAACAAATCCCAAGGACATAGAATAAGGCAGTAGATGCAATGGCTACTATTGGATCTCTCTTAGACATCCCCAAAAGTGTGTCACAATTTGAGTTCTTAGTGGAACAACTATTGATGCCTGCATATGACATCCTAGAGTCAGAAATGGTTTGTGAAATTGTTCGTCCTAGTTTGCCTTGGTACCAGGACATCTATGATTATCTTAAGTCCCAAACCCTACCACCCAACCTTTCCAATAACCAAAGAAAGTCCTTTATCTGAAAAATCGCTCGACACACCATCGTCAGTGACACCCTATACTATCATGGCTTTGATAACACCCTTCTTCGTTGTCTTGACATTCATGAAGCCAAAACAAATTTATGAGAAGTACATGAGGGTATATGTGGATCTCATTCAAGTGATCCAACTTTAGCTAGGAAAGTCACCAAACTTGGATACTATTGGCTGACAATAGAAAAATATGCTCTTCATTTTTTCAGAACATGTCGAAAATGCCAAGTGCACAGTGACCTAATCCATGCACCTGCACATGAGCTGAGACCGATCACTTCTCCATGGCTCTTCATACAATGGGGACTCAACCTCATGGGCAAGATCCATCCATCCTCCTCTAATGGCCATAAATTCATAATCACTGCCACTGAGTACTCTACTAAGTGGATTGAAACCATACCCCTCACTTACATCACCGAAAATAAAATATCAAAATTTATCCTTAATTACATCATCTGCCAATATGGTCTTCTGTATTCCATCATCATAGATAACGGGAGTCCATTCAAAAATCAGGACGTTCGTGAATTCTGTGAGTGATTCCACATCCAACATCACTTCTCCACCCCATATTATCCACAAGGTAACGGTCAAGCTAAGGCATCAAATAAAACAATTCTTTGCATTATTAAGAAGATCGTTAATGATGTTGGCCGAGATTGGCATTTACAACTCAATCCTACCTTATGGGCATACCGTACCAGTATTTGTACACCCACTGGAGCTACTCCATTTTCCCTTGTCTACGGATCTAAGGCCATATTTCCCATCGAGGTTGAAATTCCTTCTCTCTGAGTCTCCTTGAAGGGAATGATCCATGATGAAGAGTACAGACAGTCTCACCTACATGAGTTAGAAATGTTACAAGAATGACGATAAAATGCCTTGAATCACTTACAAGCATATCAAAATCATCTCTGTCAGAGCTATAACAAAAGAGTGATTGTGAGACAATTTGAAATTGGCGACTTGGTCCTCATACAGAACCCAAGAAATTAGGTTGACCATGAAAAACCTAGAAAGTTTGAGGCTAATTGGCTCAATCCTTATATTATTAATACAACATCCAGTTCTGGAGCTTATCAGTTGGCCACACCTGATGGAGAATAGTTGATAGAACCCATCAATAGCCTACATCTACAAAAAATTTACACATAGTATCAAAGAGCTTGGCTAAAAACCTAAAAATAGACAAAAATTGAAAAATAGAAAAAAATCGTCCCTTGATTAAAACCTGGCAAGTAGGCATCTTGGTGACACCAAAAAAATTCAAAAAATGGCAAAAATAGTAAAAAGAAATGAATTCATCCAATAGTGAAAACCTGGAAAACATGCACTTTGGATAGGTACCATGGTGAAAACCTAGAAAACAGGTGCCATGCATAGTCGATCGTTGCTCTGCCATCTACTGTTACTCTAATCAACTTTTTGCATGATCATGACAGCCTGACACATTCACAACCTTCGTCATACGTCCTGTCAATTCTGGCCATGGCTAGCATCGGTTAACATCACCCCTTGCATATCCTCTCCTTTTGTCCCACGTCTGCCTATGTCCATATTACTCGACCTATCTGGGGGCAAGAACTTTTATCATGTAACTGTAGTGGGTGTCGCAATGATCTTGCATTTGTAAAACGTCCTTAAAAAAAGTCATAAATTTTTGAAAAAGTCCTGAAAAAAGTCATAAAATTTGAAAAAGTCCTGAAAAAAGCCATTAAAAATCTGAAAAAGTCTGGAAAAAAAGTCATAAAAATCTGAAAAAGTCTTGAAAAAAGTCATAAAATCTGAAAAAATCCTAAAAAAAGACCTAAAAATTGAAAATGTCCTGAGAAAACACAAAAACATCCAAATCAATGTCAAAATCCAAAAGCAGAGTCCAAGTCAATGTCTGTCTTGTCAATCCAATCAGTCCTATCAATCAATATCTTTTGTCCATGTCTGAACTATGTTGTCTCTGTGCATTTGCTATGTAGGCAAGATTCATCTTTGAATCCTTGAGACATTAAGTTAGTCCTTCTAGGTTTGTCAAAATAAAATCATGATTCAAACTTCTGTGCTTTGGACAAGGTCATTGGTTGTGTCGAACTATGAGGTCTCTGAGTGCACGACATAGGCAAGGCCATCACTCGATGAGCCCCCAAGCCCACACTAGGTCAGTCCATTAGGGTTCATAGCATTACACTGGCACACACATCAAAAGTCTTTAGGTAAGGACAAATCATTTCCAAACATGGAAAACTCCTAAAACAAATTACGACAATCACTCATTCAACATGACTATTACACTAGTACGTCCACATCAACATGTAGTCACCACAAATCAACTTCAGTCAAACTTAGTCAAAACAAGTCAAATTGTCACAACCGGTCAAACTATCCATTCTTGGTTATCTTTTAGATGTGTCCTTCTAAAGAATGGCCTCTATCATCTATGCCTTAGGATGTGTCCTTCCTAGGCATTGTCACCATCATCTAACATTTTGAGGGATCCTCTCGACATCTAAGGATCATTCCTCTCAACATCAATGTTCGTTCAGACATGTCCTTCTGAAGAACAACCTCTATCATCTATGCCTTAGGATGTGTCCTTCCTAGGCATCGTCACTGTCATCTAACATTTTGAGGGATCCTCTCGACATCTAAGGATCATTTCTCTCGACATGAATGTTCTTTCAGATGTGTCCTTCTGAAGAATAACCTTTGTCATTTATGTCTTAGGATTTTTCCTTCCTAGGAATTGTCACTATCACCTGGCATTTCGAGGGACCCCTTTTGGCATTTAGGGATCAATCCTCTTGACATCATGTTGACGTTATTCAGGATGTGTCCTTCCTAAATTTGGCAATCTTCGACACTCGTCATCTTGACATTAAAACACTTGGTATTCAGACACACTTGGAAAACACTTGGCACTTGTCTTTGGCTTTTTCATCATGTTACTTGTTTTTCAGCGAGATCTTGACAATAGGATTTAAAGAAACAACGACATCTCATGATGTTTGTCTTGTCTTTAACACTCATGTTACTAGTTTTTCAGTGAGATCCTGACAATCGGATTTAGAAAAACAATGACGTTTCATGACATTTGTCTTGTATTTTGACACTCATGTTACTAGTTTTTCAGTGAGATCCCGACAACAGGATTTAGAGAAACAATGACATCTCATGCAATTTGTCTTGTCTTTTGACACTCATGTTACTAGTTTCTCAGTAATGTCCTGACTACGGGATTTAGAAAAATAATGACGTATCATGATAGTGGCTTTATTTTGTTCTTTTGGGAATCATGTTGCTAGTTTCTCAAGGATGTCCTGGAAATAGGATTTAGAGAAGCAACGACGTTTCATGGCTTGTCCTTCTTGTCTTTTTCTACTTGTGGTTGGTTATGACAAAAAGACTGGGGCAATTGCACTCTTAGTATGAGTCATGATCATCCTTGTCTGCGACTACTTGTCTTATATGATGTTACGACCTTGCACACCTTGATTTATGTCATATCATGGTGTTTGTTGGCCATCACAATAATCTTCCCAATGATGATTAAGAGTAATAAATATTAAAGTCCTATGGTAATATGTTGAAGGATTTGGTCTAGGAACTAACATGCATCTCCTTCTGTCTTGTCATCTTCTCTCGCTCATCTCATATAGGCATTGCATCCATATCATGATCCTTATCTTTTACATTAACATTTCTTTGTCTCTTCATATTCTAGTCTTCTCATCCATTTCGAGAGCACACCCATGTTCTTGGAACCCGTCTGTCCTCTTGAGGGGGCATACCGCTACCCTCCTCGTCATTCTTCCCATCTTATTTTGCACTAGGGCATATTTTTGACTTATTTTATTTGTCACAATGCGACATGCCACATTATGACAAAGAGGGGCAAAATGTAGACACTTAACAATGACCTAGGCCTGCAAGCTCTATTTTTACCACTTTCGTCCTAGCATAATTATGACATTTAATTATGTCCTTGGTCCACATTCGACTATTAATTACGTAATTCATTATTATTTAATTAATTCATGTCTATTGTATTCTTCATGATTATTAAATAAATAAATTATAAGTATTTATTCAATACGTCATTAATTGTCTATTGTCTTCTTAAAATTAAATAAATCTCTTAATTTATTTAATTACCTTTATTTGTTTATTCTTCCTGATTATTAAATAAATGAATTTTATTTGTTTATTTAATATGCCACTAATTCTCATAATTAAATGAATTTATTAATTTATTTAATTATCCATCATAATCCTCTAAATTAAATAATTATGTTTAATTATTTAATTACCTAATTTGACATTTCTCTTATTTTAAATAAATGAAATTATTTAAAATGATTTTGTTTTATTAACTGTCACTTCATTTTAGTAAATAATCTGAAAAAGATTATTTATTGTCACACAAAATCATTATTTTGAATTAATTTAATTCCAAAAATCAAGTAATTGAGAAAATTCTTGATTTTCCAAAAACTCCTTTTTAGTTCAACTCTTATCTTATTGATTTTGCGAATCTTACAAATCAAGCAGTCTTTATCTTTTTGACTAATTATCACATTTATTCTTGACTGCCGATTTGATTTTATCAAATGACATCTTGACCACTCATTTAACAATCTTTCCCTAACCCTAATTAGGGATTGTCACATGAAATCTCGTCCACTGATTTTAGGCTTTGTCAGCTTTTAATCTCGTCCATCCATCCAAAATTACATTTTCTATAAAATGTCAATTTTTCTCACAATTTGGAGAGACCACTTCATTATTATAGACATTTTATGCTTAAAATTCATTTGCATTTAGCTTAATTAATTTGGTTATTTTTCATAGTCTTTTGTCATCAAATCCTTCAAAACTTGCATAGGACAATGTCATAGTCAATTTGCTCACACACACAAATCCGAGGGCAACAATCATACACTGCAAGGTAGGAGGTGCTATGGAAGTGAATCATGGAAGCTTCGATGGATATATGGTATAATCATTTTATTATTTTCTTTGTATTCCATAGTTTTCTTTGGGTTTTATTTAATCTAATCCGCTAAAACCTTTACCTAAAAAATTACCCATTGATACAGTAACACACTTTCACACTTATCTAGGGTCCTTTTAATTAATTGGAGATAATTAACCCTTTAAATTCAAATTGAATCCTTATTTGTGACACCTCTCGAAGATCTATCCCAACACCCACAATTTAATTGGGAAAAATTAGGGTTCTAGAAATTTGTGCTAGGACCCATTCACCCTAGGTGGCAAATGGGTCCTCCCTCTATAGGACCCCACTTTATCAGTTGATTCTAAATGGGGTTTAAGTGATCTATAGATCCCTCAAAGTTAGGTTCTAGAAAACTTAAACAAGACCCATTCGCCCTAGGTGGCGAATGGGTCCTCCCTTAATGAGGACCCCATTTTTGAATTTCACTTTGGTGGGAATTTAATAATTTTTATCTCCTGGTGTCAGCTTGAATTATTTGAATTCCAAGGTTAATTTCCTAATTTAGGATAAATAATGGGTTAATTCACATTGTTTCTCCTAGAAATTTTATGAGAAATCCTAATAATTTAAGAGAGAATTATAGAGCACTTGAAGAGAATTTTTAAAGGAATTTTAAGGCAGATTATCAAGGTTTATTGCAGCAATTTGAGGCCATTCCATCATGTCAAGGGTTTATGGAATTCATGCATGTTGTTGAGCTAATAAAGTAGATGTAGTATTGAACATATACTTGTAAGCATTATTCACATATATTCAAGATCAAGATCTACATTCTTCATTTCCACTACATGCTAGATTGTAGATTTGCATTATGAGACAACATCCAAGGTATCTAAATTGCATCATTTCATGTTTTATGCTTCAATTTCATTGTCTCATCATATTTTTTAATTACCTACAAGGATTTTGACCTATGTAAACCCCTATTCGCTAACAATCAATGAATGTTTCTCTCCTTGAATGTGTGTCTACAAATTTATAGGCTCAAGATCAAGTGGAGAGAAACTTTAGAGAAAAATTGTCAAAGTTGTCAAGTTGTAAAGTTGACCTTTAAAGTGCAAGAATGAAGAATTGAAGCTATAGAATTAAGTACATGTTTTCATGAGATGACAACTGAGAATCTCAGAGTACGGACATCAAGGAAAATAACCCAAATATCAGCTTTATAAACCCTAATAGGGACCCATTCACCACTAAAGGAGAATGAGTACTTTATGCCCTAAGAAAAAGGTTCTTACAACAAGGTACACACCTCTTTGAGCTCTAAAAAATTGCCTTGTAGTTGCTATAATATTTAGGTATCATTTTTTATTGTTATTTGCATCTTTTGACTCTCATAATTGTATAAATTGTACTAATTTTGGTGTGGAAAATCTTAAATGGTTCATCATCTCATTGATTTATTTTGGTGAACCCTATTTTCCACCTAAATAGTGTGAAGCAACAACAAGACACAAGCATACACTACCAAAGACAAAGAGAAAGAAAAAAAACCAAAGGAGGGTGGATCAAGTTTGGATCATTTATCTCGCATGCAAAGAATCAGATCTAGGCTATTTATTGAAGAATGTTTACAAGTGGAAAAGGATGTCCACTATGCAAACCAAACACATGCTCACAAGGGCTAGTGGAACCTCAAGTTGTCCGCCAGGTGAGCTCCCAATGAGAAACATACACAAGCCAATGATATGTGCTCATACAAACAATAAAGTGGCTATGCGAAATTCATGCCTAATTTTGGCTCCCATATGTACAACCATACCAAAGCTACACCTCCTGATAAATTTGATAATGTGCCACACAACAATAAACTTTAAGCTTCCTGAGGAATGAAAGGCTTCATATGCTTGAAACTAATGAAAAAAAGAGATGGATCCACAAGAAAGAAAAGTGTGTTATGAAAATTTTCCATATAACAGAAATGGTCATTGTAAAATAGTATAAAATAGTCTTAACTTAGGGAACATTGTTCCTGATATCTCCAAGAGAGGACCAATAAAAGAATATAAGATTCACAACTTAGGGGATACAGTGTGCCACATAAAGCCACTAAGAGGAATATAATATGCTAAGATAGATCGTGCTATTGAAGGAAATCACACCTAATGTCACCACAAAGTGAAATATGCATCGCATGAAGTAAGAAGACTACACGATGAAACATGAATTGAAAAATAACAATTCCAATGTATGCCCCCACTTTAAAGAAATTGATAAAAACCATACTATGAACAATTACTTTAAAGTAGGAAATGATAAATGATAACAATAAAGAAGACATGAGAGCTTATTCGAAAAGCCCTATGCCAAGTCATATGTTTCCAAATAAAGTTATGTCATGAAAAGGGATGGGTTGCCCCCAAAATGAAACTCCAAACACATGAGGGATCCATGGATTTGGGGCTAGTATGTATTTTCCATAATGTTTTTAGAGAGATCAGAACTATCATCATTCCCCAAATACACATGGAATAAGAAGAATGACACAAAGAGAGCGAAAAAAAAGAAAAGGCCTTTTGGGTCAACATGGAAGATACCTAAATGTCTCAATACCTTGTGTCATCCCCAAAAGGAAAACATAAGATAAAAAAAGATAAAGGAAAATATTTTGGGTCAACATAGAAGAGACCTAAATGTCTCGACACCTTATGTCATCCCCAAAAGGAAAGCACAAGACAAAGAAAAAAGATTAAATGTTCACAACATAGGGAAGAATGTAGGTACAAATAGAGGAATGTAAAAGAGAGAGAGAGAGAGATTAAGCAAAACATCATGAGGGATCACATTATGCACATGCAATCACAAACAAGAAACATGAAGAAGAAAATAATGCAAAAGACTAGTATGGCACATGCGAGTCAACCTATAGCAGTTCATCTGCATCCCAATCGTGTTCATCATATACAGAATGTGGAAAACTAGCCAAAAGGATAATAGCAAGTGTCGAACTAGGGGTATTACCAAGTTCAACACTCTTCCTGGGAGAAAATCATTTAAGCTCATATAGGGAAAAATTGTGGACTATAAATGGGGTAAATTTTGTCTTCTATAATCTTATTAAATAGTTCTCTCGATCTAATTGATGTGACTTTTCCTTAGTTTATTCCTATGTGTGTCAATTCGGGGAATGTAAATTGACCAAAGGTATCGAGGCTTTCTGCCTAAGGGCTAAAGAAAATAAGTTGAGGAAATTCGAGATGCACTGTATGAGAAACAAGCATTAAACTTTCACACTTACTAGAAATCATTCTAACTTTCATCTTTAAATAGTTTATGATCTAAATAAGAATATTCCTTAAATCAGATAACATGATCACACTCAACTTTAATGCAAAAAAGTGATCAAATACCCTTAATTAACTAGGTGACGAGAAGTTGTTGCTCAATAGGAAGTTGCCGTGCGGTAGGAACTTGCAGTGCAATAGGAAATTTTAGTGCGATAGGAAGTTTACAGAACAAAATATACAGTAGCTTTCAGAAATAGTAAATACACCTGAAAAACAAGAAAACTACTGAAGCAAATGAACTCCCTATACTTTGAATAATAATTACATCTAACAAAAATTTGATCACATTGATTGCAATTATTGAACCAATTACATAAACTGAAATCTTTCCAAGTGTAAAGGGAAATCAAATAAAAAATTCTTCACATGTAGAATGCATACAACATAAATCAAATCGTGTTGAACATAAATTCTAACTAATCAAAACACAAAAAAACCTCACCAAGTATCCTAAGAGGAAGCCCTTTCTCTGGTTCACAAGGTGGGTGGAAGGAAGCTAATTACACTAGTTCAATACCACGAACATCTGATTCTATTCATTTAAGCTGTAGCAAAAGAAAAATGTATTTATGTTCTCTATCTTCTCTCTATCTTATCCAGTCTAAATCATATCATATATAGATGTGACGAGGATATCGAATTCTACAAAGTATGATTAAAGGAGGATACTGATTTTTATGGCCAATGGCCAACAAACCGAATACCCATAGTCTTTGGTTTGGACACAGGCCACAAATCTTAAGGGTTGATGCAAGAAGTTGGGTCCACAAAAAGGTCAAAAAGTGGAAGTGTTTTTTTTTTTGTTTTTCAGAATTGGTCACAATTGGTCTGAAAATTTGAGGCACTTACACAATGAATCTTATAAAAACTCAGTAATATGAAATTTAGCATTTTGAATCTAGTTTTCAAATATGTAATTTATTCAAATACCCAAGTGATAGAAATTTAATTTTGATAGGGATGTATGAAAACCACTTTTTAAAAGTCTTTTTTTTTACCATACCATGCACATGTATGGGAACCACTTTTTGATCCAAATAAAATTATTTGCTAATTCCTTTTCATGAAAGATAGCTAACAACATGAAGATTGATGAGGATATTTTTTGTAATTTTTTTTAATATATTTTTTATTAAATTTGTATTGGCCATAATTGCTATTTTTAAAAATCAATGTCTATGCACAACATAATTGAACCTAAAATAAACATTTTTTGAATATTTTTTTTTCATTGTGTAGAGAATGGTCTGAAGATTGATCCCATATAATACTTTTTACAAGAAAATTAACCAAAAAAGAGTTATTGAAAACACAAAAAGTCTGATATTTCAAGTTTATGGATTAATGTGCTTAGAAATTAATTAAAAAATAACAAATATAATCCAATATTTAATATATATATATATTTGGAAACTAGACATCATGTTCTCTAATGGGTTTTAATTTCATAGAATTATTCGAAAAAAAAGTCCATCAGCCATATTGCCAAAGTTGGACATTTCTCTTGAACCTGCCTTTTTTAGTTGCAGGTCAAAGGCTAAGGGTTGGGTTGCGAAGCCTTTTTTGAGTCTAAAACTGAGGCAACATGTGGGTTGGGGATTCAAAATTTAAAAAAAATGTACACATTTTAATATTCATATGTGTTTTTCATTACAAAATTCGTACACATTTTTCATTAAAATGCATACACGTTTCTAAAAGTTATTTAATTTTTTAAACAAATGACTCATACATGTTATAAAATGTGTACGCATTATAGAATGTGTACGTGTTATAACACGTACAATTTTTTTAGTGTGTACACATTTTTTAGGCTCAAGTACCCAAAGCATAACACATGAATTTTTTAATAATGCGTACGTGTTTTTTATGAGAATTTTTTGGCCAAAACTTCCCCTCTTCGTGGACCCAACTTCTTTATTTTACCCTTAGAACAATATTAAAATGGTTTTGAAATGCAATGTAAAAATAGAGATGACCAATTTCATACCACATTCAACTCATCTCTTTTTATTCCTCGTGTTGTATGCCTTTCAAGGATTGTATTTCACATGGCCGGTTCCATCAAGCTAATTAGTTATTATCATAAACGAATCAAATTATGTCACTATTGCAAAGATTTGGCATTTTGGAAGCATTCCTTCATTCTTTAAAAAAATATTAAATATTCTTTATTTTCATAGTAATTAATGAAAAAAGGACTTAAGAAAGAGGGAAAAAAGGTAATGGAATGAAAAACAAAGTGTATAGAAATTAGACATATTTTGCACCCATCATTTCCCCCTGGTTAAGGAATTTTCATTTCCTCATGCAAATAATTAGTAGAAACCAGGGTTTTCTATAGAAAGTGAATGGGTTGTGCTAGTGGTTGCCTCCTTCATGCTAACCCTTTGTTTCTTTGGAGACCTTGTTACCTAACACAGTCCTATTTTTACTTTATCAATTTCTTACTTCTTCTACTTTTTTAATGTAGCAAGCTCATGTAGATGTGTCTTTAATTATTGGTTATTTGCTTGAAGTTGTATAATCAATTGACATAATTTCCCAATATGAATGAGGGGCTCTGCAAATACCTCTATTGGGTTTTCAAAATTAAAAAGAATAAGAGACTTTGAAGTTTTTGTAGAACCAGTAGTCTCCTTTTCTAACTATCGTGGAGGAAGACATTCTTTAGTGTACACATTTTCAAGGTTATGTTCTTTCTCACAAGCGTCTTTACCCTTTTCATGATATTACTCCCCTATAGTGTGTTCCTCATAACCTGCATTCTCACTCAGGGTTTCTTCATACACCCTAATGTTATGTGCAGAAAAAGGCTCCTCATATATGTCCCCCATTTTTCTCAGGAGGGTTTCATCCTTAAATACATCCTAGCTATTTGTCTCATGTTTGTCTCTAATCTCCTTTTCTGCAATTTTTTTTCTTATCCTGACAACTTCTAATCTACTTGGTCAAGGTCTTCCAAATCTTCCAAGATATGACTTTTTCTTTGTTCCTAGTTAGCTAACTGCTTATTTTTATGTAGATTTTGGTTGTGGAGTTCTCTATCTATCTTTTCATTTCACTGACCAAGGCTTGTGGTGACTATTTCTACCTCAATAATAGAACCAACCACCTCTACAGGATTATCTAGCTTAGTGGAAGGATGAGTTTTTTTCTTTGTTGGCTTGGTTGGGGGTATACCTTTACCCTTTTGTAGTGTCATGTCACTTGCTTTGGAGTTGGACCTCTTTTTCTGAGGGGAATCATCTAGGGTTTCCCTTGTTTTCTTTCTCTTATAGGATCCCCCTTCTATGGTTTCCTCTATTGCCCTCTTTTTGGAACACTCTGAGGTTTCATCATTTCCCTTGTCAGGGTCAACAAAAACATCACATTCCAAAGGTGATGTTGTAGAATAGATCCCATGTACTACAATTAGCTTAATCAAACCATGGCGAGTCAGTGAATTTGTGTGGCCCTTGCAGTACTGACTACATGATCATTTCAAAGAACAATGAAAGTAAAAAGGAACATTAACTAGAATATTATTACACAAGTGCAACATGAGCCTAAAATGGTGAGAATGGACATAAATGTACCTCCATTCATAGGTAACATACTGGATTAAAAAATTAGCGACCTCATCCCTCGGTGATAGAAGAGAATTGCATTCGGCTCCCTGGCCCTGCACCATCTTGGAAAATTCCCCCCTCTATAGAAATGATTTCCAAGGAGTAGGGAAAACTTTAGTGGTGAATATTCGCCAATTGGCTAATAATAGAAATCAGGAGCTCCAAAAATGGCTAATAGTACAAGTTGAAACGAAGACTAAATCGCTAGGTTTTTATGAAAAAATAATTTTGTCTCAATTAATTCGCCATGTAAATGATGCATCATCAAAACTGATTCACCAGTATTTTATACAGTAACTAAAAATTTTAATTATATTCGCCAGTAATATTATATTCCTCCGGTTAATTTTGGGGCAATATCGATGCTAATAATAAATTACTATTTAATTTGAGGAATATTGTCTTTTATCTATTGCCATAGATTAGTTTTTTAATCGAACGGTTGTAGGTTGATTCCGGGCCCTAATACACACGTGCCTTTTAAAAGGCTTGTTGAGGCCCGAAATTTGTTTTGGGCCACATGATTAAATCTAATCGTGTGGCCCAAAACAAATTTTGGCCCTCAACAAGCCTTTAAAAAGGCACATTTGTATTAGGGTGCAGAATGAACTTGTAGCCGTCCTTCGTTCTATCAGTGGGATGCCAGATAATGTTTCCCTAATGCACCATTGTTACACCAATACTAGGTTGCGAGCCATTTTCATCAGGCCATCGACAGGATTGTGATGGGGGTTCTGTCGATGAAGCATTGTTAGGCCGATGGTATTGAATTTTGTTAGGAATGGGGGAAGATTTGGTCCTCGACCCTGCCTATATTGTGATAGGAGCGCGCCAAGATTCACTAGGATTTGCCACTACGATTATTATTTTTACCAATTATTCATTAAGATTTGCCAGGATTTTACAAATTTTTTAATACTGTGCATAAGATTCGCCAGGAAAATTAATATTTTTTTCAAATAAAAGGAAAGATTCGCTAGGATTGTACACCTTCGCCGAGGGGGAGGTTTCTTAAAGTTATCCCTGCCAAGGAGCTTGAGGTCTGTGATATGATAGCAGTTAGGGAAGAAAGAGTCACCTATCTATGGAAGGCTAGTCATTGTGGTGACTATTTACATGGTAATCAAAAACTGTAACCCCCTCAAAGTAACACTATTCTTATGAAACCCATCATCAAATTCGACAACAACCCTATCGTCAAAACCACATCGTCTCTTAAAATACGTCATCCAACCAACTTGTTTAAATTTTTTATATGATTCCTTGCTAGCTAGGAGTTTCTTCATTGTCATGGGCTATTTTCTACTATGATCTCCTCCAATGATTTCCAAGTGTGACAAGAACTTCCTCTCCAAATACACTATAGCTACAAGGAAAATAAAAAGATAAAAATGGAAAAAGGTGAAAATGGAGACAGTTAATAGGATAGGGGTGGAAGCGATTATCGAAGATTATGGATAAGTAGTTTATAGGTAATAACTGATAATGTGTCCAGGCGAGTTGGATAATGATAGGTAATAATGGCTACTATTGTGAAATTACTATCAGTGAGTGAAAATAATGATGGAAATTAACCTTATGATCAAATTAACCCGCACGATCTCCCCTCAGCTTAAAGATTGACCATCCTAGGCATGCCAAATAATTATTAGAAAAATAAATAACATTTAATAAGATTTGAAAAGAAAAAAAGAGTACCTCCTTACTACCAACATCCATGAGACACATAGCGATGATGTGACTGCTGCTAAGTCAGTTGCATGGAGACCACAATAGGAGAGGACGTTAGGAGAAAGCGGAGGAAGGAAGTAGAATATTTGCAAAGATTAGCATTAAAAACTATCATGAGGTCACATGAGGGAGAGGCAAAGATAATTGGGAGTGGATGTTGACATGGAGAGAATAATAGTGGCATCATGGAAAAGACTAATTAGAGAAGAGAGTGTGGAACATGCTAGGTGGTGACAAGATTGTTGATGAGAGAAGGGAAACGAATGAAAAAGAAACAATGATGAAAGGAACCAAGGAAAATGGTAGGACCCACGCTAAGAAAATATCAAAACCACATGTACAGAAGGTTGGGTGAGTGATAGGAATGATAAAAAGCTCTTATCACCACACAAAGATCAGCACATAGTTCCTACAAAAGAAGGCAATAAACGGTAGGAACAAGAAGGAGCTTCTATCACACCATAGAATATGTAGTGATAGGGAATATTGCAGAATGCATTGTGGTGTGCTCACTACCTTTATTGGTGTTTATTTGTTTGTTTTTTTTATCCATGATAATAAACTATTGGTATCTTGATTTTTATTCTAGCACTGCCTAGAGATGTCACCGATTTTTACCTCTAGGATATTTTTATTTTTTCCCCTTTTTACTATTATTATTTTAAAACGTACCTAAGAGGTACTTGAAGGGGCCACAAGAACTCTATCAAGTAGATGGAGTTCCTTCGGAAAACTCAAGACAAATCCTCCCTAGAAATAGGCTTCTTGTACAACTTCAAATGATGACCATTGACCACTAGAGCCATGTGCTCATAATCCATAGTGTGAAGCTTAATTGCACTGTTGTTGTAGACCATCTCAATTTCATAAGGCCCAAGCCACCGAGTGTGGAATTTACCCTTAAAATCTTAAAAATGGGAATCATACAAGATCACCCAATCACCTAGTTGAAATGACCACTGTCGAATGAAACGATCATGCCAGAGAGCACGCTGATTCTGGGAAATCTCTACATGGAAGAGTGCTTATTGGTGAATTTCATTGAATGAGTGTAGTTGTGCAATCCATTCTTTTTGTGCATCAATCAAGATCAGACCCAATTGGAGTGTGGTATGAAGAGTATTTACCTCAAACTCAATAGGAAGAACAACCTTCTTACCATAGACAAGTTCGTAAGGTGCCAAACTACTGGTGGTTTTCCATGTTGTGCAGTGGGCCCAAACTGCTTCAAGAAGCCGTGTAGCCCAATCCCACTTATGGAGTGTAGCTATCTTAGTAAGAATGTTCTTAATTTCTCTATTGGTAACTTCAACCTATCCGTTGGCTTGCTGATGGTAAGATGAATACTTGTGATGTCAAATATCATACTCATAAACCAAAGGAGTAATGAGGTCAGATGCAAACTATGGGACTTGATCTATGAATTTCTCATGGAACACTAAATTTGATAAAAATCTCATAATAGAGGAATTTAACTAGCTTGGTGTGTCTTGCATGCTTCAAAGCAATAGCTTCAACCCACTTGGTTACATAATCTATGCACACAAGGATGTATTCCTTGTTCCTAGATGGTGGGTTGATGGGTCCAACAAAATCAGCCCCCATTTTTAAAGGTCCAATAGATAGCTGAGGATGTAAGGGAATTTCATATTAGTGCATGGGGTGGCCCATATGCTGAAATTTATCATAGTGTTGAATCTAAAATTTACAATCCTTGTA
Source organism: Sequoiadendron giganteum (assembly GCA_007115665.2). Taxonomy (NCBI): domain Eukaryota; kingdom Viridiplantae; phylum Streptophyta; class Pinopsida; order Cupressales; family Cupressaceae; genus Sequoiadendron; species Sequoiadendron giganteum. The sequence goes on along the minus strand of CM021102.1, from coordinate 435,503,630 downwards.
GAGTGTAGGCCAATAGTAGCTTGCAGTTAAAATCTTTTGGATAGTCCTTCGATTAGAAAAATTTCCTCCATAGGGTTCCATGTGGCACACGTGAAGTATGTCAAAGACATCATCTCCAAGTACACATTGATGCATGATGTTTTCAATGCCAATTCAAAAGAGAAATCCATTGATCCATGTGTATTTTCCACTAAGTCCTACCAGTTTTCAGGATTCCCTTGGAGAGAAATATGGTGGGAACTTGCAAGTGACTAGGTAATTCATAGTGCTAGCGAACCATAGAATTTTTGTTGATATAGAAAAGAGGTGCTCATCTAGGAAGGCATCATTTAATGACACTAGTTCATCTTCCTATTTTTGTAACTTGGACAAAATGTATGCAACCAAATTCTCCCAACCAGGCTTGTTAAGTATATTAATGCCAAATTCTTGAAGTAAAAGTAACCACCTAATAACTCTACTGATTACAATAGGTTTATTCATTAAGAATCAAATTACAGAATGATTAGTATGAATAAACACTTTATAATCGGTAATATAATGAAGAAAATTATTGATTGCATAAGAAACAACTAGAAACTCCTTTTCAGTTACTATACAGTTTACCTCAGCTCCAGTAAAATTATTGCTGATGTAGTAGATGGAATAGTAAAGGTTATCTTCTTTTTGTCGAAGTACAACTACCATGAAATAATCTAAGGCATCTATATGAATATGAAAATGCAATTCCTAATTTGGACCTCTAAGTATTGGTGTGGTTGCAAGCTTGGTCTTAATAGTTTCAAAGGCTTCTTGACATTCTTGTGTCCAAGAGAAAAAATATTTTGCTAACAAGGAAAGAAAGGGGGAGGAAATCTTGCTAAAATTTTGGATGAACCTCCTATAATATCCTGCATGGCCTAGAAGGCTATGCACATCCTTTTGGATAGTGGGTGTAGGAAGGTCTTCAATGATCTATATCTTTTTGGGATCGACTTGAATACCCTTGGAGGAAATATAATGACCAAGTAATATCCCCTCTGTCATAAGCATATGAAACTTTTCATGACTTAATGATAAATTACTGTCTATACAACATTTAAGTGCCTTTTCTAAATTTGTTTTAGCCTCTTCATATTTATTACCATGGATAGTAAAATCATCCATATACACCTCAACACAATCATTTACACAATCTACAAAATTACTCAAAAATACCCTTTGAAAAGTGGCAAGAGCATTACATAAGCCAAACGGAAAAACGTTATACGCAAAGGTGCCCCAAGGACAAGTAAAAAGGTGGTCTATTAATCATATTTAAGTGCTATGTGAATTTTTTTCATTGAACCCATCCAAAAAAGAAGAAATTCTTACCTACAAGAGTGTCCAACACTTGATCAATAAATGATAAGGGAAAGTGATCCTTTTTAGTAGCTATATTAAGTGCTCTATAATCAACCAAAAATCTCCACTTACCATTTTTCTAAAGAACCACATCTAGAGGAGAGACCAATGACTATCTAAAATAGGATATATAAATCCAACATTTAACAATTTCTTTAAGTCATCTTTAACTATTTCACACTAGATGGGGTTGAGTTGTCGCTATGGTTGCCCAACTGGATGACTACCTTCTTCAATATAAATATGGTGGGTGTAGGTGTTAGGATGAATGCCACACATTTCTTGGTACTCCCAAGCAAAAAAATATTTATTAATTCTAAGCATGACAATGAGATCTTGGATTTGTTCAATGCTTAAATGTGGATTAATATTAAGTGTGTGACCAAGTAAAATTTTCATGGCTTCTAATTGTGTAGGTGAACTAATAGCTAGTACTTGTGAAGTGGATGGTGTATTGATAGAATTTCCAGAAAATAAAAATGAATTGTATAGAAAATTATGAGGTAGAAACTGATGCAATGTGACAAAGTGTTGAACAAATTTTGAGCTACCTACCAGTGGAAAATTTCTAAAGGGACAAGGAGTATTTATACCTAAATGAAGAACCATGCTTTCAAATATTTCATTAAATGCATATCTATTCTAAAGAAAATTAACAAGAATATTATCTTCAGTGGTTTCCTCAATATCTAATGCTTGATTGATTGTCAAGATTGGTAATGTCTCATCCAAGTCACTATCAACCCATACTAGATCCTCTATCTCCAACAAGGGCTATGCTGGTGGGTACAAATTGATTTTTTTTGCATTCTCTCCATTAGAAATAACCATGTTTCCTGACTAACAGTTGATGAAATCATCCACAACCGCTAACCAAGGTCATCCCAGAATCAAGGGGTATCCCCCCAGGTTAATATTTGGCTGCAAAAAAATAAATTCAGCTGGGTGTTCCCATGAATCAATATAAAAGACTACATCTTCAATCATACCCTTTGGTTTGACCAAAGATAGATCTGCCATTTCAAGAACTATGGGAATAGGTCTAAGTCTCTTTAGTGACAATATTTCCTTTGTTTCATTTTTCATAACATTAATTGCAGCGCCCAAATCAATAAGTGTGTTAGGAAAGGTAACTTTAATAATAAATACCTTGATCATAGGACTCCCTAGATCTGAGTACTTAGGAATGGTTATGCTCCCAAGCATGAGGTCTTCCATCTATCCAATAACTTGGATGGTCTTCAAATCTTGTTTCTTCTTCTACTTCCAAGTACATAAATCTTGAACTATTTTTGTATATACAAGAATGTCCTTGATATCTTACAAAAAAGGAATCTTGATGTTAAACACTATGTAACTCATTGAAAAAATAAAATTCAAGCTGAGAGACTTCCTTTTGCACTAGATTTGACTGAAATCAGTTGGGGAAGGGAGGTTCTTTTACTAGATCCACTTCAGGTTCTTCATAAATTTCAATGTTGTTGGGCCCTTGAAGAGCCTTCCTTGATCTTAATTGAACTCCATCTATTTCTATAGTATTAACAGGATAAGTAGAGTAACCTATTACCTCATTATTATACATGGGTTGTGTTGCCTTATTGTTGGGATTCAAATTTGGTTGATATGGCATAGGTGTGGGCTTTGGTGGTTGTGTTGGTTTGGTTGGTTGAGTGGATGATCATGGTGTGGGTGGAAGGAATTTTTGCGGTTACTAATAAGGGTTAATCATGGGAGGAGGTGTAAATTGTGATTGTGGTGGATATGGTTGTTGGTATTGTGAAGGTTGTGGTGATTGTGACCTCCATGCCTGCTACCATGGCTATGAGGCATACTGGTATTATGGAATCCATAAAGGGTATTATGGAGGTTTTTTCCAACCTCCATACCATCTAGGTTGATTGGAGAAAGAATTGGATTGGATAGGTCTCAGAAAGGTCACCCTGGGGCCATGTAATAGATAGGTGCCTTAGAATATAGAATATATGGTACACCTACAAGAAGAGGCCTTAAGGTAGAAATTTTTCTAGCTTCTTCTAAGAATGAAATATTTGTCCTATGGTAAGGTAATATTCAATACTATGTCTCTTGCGAAAGTTTGGATAGAATATAGCCAAGGCCGTTTTAGCTTCCTCTTGCTTCCTATGGGTATACAAAGTGTCTATCCATTTACCCATATGATTTAATAAATCAATTTTAAGATCTTCAAGTAAATTGCCTATTTCACACTTTGTTATACCTATTACATTACCTAAAGCATAAAGCTTACTTGAATAATTCCTTCCCAAATGTTGAGACCTTGAGTAATTCCTGAAAATGTTACAAATATCATCAAATCTCAATTTAGAGACATTACCTTTACCTATTAAATTCAATGCATCCATAGTATCATCTCTTATTCCCCTAAGAAATAACATTTTAATAGTATCAGGAGTTAGCCTTGGTTTTCATGATCATTGAAGGCTAAACATGAAGTGTTCAAGGTAATCATCCGCATAATCCTCTTCTTTTTGTGGACCATCCACAAAATCTCATCCCAAACCTCTTTTGTTTTACAATACTCCTGGTATTTGGTCAAAAATAATTCCTTCATGTCATCCCATGTTCTGATGTTTCTAAGGTTCATTAAAGTAGTGTAAGGTCACATCCTTCAATGTAGTTGGGAATAACTTGAGCTTCTATGCATCACTTTGATAGTCATAACTATGGCACAAGACATCAAAATCAAATAAGAACATATTAGGATCCTCAACAAAAAGACCACAGAAAATAGGAAAAGAAAAATGGGAAATTTTTTTCATAGGGGCATCCTCTAAAGGATGTGCAATTGGAAACTCAAAAGTGACCAGGTTGTTGTGTTCCAATTCCCTTTCATTATTTTTGTTTTTGATGATGTTGTTGAGATCATCCATGATGTTAAATTTCCAAGGGGTGCAATAAGTCTTGAATAGCTTTTGGGTTCCTGAGAATGGGCTAGCTCTAGACCCACAATATTCTTGGAATATCTTTGCAACCTTCTTTTTTAATTCTTTAGAAGACCCTAGATGGGTACCTACACGGGTCTCGAAAATGGTAGACTCAATAACACACTTTTCCATATTTAGCTCGACTAACTCTTTTTTGGGTAATAAGGGTACAACTAATGGTTGTAATTTATCTTTCAATTTTTCTTGTTGTGACTTCCCTCAATGGATGGTTTTGATTTTTTTTTCAATTTTTCTTATTGTGTACTACTTCCTTTCTCCTTTTTAATAAATCTACCTCTACTATCTCTACTACGACTCATGCACCTATATGACTTATAATAGCACAAATCAAGAGTATTGACCTTAACAATGTCGATAGTTGTGTAGTCTTTACTCTTGATGTCTTGGTCCTAACTCAATTCACTATGGTTTTATGCCTTTAATACCTTTCCTTGGTAATGATGCCAAAAATGTAGGGAAAAATTATGGAATATAAATGGGGTAGATTTTGTCTTTTATAAAATTATTGAATAGTTCTCTAGATCCAATTGATGTGAATTTTCCCAAGTTTATTCTTGTGTGTGTCAATCCAGGGAATGTAAACTAACAAAATATATTAGGGCTATTTTTCTAAGGGTTGAAGAAAATAAGTTGAGAAAATGTGAGATGCACTCTAGGAGAAAGAAGTATTTAACTTTCACACTTACTATAAATCATTCTAATTTTCAGCTTTAAACAATTTATGATCTAAATATGAACACTCCCTAAATCAGATAACACAATCACACTCAACTTTAATGTAGACACTAATAAAATAACCTTAATTCAAAAGATGACGAGAAGTTGTAGTGTAACTAGAAGTTGCAGTGTGATAGGAAATTGTAGTGCAACAAGAAGTTTATACAGTAGCCTCTAGAAACAATAAATACACTTGAACAACAAGAAAACTACTTAAGTGAATGAACTCCCTACACTTTGAATAATAATTGAATTTAACAAAAAATTGATAATTTTGAATGCAATTACTGAACCAATTACATAAACTGAAAACTTTCCAAGCATAAAGGGAAATCAAATCACAAATGATTCACACTATAGAATGCATGCAACATAAATCAAATCATGTTGAACATAAATTCTAACTAATAAAAAAACAAAACAACCTCACCAAGTATCCTAAGAGGGGGCCCTTCCTTTGGTTTAGAAGGTGAGTGGAAGGAAGCTTATTACACAAGTTCAATACCACAAACATCTGATTCTATTCCTTCATTTTTTAGCAAAAATAAAATGTATTTTTTTTCTCTATCTTCTCTCTATCTATCTTATACAGTCTAAATCATATAATATATATAGATGTGATGAGCATATTGAATTCTATAAACTACGATTAAAGTAGGTTATGGTTTTTTATGGCCAATGGCCAACAAACCGAATATCGATAGTCTTTGGTTTGGCCGCAAGCCAAAAACCTTAAAACAACATTAAAATAGTTTTGAAATGTAATGTAAAAATAGAGGCGAGTAGTTTCATAGCACATTCAACTCATCCCCTGCCATTCTTCATGTTGTATTCCCTTCAAGGATTGTATTCCACATGGTTGGTTCCTTTAACCTAATTAGTTCTTGTTGCAAACTAATCAGATTATGTCACTATCACAAAGATTTGGCATTTTGGAAGCATTCCTTCATCCTTTAAAAACATATTAAATATTATTTATTTTCATAATAGTTAATGGAAAAAATATTTAGGAAAGAGGGAAAAAAGCAATGGAGTAAAACACAAATGGTGTAGAAATTAGACATATTTTGCACCCATCAACTCATAGAAGAGGAAAATAATGTATTCAGTTCATTATGCACTTCTTCATCGATTTTAGCAGCCACATCATCATCATCCAAGTTAATCACAATGGGAGGTTGAATGATAATTTCTAAAGAATGATTTAGCCTCTATTGCAGTATATGATAAATTTTTTGCGACAAATAGGGAGACTCATTGTGTATTGCTTTTAGTCAAGTTTGGATATTAATTTTCTTTGTTTTTGTCATTGTTTAACCTTCGAGCAAGAGCATGATGTCTATGCCTACGTTCTCTATAATTTTTATTTCTTTTAGTTTGATTTTCAAGTTGAATTTGTGTAGGAGTTGGTTTATCAACCATAGGTTTCTTTTCTTCCCTAAGGGGAGGAATGAAAGGAACCATATAAGTTTTTCAACCACTTTCTCATTTTCTTTGTAAACTTGTTTTATCTTAGGAGGTGTGATAGGATTGTTTTCGTTATCTCTTAGTCTTTTGTAGGATATAGACAAAGTATCTATCTTAGGTTGGTCTTGGTTACTTGGAATGTCTTTAGTTTCAATCAAAGTTTCATCAATGATAGGAGGCTCAGTCATAGGTTGCGACATGTTTGTAAGGGATAGTTTTGCTATATATTTTTCCTTGAAATTTTGATAGGATTTTAAAAAGAGGTCTTCATGAGGTTTAATAGGTTCTATAGGCTCAGGAAAAAATAAATAGGTAATGAAAATTTCCGATAGGAAGACAAAGGATGAAAGACACTATGCTGCATAATAAAGATTTCATTGTCAAAGGGAAAATTTACGCATTTATGCATGATCAACGAGAAAACTTCCATGGAGCATAGCCATGAATAACCAAGCTTCACATGGAATTGATCCAACATTGAGATGATGGAGAATGAGACATCTAATTTTTTAGCCTTGTTTGTAAAGGAAGGGTGATTGATCCCATCGTAGGGAAAGCAAAACCATTATACATTTTTATCCATGATTTTGTTTTATCATATGTCTCTTGATAGAGTTCATGTATAAGTAAGAATACTTCATTGATCAAATTCTCTCCATGGATGGGATCAATTAATATCCCATTAGTAGGTTTGTCATTGATTCGACCGGTTATGTAAAGAGGACCATCAGGTGCATGTTTAATTATATCTTTAGATGAGAAATAAATTTCAAGAGGCTTTTTAGTTCGGCCTTTATGAGGCTGAGTTTCAATTACTCCAACCATATCATCCATAGGACATTGTTCATTAGAATCCATAGGATCTTATTCAATAGTATCAATGTTGTCAACATCCATGTCAACATTCATCACATCATTCTTCTTCGTTTCAACAAATGAAATGTTATGATTAGGCAGAGGGTTGGTAAATATTTAAAAGTTTTGGTTGGGAGAGAAAATAAACTTATTTCCTTGATAATTAACACCTTTGATGTGAAGTCGACCAAAATCAATGATGTCTTGAACAAGATGTTTAAGACACTTATAATTCTCCATGTGGTGTCCATTTTTTCAATGATAATGGCAATAGGAATTTGATCTAAAGTTTGAAGGTAAAGGCTTATTAGGATTAAGAGTTTTAATGAGAGGCAAAGTTATCATATTTTGTTCTAAGAGTTGTGACATTGTGTAAGAGAGGGGAACCAACCATGTCAAGGCTCCAGGTCACAAAGAGCTAAGAGCAGAGGTTTTCCCTAGCTTACCTCACTATTGAGGATGTTTTGGGATGAGGACCGAGAATGAAGAACACTGTCAAGTGCTCATGTTAGTCTATAGACCCATAAATCTAGTTGGGGCTAGATGAGCCAGTTTTTGAAGTCCAAAATGTATCTCATACAACTCTCTGTCTAAGGATGGTAGCACAAGTTTGGGATGACAACATGGTGCATTGACGTCTCTCTGGTGCACTAGCGACAATACAACCAAAAAAAGTAAAGTACAATAGAAGACCTACTAGGAACCTACTGATAGCCTAGCTAATTGGTTTTTACAAAAATAACAGAATGATGGAATACGAAAGAAAATGCTTAAATGATAGAATAAGTAGATAAAAGCTAGGGTGATGAATATTAACTTATTGAATTGCTAGCTCACCAACTAGCTCCATGCACATGTTCACCTACACATAAGAAAGAAGGGGAATTTTTTGGGGGTTGTACAGTGGTTTTCCTCAATCAAAACCCTGATTTGGTGTTTCCACCTCCATGGACAACCGAAAAAGCAATAGATTAGAAAGTATGATAAAGAAGATATAAGGAACTGAAATGAACACTACAAAGTAGATAAGATACTCTATCAAATCATAAATAGAAGAGAGAAGCATTAGCACCTCCACCCAAAGGCTCTCAAGGCCAATGAAGGGATAATGCAATTAAAAAAAATTGCAAAGTCACCACAACCATAGTGGTGATGAAGAGAGGTCTCACAAGACTCCAAGCTTGCAACTTCTATGGTGGCCTCAAATTTGCAAGAGTGAATTTGATGGAGTTACAAGTTGCTGAAATTCTCAATGGGGTTGTGAAAATGGAGTGCTAGAATGATGAAGAGATTGAGTGAGAATTGGTTGAGATATGGAATAAGAATGAAAATATTTGAAGTGATAGTGAATAGGATGGATTTGAAGGCCAAAAGGAGTCATTTTTTGAGTTGGTTGATTGCACAAAGGCATTACAATTCGACCCCAATTGGGTGTGTAACACCCTTGTGGAATTTGGATGCAGGAATATATTAGGGACAACCACACACCGTGCAAAAATTTGTGCACCGTGCTCACATCCCTGACAAAAATTTCCCCACCAACACACAAAATAAACACCTAGTGGATGCATATCAGATGGGTGATGTGGAATTTTTCCTTTGGATTTGATTTTCTAAAGTGAGGGTATGTGAAAGGGGAATTTACATAAGGGGTGCAAATTTCCTCCTATATATTTTTCCCCCACTTTAGTGAGTGTGAATACCGATGAGAATTCAGTAAATTAGATCTAAGAGTTGGAAATGTATACATAAACCATCGAGCAAGTAGACCGTGATCTAGTGAACTCGAAAGTGTAGGGAAAGCAAAGGACTCCATAGGTACTCTCTCATGAAGATTTTTGAACAGAAGGACTTTGTAGCTCAATAGAACTACGAAGTTGCACAAAGTACACCAAAGGCCCTCAGACCAATGATGAACAAATCTCGTAGGATGTAAGCACCTCATAGGCCCGCAAACTTGTAAGAAGGCATTCCCCCAAGTAATATCTCATGAAGGAAGCCCATTGTAAGGGGACTCCATAGATTCAAACTAGAAAGAAGCTTCACAGGTGGACCTACAAAGAATTATATTAATCCATAGATAAAACATGCCAGAGAAAAAAAAGTAGCCACACAGGTAAACAAATAGATAGTCACACAGATAGTCAAGAAATCAAAAGGTTTTCAAAGGGGTCCCTCGAGAACCCTTCAAAAAAAGAGGGATCCACCCAAGGGATGCACTATTTGAAATTGCAAGAATTTTTTTTTGTAAATTGATTCAACATCAAGGAATCCTTTCAAAATATGTTCACTTCATCAAGGATTTCAAAAGGAAAAAAATTCCTCCTTGTGAGGGGAAGGCTGAGGCTTCTCCCATAGGAAAAGTTTCTCCATCCTCGGAGGAAAATTTTCAAGTTCTTTCTTTGCAAACCCATGATGAAGGAAACATGTTCTATTAGGGGTCCAAGTTGAGAATGCAACTTTTTGAAAAAGGTTGTGATAATTTTTTAGAAAATATTTTTTAGCAACAAATGCATTTCCTAAAAATTAAAGTTGACATAGTAGATTCTTCCTGAGGTTGGTGCTAGCTGAATGCAAAAGCACACAACATCCTAAGGATGGAAATGAAAGAATGTAAAAGTGATGTTTTGGCCCACCAGACATAGTGAGATGTCACCAAGTTGATGTTTTAACACACACAAGGGACAACACATGATCACCACAACATAACAAGTCAAGAAAAGAAGAGAGAAAGATGAAAAAAGAGACAAAGACATCATAAACAAAGGGCACAGGGGTGATCTAACTATTTGGGGTTAGAGTCGCTCATAAATATATATATAAGTATCATAATAGCATATTAATGAATGGTCATTAGCCCCCCTACTATATCATACCATGTGAAGAATGTACAAGAAGATAAAGTAAAAATTAAAAAATTGGTCAAAATGGAACAAAAGCTTAAATGCCCCCAATGCTTTGCATCATTCCCAATTCACTAAAAAATAAATACAAATAACATAGGAAGAATGATGATACAAATAGAGGAAGTTGAAAAAACATAATCACTCTTGTATCCAAGCACCTACAAGGGTGACAAGGGTCATCTAGGAACACATAATGCAAGCATAAGGGAACACATCACAACAAACAAACACCTAATCTAAAGGTGAAGAAGAGGCCCCCTTTAATACTCGTCGACCAAGAGGTCATTTTATTCCCAATATAGATCATTATATGGGGAAGGAAAACAAGCCTATTGTGGTGGAATATTAAGGGCAAGTTCTTTCGACCCTCCCACAACAAGGGAAAAGGAAGAAGGCCTCAGAAGGTTTTCTGTGCTTGACTCTTGTGGAGAAATGGTCAGCAATTTCACAAAGATCACTGAAAAGGTTGAGACCTCTTCCAAAAAGATAAACATGCACTTCACGAGAGTGCCATGTGTTACCTCAACGAGTGAGGGAGGCGGTGCCTAAGATTTATTGCTAGGCTCATCGAGTAACTCGAGAGCAGTGATGAACTTAGAGGAAGCCAAAACTTTCTATGTCACTAGGATGACACAAGATAGCATAGGACCACCCTTTGAAGAAGGTGGACTCCTCTTATGCCCTCCTTTATTGTAAGGGACAAAATTCATTTTCTACTTCGTCAGAGGGTGTGAGCTCCCCACAGACAAGGCAAGAGATGTGGAGGAGGAGGAGAAAACCGTGACAGACACACTGAAGAGTTTGACATGTCCATAGGTTTAGGGAATGTTGAGATGTCCAAGAGGGACATCAAAAGAGGTGGCTTTATTGATGGAGTGATAAACACCTGTAACATTTTAGGGTCTGAGGCACTCACACTCATAATAAGAGCTAGAAGCAAGACTAAATTCAATTAAATGGAAGTAGAGGGGACAAGATAAGAGGACACTATAGGAGGATCTAAAATAGGGGCGGTTGAATCTCCTTCCTTCCTCTACAAAGTGACCTACTTAGCCATCAGAGCCTTTCACCAATGCTTTCTCTCAAGGCAAGAGGTGTGGAGGAGGAGGAGAAAACTGTGACAGACACACTGAAGAGTTTGACATGTCCATAGGTTTAGGGAATGCTGAGATGTCCAAGAGGGACATCAAAAGAGGTGGCTTTATTGAAGGAGCGATAAACACCTGTAAAATTTTAGGGTCTGAGGCACTCACACTCACAATAAGAGCTAGAAGCAAGACTAAATTCAATTGAATGGAAGTAGAGGGGACAAGATAAGAGGACACTATAGGAGGCTCTGAAATAGGGGAGGTTGAATCTCCTTCCTTCCTCTACAAAGTGACCTACTCAGCCATCAGAGCCTTTCACCAATGCTTTCTCTCATGCAAAATACGGTTTCTAACACTCTTGGAGATAGAGGTCAAGAGTTGGGATGGGATAGAAGGCTTCTGCTCAGCCATAAGGGTGTCCATCATAGCCATTTCCGGTGAAGGGACATACCCCTGAACATGATTTGAAGGAAGAGGTTGAGAGACAACAAGGGAGTTGGCTCTAATGCCTCGGTGGTGAGCCTCTTCCCTTTCACTACTTTAGGAGCAGGAGCAGTAGGAGGCTGAAAAGGCTAAGACATAGAGGATTCCTCGTGGGGACCTTTCTTCTACTATATCAAATAGGCCTAGGCACCATGGGTAGAATGGGAAGTTCAAATGTAGGTTGCTTGGGCTTTCACCAAGTGGGCACCATAGGATTCTCCTACAAATGTAGAGCAAGATCTGATGACACTATAGAAGGGTGAGAGGAAGCGTTAGGCTAGACAACAAAAGAGGGAGAAGAGGAACCTTGAGAGCGCTTCTCTTCTTCCCTCCTACATGCCATGGTTGCCTCATTTTCAACTTTCAAACAAGCTCTATGAAAGACAACATAGGGAGATGGAGGGTACCTTACTTTAGGCATTAAGCACCCTTTCTTATAATTCTCATGATTTCAGTACAAGAGGTCCATCCTAGGCAGAAACAAACCGACGAGTGTAGGGAAAAAGTGGTCTAAGGAATAACTACAATGCACAACTGACAATTTATGGTTGGTGTCATGGATTACACACACTAAACCCTTATGAATAAACCTGAAAAATTTATGTATGACCAAAGGAACTACATTCATAGATACTAACCAAGGGATACCCAGCTTCACTCTAAAGAGTTCAGACCATGGGATTATGTTAAAAAACATGTTTATTGACTTAGTTTTGATAAGGACCGACAAGGTGATGCTACCAAGGGGAGGTACAAAAAGTTTTCTATGTGTATGAATGATTCTTTTAGGTGCGTTGTACCCATCTTTATGTAGGAAATTGATTAACATGATCTCCTCAATTATATTATTCACTTGACACATCGAGTCAATAAGGACACCTTCTACAATGTTTTTTGTTGATTCACGTAGGGATGGAAAGAGGATATGGATGTCTATTAAAACTCATCGATAGGTCTTGAGAGGTGAAGGTTATACGTAGAGGGGATAGGCAGATGTAGGAAGGAGGCCATCACGCACACTAAAAACTACTCTCACAAATCCCCCCGAAGGTTCATAATTGTACAGTGATCCAACTAAGGCTTCATTCAACAATTCCTATGGAATCTTCCAACTATGCCTAATAGGGGTCATAGGTTGGGTTGTAAGGCGAGATGCCTCACAACATTCACAACTACAATGCTCCTAGCACATGAGGAAAGGGCCCTTCATCACTGCTAAATGGAACAAAAATGGTTCACGTCGGGTTCATAAAAAATGTAAGAGAGGGGGACCAACCACATCAAGGCTCCAAATAATGAAGAGTCGAGAGAAGAGGGTTTTCCTAACTTACCTCACTCTAAAGTTTGTTTTGAGATGAGGACCAAGAATGAAGATCACTCTCAAGTGCTTATGTCACTTTACAGACCCAAAAATATGGTTGGGGCTGGACAACCTAGTTTGTAGAGTCCAAACTGTACCTTAGATAGCTCTTTGTTTAAGGACGACAACACGAGTCTGGGATGATAGTGCAACATGCTAGCATCTCTCTGGAACATTGGCATCTATATGGCTGAAAAACATAAAGTACAACAAAAGACCTAAGAACCTATTGACAGCCTAGCTAACTAGTTTTTACAAAAAGAAAAAAATGATGGGATACAAAAAGCAAATGCATAAATGATATAATAAGTAGATAAAACCTTAGGGTGACGAATATTAACATATTGAAGCACTAATTTTCTAGCTAGTTCCACACACATGTTCACCTACACACAAGCAAGAAGGGGAAATTTTTTGGGGTTGTATAGGGGTTTGCCTCAATCAAACCCTTCTTTGGGGTTTCCACCTCCATGAACAACCAAAAAATAAATGAAGTAGAAAGTATGATAAAGAAGATAGAAAGAAGTACAATGAACACTACAAAATAGATAAGCTACTCTATCAAATAAAAAAAGGAAGAGAAAAGTGTTACCACTTCCACCCAAAGGCTCTCAAGTCTAATGAAGGGAGAATGCAAGCAACAAACTTGGAAAAGTCACCACAACCACAATGGTGATGAAGGGAAGTCTCACAAGACTCCAAGCTCGCAACTTCTATGGCATCCTAAAATGTGCAAGAGTGAAGTTGATGGAGTTACAAGGTGTTGCAATGCTCAATGGAGTCGTGAAAATGGAGTGCCAGAATGTTGAATAGATTGAGTGAGAATTGCTTGAGAGATGGAATGAGAATGAAAAGAGTTGAAGTGATAGTGAATAGAATGGATTTGAAGGCCAAACAGAGCCATTTTTTGTGTTGGTTGGTTGCACAAAGGCACTACAATTTGAACCCAATCGGGTGTGTAATGTCCTTGTGGACTCTAGATGTAGAAATTTGTCAGGGATGACAACACACCGTGCAAACATCTACATGTCATGCTCGTGTACCTAATCAAAATTCACCCACCAACACATAAAACATACACCAAGTGGATGCATCTCAGATGGGTGATGAGGAATTTTTCCTTCGGATTTGATTTTGTAAGGTGAGGGTATGTGAAAGGGGAATTTACACAAGGGGTGAAAATTTTCTCCTATACATATTGTACTATGTAAGGTGTCAGGTAAAGGTGTAAATTGTCTAGCCGGATCCCCAAATGTGAAAGGATTTTTCTTCCTTATAGAATCCGCTTTAAGGGGGGTTAAGTTAAAGGAAGCCTTTATCCTGTTTTCTAAAAGGTTGATAATTGTTTTAATTTTTGGATTCAAACTTCTTAGGACGACTAGAGGTGGGTTTTGTTTCACAACTACTAACCAAATTTTTATGATAAAAAAGGGTAGTACACAAGTGTACAAAGGAAGGAAAATTCATCATGGTAATATTATCTTGTATTTAGTTTGCAAGTTCTCAATGAACATCCATTGAAGGTGAGGATTGAGAGAATTTACGTCAATTTGGGAATAAAGCGATTGGTAACATGAAATGGAGTTAGTAACTTTTTCATCATCTTTTTACTTACATCTCATCAAATCGGCCTAGGTCATCTTAGGAGTCATATGAACTTGGAAATGGTTTATAAAGGCCTCAACAAGTTCATTGACGAAGAAAACCATTCTAAGGTGGTATCCTTCAAGGATCTAAGGAAAATCTTAGCTAAGAGCTTATCTTCAAGGATAAAGTCAGTAGATAAGGTGGTAAACGAAAAAAAATGGTTATAAGGATCTCCTTTCCCCCCATATTTCTCAAATCTATGAATCTCTAGACCTTGTGGTATCGACGTTCTCAATATCTCCAAGGATAAGGGATTTATTTTGACATACTATGTAGGTTGGCCATTTTGATTTTGGTTTATGGTGGAAATTTTCTTTTGAAGGGATGAAACATTTTGCAAAATTTAATTTATGATGGTGTCATTGGTTGTATTATAAGATGAAGGCGAATATGGTGAAGGTGTATATGTGTTCAAGAGAGTAGTGAATGGAATTATTATGGGAGGTAAAGCTGTAGGAGATATGATGTGTGATGCCACAAAGGTACTAGGATTTCTAGTGGAAATACCAAAGGTAGGAATGACATTACTAGTAGGTTGCCATTTTTTGTTGTGACTTGAGGGTTGGTATAGGTAGGAATAGAGGCAATGGTCATGAGAGGAGGAATTTGAATTCCTCCTTGAATTTTGGCATTGTTCAAAGGTAAAGCACAACTAGTTGTTGAGGTAAGATATTTTCAAAAAATTTGAGCTAGGTTATGCCCAAGTTGAACTCCTTCACTTTCAATCATGCGATGTATGTTATCTATGGTAGGGATAGTAATGGTTGAATTTTTTTCAGTACTTAGTTGATGTTGTAGGTTTGCTAAGTCTTCATGGATCTGGATTATGTTTTCTTACAGAACACTAGGCAACCATTATTTCAACACTTGTCACACTACTTGAAGGCAAAGAGTTGTTAAGGATATGGTCCATACCTAGTGAACTAGTGTCAACACTAATAGTGAATGAGCTAGATAACCCAAGATCCATGAAGATTGTGCTATCACGAGATGGCATGAGTCTCAAACTTTGTCTCACTATAGTATTAGCAATAGAACACCAAGTAGTAAAGCTCATGGAAGGGACAATGAATGAAATGCAAGATGCAATAAACACAAAATAAATGTTATTCTCTAATTTTTATTCAAAGGAAATTAAGCTAGATTCAATTAAATGAATGAAATGGAAGATCTGTAAACTAGAACAGAAAGCTAACAACAAAATATTGAAACAAAAAAACAAAGCTTTTAATGCTAGATAATGTAGTTTCATATCTGACACGAGATTGAATCACCCAGAGGGGCATATGAGACACAATCAGGGTTTTTCAAGGGTTCAAATGTTGATAAACAGTCAACACAAAATGCCCAAAAATTTGGAAAAACCACCTATATTGGGAATAAATCACCTAGAGGGGCGTATGAGTACCAAATTAAGGTTTTTAAAAAAAAATAAAAAAAATGAGTAAAATTTATGTTTTTTGGTTTGTATGATGTCTATACTAAGTTCAAGTACAGTTTTCAAAAGAAATTCAATGATGTAAGATGCAAAAATGTAACCTATATGCACTTTCACTAATGAAAGATTTAGAAACCCTAGATGAAAATTAACTAATGCAAATCCTAATGCAAAGTTATTGCAAGATAGATCTAGGACTATGATGCACTCCAAATAAAAAAAAAAAAATTCTAAAAGGAAGGTTCACCAAAATGAAATGTCAAAAATTGTCGTTTTTATCGTTTGAGGAGATAGAACAACAATTTTGCTACAAGTTTCATTCAAGCAAACCTTAGAGATATCAATCCAAGGATGGAATGGGAAAATGAGATTTGTTGTAAGATTATCCTAGGGTGTGATTAAGGACTAAAAGGGGGTTCACCACCAAGCTAGGGCTTGGAAAGAAAAGAAATGTAAAAATCATGCAAGACTTAAGTAAATCACCTAAAAATGACTTCAAATCAAAATAATAAACTGAGAAAGTATAAAGGTGCACTTGGAAATTGAAGAGGCTTGAATGGGAGTCTAAAATCCTAGGAAATGCTAACTAGTAATGCACGTTGGGACTCATATGCTAGGTTGGCCGGTTTAGTCCCAGGTTAGGGTTTCTAACAGAAACTGGAATCTAGAACTGGCAACTCAGGATCTACTGAAAATATCTGAAATTAAGTATATTGGGAATCATATGCCACAAGTGGTGATTTATTCCTAGTATTAAGGTTGATCTAAAACTATGGTATCCTCTAGTGCTTTCCTATACCTTCTTTCCTGCCAAATATTTGAGTCTGAAACACTAAATTAAAACCTATAGGTGACTTTCCATGATCTTGCAATGTAGATGACAAATTTGACAACTTGGCAACTTTATCCAAATGCACCCTGCAATGGATTTTTAACCTAGATCTACAAATCACACATTAAAGAGAGAGGGAATTTTTTTTTGGTTAGTGGGTAGGGGTTTTCCTTGGTTAAACCCAATTTTGGTAATGAAACCTTAAGATGAAATCAAATAGAAAGAAGGAATGATGAATGAACAAATATGAAAGTTACAACTCATCAAAACCTTAAAAAAAAGACTACAATCTTGTAAGTAATGGCTAGCATGAATGTAGATATTGACTCTTTCTTGAATGATATGGATCTTGATTTAAATGCTTGCTTGAATCATAAAACCCTGCATCACAAATGTTAGCTAAAAAAAAAACATGATGCATAATGAATTTGACATGATGCTTTATTCTTCAATAATGCTCCAAAATGCTTGATAATCACTTTTGAATTCTCAGAAATGCTCTTGAATTCTCATAAGATCACTTGAATTCACTAGGAGAAAATATGTGAAATAACCTTGTAGTTATGCTTTTTTATGCCAAATTTCTTGAAATTACAACACTATAAGCCAACATTATATGTAGGAGAATAAATCTTGTTAAGAATTTAAATTTAAAATAGGTTTAAGCTAAGCAAGACTCATACGCTAGTTGTGGCATATGAGTCCCATTAGGCTAAGCTTGGGATACATTTTTCAAGAAAGGCTTAGTTTAATGTGAAATTCAAAGCAAGGCTCTAAAACCTAGGTGGGACCCATACACCCAAGGTGGTGTATGAGTCCCACATCACTAAATATGGGTCAGACAATCCAAAATCATTAAATTATGATTGATCAATTAATATGTTTTGGGATTATCCTTTGAAAGATGCATTAATTAAGGCTTGTGGATGCAAAATAGGACCAAATAAAGCATAAAGAAGCCTAATTTTGGCAGGGAGGCCCCAAACAAGTGTGAAAATGTAAAGGGATACAATTTTCAACACTACAATAAGAAGATTATATGATTCCACAATAGGATTGTATTCTTGAAAATGTGTCATTACACAATTTAGTGTTCTATTAGAGGATTTTGAAGGTTTTGATAGCATGTTGTTGTGAAGATTAAACAAAAAGAAGAAGACTTGAACAATAAAGTATCTGAAAGCTATATGGTACTTTTGTATGATTGTTCATGAAATATGTTTTTCATTGCACATATCGGTGTAGCCTCAATGAAACCTCAAGTGATTGGAGTGTGCTCTATGATCTGTGAAAGGGTCTTGAAAATTGTGATACTATGTTTGTGTCAAGAATATACATAGAGAAGGGAGACATGAATAGTAGAGTATAAACTTGTTTTATGGTGCGTTTGTTTGATTGTGTTTAGGAATTGTTTTTTTTCTCTACATAGTTTAGTCTGATCTGAATGTGAGCATTAGTGATTAGCTATGCTCTAGATGTGGAAATGGCCATGTGATGGAACTATGATATTGTCTATAGTTGATTATCATAACAAGGAATATGATTGTATAAAAGTTATTCTTGTGTCATGAAGGTTACAATCAAGATGTAAGAAGAGGTCAAGGATTCTTAATTCATATCATATCAAACCCTGTTTATGTTTGTTGAGATAAGAGAAGTCTTGTAATAATGTTATTATCCTTGTATGCAAGGAGGGATAGTGTTGAGCGTATGTCTATGAAGATGATCTGGAGCTTATTGTAAACAAAGTAGTACTCTATATCTATGTTCTTTATTTCTCATTAGAGTTGGTGCTTTTGTTTGTTTTAGATTTGGTGCCCATGTTTGTTTTGGAGTTGGTTCTCCTATTGGTTTTGGAGCTGGTGCTCCTAGATATATTGTACTCAATGAGAGTTTGGTCAGTGAGACCTAGAGCAACTAGTGCTCTATTGTACTCAGTGAGAGTTTCATCAGTGATACCTAGAGTTGGTGCTCTATTGTAATCAATGAGACCTAATAGTGAACAAATTGTGAGGATTGGATTGGTCCAACTCACACAGTGGCTTTTCCCTCTCTAGGGTTTTCCACTTATAAATCTTGTGTCATGGTGATCTTTATGTGCTTCTATTGAAGTTTATGTTTACCAAATGTTTAAAGTTGATTAATTGCTTTGGTTTTTGTACATCACTCATTCACCCCCCCTCTCAGTGATAGTGAGTATTCCTACATAAATAAACACCAACACTTAATACAATTGCTACAAAAAGAAAGGCTCTAATACCACATGTTAAAAAAAATTGAGTCCACAAAATCAAATAATAATACAACACATATTAATTGCAAATAAATAAAATAAAACAACAAAAAATATTTAATAATGAATGGATTTATGAGGTAAAACCTTGACAATATGCCAAGGAATCATCCAGAAGGCAAGATATTGGTATTCTTATTGCTCATAGGAATAATTATAATCTTCACATAATTGTTGGTGTTACAAATTTACTTATCTTTAAAGGTAACACAAATATATATAATATCTTTCATACAATAGCTACCATCAATCTTAAAACATAAAATAAAATATATTAAAGAAATTGTAGATTATTTTTAAAAGAAAAAGTAGATTTTTTAAAAATAAAATAAGATAAAATGTTTGCTTCATTGTTGCAATAATCCCAATAATCTTTAAAGATAAGATAAGATAATATTTTTCTTTATTGTTGTCACAATCGAACATTAAGTGTAATATTGGTTCCCAAAAAAGATGGGTTGATGGTAGCTACTAGTCACAAAACATGGATCAATGAATTTTAGTCAAAAAATATATGACTAAATTTTGATATTAATATGAGAACCACATTCACTAAAGTAGCTCAAATAATTAGATGTACACTTGGTGTGCACTAATCCTGATATTTATGCAGTAATCTCTGACATGGCCAATTTGGACATGTAGTCAAGATATTTGTGGCAGACAAAATCAAAGCGCACAAAAGAGGTTAAGTGCATTCGAAAGTTTATAGTTTCAGAACCCTTACATGAAGAATAAAACCTCAGAAGAATCTCGACTCAAGAGACTGTATATCAATGTGACTGACTTGTATATATCTAATGATGATATTGCTTCCGTACTTGGGCGATCCCTTTTCTACAAGGGGGTTCACTTTTGCTTGAATGTGTTTGTACGTCGATTTCATGATTGGTACTTCGATTTCCAATTGAAGGTTTCCTTATGTTCTGTTCTTGTTAATTCAATTTCATCCCTCATTGTATTCGCTGCTTTGATAGCAATAAACATGCTTTTTATTGGAGATTGATGTGTCCACCATATCATTGGATTTCGATGAAGTATGTGCTATATATTGGATTCGATGTATACCATATTATTGTAGGGTTTGATCCATATCTTCAGCTGTGAATTCTATTCCATGCACTTTCATCCCAACCCAAGCTTACAATGTTAAGATGCATTCCCGAGTGTTGCATTAATTCAAGATTCATAACCGGTCTTTGTATTAGTTCATCTTGGAATCTATGTTACTGATGTGGGTCGATACGTTGGGTTCATATGCTTGTCAGTGCGTCTGCATTTTTGCATGCATGACTATCTAGTCAATCACAACCTTTATGCTTTGATCAATATGCATACCCTGTTCCATAGGTCCCCAATTTAGGCGCATGGCAACTTTGATGCATTGGTGCAATGACTGTATTCTCATATGACTTGAATCTATCATTGAATAATTAGGTCCAAAACGAAAATGATCTATTGTTAATGATCCGAACCAAATTTACTCTCTTTTTGTGGTACGATGGAATTGTAAATGGGGTTAAATGAATTTTGATGTACATATTTTACTCTTTGTTTTGATGATTATTTCCCTAGAGGAATTTAGAGTTAGAAGTTAAAATGTGATACTGTTAAACTAGTTTTAAAAGAATTGTGTTGTAGAATCTTATTCGTTTAATTGATAATCAGATTTAAAAGGGAATTGTTGGACTAGTGGGTAAAGGAAATCTAGTATTATATAATAGTGTATGATAATTATTTCATGAGGGAATTAGTGGAATAGTTAGAAATTGAAATTGCGGTTCTTAAATATTTTATTCTTCTAATTGTGATTTATTTCATAAAGGAAATTAGTGATAAAGATAGAGTTTGAGATGGTAATATCTTTTCCTTTAATACCTTGATATTTATCTATTGGTTAATAATGTTATTCAATAAAAGATTGGATCGATTAATTATTATTGGAGAGGTATTTATGTCAGCATAGTGAAAGTTCATTGTTAGAAGAAATTAATATGGTAATATCTTATGTTTTCTTTTATTAAATCAAATATCTCTATAAATGAATCAAGACTTGTGATTTTAAAGAGTAATTTAATTGAATTATATTACTCATTATTAAATGCACCTCTCAGTATATAAGGGTTTTTTGTTAGGAATACACTTAAAGGATGATATGCTATCTTCCTAAGCATGATAGGAATACATAAATATTTACATGTTAGAATCATGAAAGTCATTTAGTTATAACTATTAGAATAAGCTATAGGTCAATAAAGGAACTTGTAGAAGTAGATATGTTTTCTTAAACTTGCAATTGGATGTAAATTGTCTCATTGTCAAATATTGTATTGCTTATTAGATGAATAAATAGATTTGGGTTATAGTTTTGAATAACACTTATTTTATCATTCTAATAGATAGAATTTCATAGCCCATCATATGAGTATCTTATTTGAAATTAGAACCCTTTAATCATTAGAAAGAAAAGAGGGTTGATTAGAGTCAAAAAGGTTAGAT
Source organism: Sequoiadendron giganteum (assembly GCA_007115665.2). Classification (NCBI taxonomy): domain Eukaryota; kingdom Viridiplantae; phylum Streptophyta; class Pinopsida; order Cupressales; family Cupressaceae; genus Sequoiadendron; species Sequoiadendron giganteum. Next base: position 435,481,678 of record CM021102.1, on the reverse strand, counting down.
GTTTTATGGTTGCTATTATCTTTTAAAATGATTTTGAGTTTTAAGAAATTAAAGGTTTGGGTACTAAGTAATTAGAATTGAAGGAAGTATAAATGCTTTGACAAGACTATGGAAATGTTGTCATTAATGTCTTATGGTATATACTATAGGATTATACATTCAATTGTACAATATTGTTTATTCTTCAATTGTTGATTTTGAACATATATGTTATTTTGTAGATTGGAAGTTGCCTAATTTGTGATCTTGTATGTTTACTAGATGATGCTAAGTGTTACATCATGAATAATAGATTTTCTATGTGGAAATAATGTATTTCATGGTTGCATTGTTATTTGTATGCCTTTTTTGAATAATGATTTTGATTAGTGGAACTGAGATGTTTTTGGTTATTATTCAAAAGTGGGAGTCAACTGTGCAAATTGTTAAGGTTTCCTTCCAGAGGTTTAGAAGGGTGTATTTTTGGCATGCATGGTTTTATGATCTTCATCCTTTGGAGGTGGTATGACAATGTTTTGGGTCTATGCCTTGCATTGTTTATACTTTCGCGTGTATGGAATATGTGAGCGATAGGTTCAATGCCTTGCTCTGTTGAATTCATGTGATTGTGTTAAATTGCAAGATGGTTAATTCCTTTCTTGTTGTGTAGTGTCTTCTAGTTACAAGTAGGGGGAGTGGCTCTCAATGGGGTGGACATCTAGTGAGAGAATGTCACGGTAACCCATTGGAGAGTTTCTTAATTCATTGATAACCTAATTAATGAATTGGGGGGAATGAGTAATTTTCACATAAAAAAGATAATTCACTGCCTCACCCATGCCTATAGTGCTCATTTAGGCTAAGGATGGGTTGAAAAGGCCTGGTTGGCAAGATCAACTTCCTTGTCCTCATGAAAGGAATGTTGGTTTCACATGTGTCACTCTATGGGGCTGTTGTCTAGTGAGAGACTGTCAAGATAACCATAGATTTGGGTCGGCGTCTAGTGAGAGACTATCAGAATAACCCATGTTAGGACCATGCAATGACACTCTTCCCTAAATTGTAGTCTAGCATTCCTTAGTTATGTTTCTCCTCCTATTGTGTGGATGCCAAGTTGGAAGTGATGTATGTGTTCATGTTATTTTAATGTTGTTGCAATATTGTGTTGGAGTCATGTGTAGCCCTTGTATATGTTAGCCTACTTTTTGCTTGACTGCTTGTTTGTAGTGGGACCTTATGTTATATCCTAGCATGGGGGGTGGACCTTAGGGCTCCACATGGTCTAGTGGACTATGATTTTTCCTCCATTGGGTTTCCCTTATTATTGTTCATGTGTGTGAAGGAGGAACCTCATATAATAGATTCATTTCCATGATCCAATTCATGAAGACAACCCTTCATTCTTTTGTATTGGATTGTAAATCATATGTATTATTTATTTTAATTTGATGTATACTTCCCAATTGTATTTAGGGAAGCGATATTGTAACGAATGTAATGATGTAAGGAGTTATGATGTACTCTCATGTATTGGAATTTTTATATGAACTTGTTAGTTCTATATATATGATCTTTAATGATTAGTTATCTGATGATATGTTATGGAAATATATGTTGTTAAATCATTTAATGTGACGAATTAAAATGAACTCTTGATTGTTAGTTAAATTATGATCAATGTTTAGTTCTTGTTAATAGTTGTGTTAGTAATGTAGTCATGGTACCTTAGAGGACTTGGTTTAGTTTGAATGTTATGTTTAGTTATACATATATTTGTTGTTTCATTTAAAAAAATGTGCCATTATTTTAGTTTAGATGTGTTGTCCTTTGGGGTTCTGTGGTGGGGCATTATAGTTCTAAGCTCAAGGGTGGAGAGCTTGGGAAGGATTTGTGGTGCAGTCACAATAAGAGGGTCCTCAAAGAGAACAATCTGGACCATGCAACAAGAGTTATACAACAGAAGCAACACATAATATGGAGGAAAATGTAGATTCAAAAATTCTCATTATCAGAAGATTCAATTACATACAGTCAACCGGTAACATTCAGGCTTACAGATTTGGCTCACAGGCCTATTACAACATGTTCAAAATACAATATTCTTACATGCAAGCAAAAATATTACAGATTGAATTCTATATTCCTCTTAATCATCTTAATCTTGATTGATTGCTATCCTAATGATCTATTATAATATTTATATGATATTCATAGATCTAGAAACATCTGTGTCGACCAAAGATCATTACAATCTCTAATGAAGGAAACGTAATGTGTGCATGAACAAGTCAACCTCAAATTTGAATTTCTCCATAGTAGGTGCATATGGTGAAGTGTGGACCTAAAATTAAGGTCAGGGACACTCCACGAAACAATTCGAAACACCTCTCTACAAGCTACAGGAAAGATCCACGATCGATCAAACTAGTTGTTAAGTTTGAAATTATTTTGGGGCCAGTTCCAGAAACAGTCACTTAATCCGAATGCGATAACTTGCCAGAAAAATATCCAATTGAGCTAAAATCTTGGAATAAGGAAAATGAACATGTCCTTGATGAAAACATAGATCCGCAAGGTCTAGTGAGCAAACATGATGAAATATTGAATCCACCAACTTGAACTAGACAAGAACTAAACAAGAACAAAAATGAATGAAAATATTTTTGGTTGATGCAAGATTTCTAGGAACCAAGGATGCTCTTGCATCAAACATCCGGGGTTATTTGAAAAGTGAGTCCCTCACTTTGTTGGGGCTAAAGGAAAACCAATATGGTCTACCTCAACCTGAGAAATCCAAGAAGAATCCTCCACTGGTCTACCTTTCCACTTCACATGATATTCTTTGTACTGTCTTCCATGAGTTTTCCTCCCATCTTTGGCATCCTGGATCTCTTCTATCTCATCTAATTATTGTTGAGGAAACTGTTTCTCTAATTTTTATTTTTTGTCTTCACTAAATTTTGGTTCATGGTACTAGTGTAGATCTACAATATTGAATATAGGGGATATACCCATGCCATCTGGTAACTCTACTTCATATGCATTTCCTATATAAAAGTTCTTCAAGATCTTTTAGCATCCAAACTTCCTCATTTTGAGCTTATTGTATGTGCCAAATGGAAATATTTCCTTCCTCAAATACACCATCACTTCATCTCCAACTTCAAACTCCTTATGTATCCTCTTTTCATTTGTTTGCTCCTTATACTTCTGGTTCATATCTTTTTATTGCTACTTTACTTGAGTATGCACTTTCTTCATATGCTCTCTAAATTCCTCTGCTTCAACACTTCTTTTATCCTCCCTACTGATATCTCACAATTCTGATATACCTCTAGGATGAACTCCAGTAATAATTTCAAAATGTGTCTTTCTGGTACTCATGTTCACTGAATTATTGTAAGCAAACTCTGCTTGTGCAAGGGGGTATGTGCAAGATCATTATGGAAAAAATAGGCCCTTAAGTGGCGATGAAAATTCAAAAAATTAGAGTTAGGAAACTTGACATTAAAATTTGAATAAGTTATCTATATTATTTCAAAACTATGTAAGAATAGAATCTATAGAAAATTGAATGTAGTTTCTAAACTACTAGGTTTATTTAAAAAAAAAAATCTATTTGGTAAAAATTTAAAATTTCAATGCAGTAGTACTTAAATTTCAAGGAATAAATAAGAAGTAGGTGTCTATCTAACCACCATAACCACAATAAAATGATAATATTTTTTTATAAGATTTTAGATATAAGTAGAGGACTCACGTCCCAATGTGATGCATATTTTTTTGTAATTTTTTTTCCAAGTAAATAATTAATTATGGATTTTTTATTACTTTTAAAAAATATAAAAACTCGTATGTTTGACCACCTTAACTTGGTCAAAACTTCATGAAATTCAATTTCTTTTTTAATCCTATAGTATGTGAAGCATAGAATGTGACACATGTTTTGGATTCAAAAAATGTGATACCATTTGAAAGCTATAGATGGTTTTCAATCAGCCTATCAATCACAAATTTAGTCATAATTCAATAGAAAATGAATAATAATTATTTATTAAATACAAAGTAAAGCATAACTTATATTGGTGGAAAGCTAAGAATCTCCTTTAAAAACCCTTTTCGTTTCATCAATTTTGGCTAAAAAAAAAGTCGTCAGCCACATGGGCCATAATATCACTTACATATCACCACTTTTTGGCCCATCATGATCCTGCACATACCCAAGGACTAAATCCACACTTCTGGTCTTCTCTCCAACAAAAAATCTTAGGAAATTCCCCAAACTCCTATTTACTACCTTTGTTTGTCCATCAGTCTATGGGTGAAAAGTGGAACTGAACTTCAAATCTATCTTTAACTTCTTCCAAAGTGTCCTCCAAAAGTAACCAACAAACTTTGTATCTTTGTCTATAACAATACTTCTAGGTAATCCATGCAATCTGACCACTTCCCTGAAAAACAAGTGTGCTGCATGTACTGCATTTGTTGTCTTCTTACAAGTTATGAAATGTGTCATCTTAGAAAATTTATCTACCACCACAAATATAGAATCATTACCTCTCTATGTCTTCAGAAAACCAAGTATGAAATCCATGCTGATATCCTCCCAAGGTCTCTTTGGAACTGTCAAAGGTTTATACAAACTCTGCAACTTTGCACAAATTTCCTAACATCCTTATGAATCTAAGGCCAAAAGTAATTCTCACTTACCAATGCTACTATCTTATCAACTCCAAAGTGTCTTGCCAATCCTCCACTATGTTTCTCTTTCACCAAGTTATCCTTCATTAAACTTTGGGGTATACACAATTGATTCCCTTTGAATAAAATATCCTCCTAAATGAAATAATCCAACCACTGACTCCTATCTTCCAAGACTAGTTCCTTACAAGCTCTCCAATTTTTTGCAATATTTGGGTCTTCCTCATACAAATTCTTCAATTCCTCAAGGCCTAATACTTCCACTCTCATCTTTTCCAGTAAATTAATTCTCCTACTCAAAGCATCAACAACTCTATTTTACTTTCCACTCCAATGTTTCAAAAAAAAGTATAACTCTGCAATAATTCCACCCATCTTATGTGTTTCAGATTCAACTTACCTTGACTATTCAAATACTACAAAGCCTGATCATCTATATACAACACAAAATCCTTAGACAATAAGTAATGTGTCCACTTCTTCAAAGCTTGAACTATGGAATAAACCTCATGATCATACACTAAATACCCCTTCCTTGCATCATTCAATTTCTCACTAAAATAAGCTACTGGTCTTCCTTCTTGACTTAATATTGCTCCAATTATATTTCCACTTGCATCACTGTCAACTTGAAATACCTTATTAAATTTTGGTAAAGCCAATAGAGGCTACTCAGTCACCTTCTGTTTCAACAAATCAAAACTTCGATCTTCTCCAAATGTCACCTAAAATATTTCTTATCTCCTATCACTCTTTTTGTCATAGGACTACAAATAGAACTGAAATTCCTAATGAACTTTCAATAGAAACTAGTCAATCCATGAAATGATCTTACTTCTCAAATGCCTTTCGGTGTAGGCCATTCAACAATTTCTCTTACCTTCTTAGGGTCCATCTTCAATCCATCCACTGATATCACAAATCCTAGATATACCAATTCTTCCTTCATGAAACTACACTTCTTGATGTTTATCAACAACTGCTCTTCTCTCAACCTCTACAAAACTTGTCTTATATGCAACAAATTTTCTTCTCTAGTCTTACTAAAAATCAAGATTTCATCCAAATAGACAATCACAAACTTACCCAAGAATTTCTTCAATACCTCATTCATCAACTTCATGAAAGTACTCAGTGCATTTATTAGTCCAAAAGGCATCACCAAGCACTCATACAATCCTTCATTTTTCTTGAATTTTGTCTTCCATTATCCCCTTCTCTGATTCTGATATGATGATATTCCACTCTTCAAATTTACTTTGTAAAGTATTTAGATCCACTTAGACAATCCATAATGTCATCCATCCTGGGAAAAGGAAATCTATAATTTATTGTGATCTTGTTTATGGCTCTAGAGTCTATACACATCCTCCATTCTCCATCCTTCTTAGGTGCTAGCACAATAGGTACTACATAAGGAATTAATCTTTCTCTGATCAAACCCTTCCTCAAAAATTCATGTACTTGTCTATTCAACTCTTCATACTTCGTCGGTGTCATTCGGTGTGCTACTTTATTAGGAAAACTAGCTTCGAGAATCAAATCCATGCAATGAATAATAATCCTCACATGTGGAAATCCATCAGGCACATTATCTGAGATGATAGCTTTATATTCTGTCAGCAACTCCTTTATCTCCTCTAGTTTTTCTTCTACATGATTCAGGTTTTCAGCCTTCTTAGGAACCAAGGCATATCACATGCTCTCATGTCTCAGTTCATCCAGAAATCTCCTTCCATAAACCAAACAAATTCTAGCATTTGTACAAACCTCAATTTTAGGAACATCCTCCAATGGCAACAAAGTCTACTTCATCCCATTTGCAACAATAGTATATATGTTCTTATTTCCATCATGAATAGCCTATCTATGATATTGCCAAGGCCTTCCCAACAAAATATGGAATACATCCATAGGCATGATATCGCACAAAACTTCATCATGATAATTTCCTATCATGAATTTTACCAAACATTGTTCACTTACCAATATCTTATGCTCATCTTGAATCCATGCTATCTGATAGGGATTCAGGTGTTTCAATATTTCTAGCTTCAATTTGGTGACCATTTCTTCAGAAACAAGGTTGTCAGAGCTTCCACTATCAATAATCACTCTGCAACATTTACTAGCTACCTTGCAATTGGTTCAGAACAAATTCTTTCTCTGCAACGCTTCTTGATCCATCTCACTTTGACACAATACTCTTTTGTTCACCAACACTTCTCCCTCTTCTAGTTTATTAGATGATCCGACATGATCCTCCTCAACAAAGTTTGTTCTTCTACTATTCTCTATCTTTTTGCTTGTCTCTCCCTGGTTACACTCAAATGCTCTATGTCCTTCACCACACTTAAAACAAGTTCCTTTGAATATCTTTTCTCTTGTCTTCTATCATCTTTCCTATAATCCTTATTCTGGTAACCACCATATCCTCCTCTCTGGTAAGATTTTCCATCATCTCTACGGTATGAATTATTATTCTTACTAACTTCCTTATCTTTATTATGATTTGAAAAAGGTCTTCTTCCTCCAATAAAAATTCTTCCTCTCTGAAATCTTCCACCTCTTCATGTCTGTCTCTGCTCATTTATTTTGTTTAGCTTCTCTTATGCTTTTAGGGCACATTGATATGCCTCCTCCACACTCAAAAAATTAATCAAATTGATCTCATCTTGTATAGACGATCTCAAACCATTCATATATCTAGCTACTTGCTCGATCTCATCCTCTGAATTTCTAGATCTGATATTCAACTTCTAGAACTCTTGAGTATACTCTGTCACAATTGACTCCTTTTGCTTCAAATTATGTAACTTTCAAAACAAACTGATCTGATAGTCAGTGGGCATAAACTTTGTCTTTAACTTATTTACCATTTGATCCCATGATTTTATCTTCTCCTTTCCTCTTCTTTGCCTATCTATCTACAAATGTTCCCACCAAAGGGATGCATGTCCTTTCAACTTTGTACAAGAAAATTTCACCTTCTTGTCTTCTATGGTACCTTCAAAATAAAAGTACTTCTCCATCTCTGTTATCCAATCAAGAAATTCATCCAGATCCAACTGACCTCTATAATCCGGTAGATTGAAATGTGGTTTTGTATTTATTCTAGTTAGGGATCTTATGAACCTCTCTTCTCTCTGATCAAGGCTAGGTTGATCTTCTCTTTCCCTTTCTTCCCATTCTTCTACTTCTTCATCACTCACATCATTTACTGGTTGACCTCTCCTCTGGGCCATTTCGATTGCTTCCAATCTAGTAGTCATTACTCTCAACATCTCCATTATAGTTAGGTCTGCATTTCAACACGCTCCATTCCCTCTACCATTTCTTCTTCCTTCCATCTTAACACAAGTCCTCTTTAGCTGCAGGTAGGATCCTCAATCCACCACCCAACAACAAATCTTCAATAGGACTTTGCAAACTTTGACGATCTTCCACAGAATGAATCTCGCTTTGATACCAATCTGGTGGAGTCATGGTAGGAGGGTCCTCAAAGAGAAAAAATCTGACTATGCAACAAGAGTTACACAATAGAAGCAACAAAAAATATGGAGGCAAATTTAGATTCAAACATTCTCATTATTAGAAAATTTAATTACATATAGTCAATGGGGAACATCCGATCTTATAGATTCGACTCACAGGCCTGTTACAACATGTTCAAAATATAATATTCTTACATGCGAGCAAAAATATTATAGATCAAATTCTATATTCCTCTTAATCATGTTAATCTTGATTGATTGCTATCCTAATGATCTATTTCAAGTTTTATATCATATCCATAGATCTAGAAACATTCACGCCAACCAAAGATCATTACAATCTTTGATGAAGGAAACATAACGTGTGCATGAACAGGTCGACCTCAAATTTGAATTTCTCCATGGTAGGTGCATATGATGAAGTATGGACCTAAAATTAAGGTCAGGGAGACTCCAAAGAACAATTTGAAATACCTCACAAGGATCTGCAAGCTACGATAAATATCCACGATTGATCAAACTAGTCGTTAGGTTTGAAATTATTCTAGGGCCAGTTCCAAAAACAGAAACTTAATCCGAAAGCGATAACCTACCAGAATAATATCCAATCGAGCTGAAATATTGGAATAAGGAAAATGAATATGTCGTCAATGAAAACATAGATCTACAAGGTTTGCTGAGAAAACATGATGAAATATCGAATCTGCCAACTTGAACTAAACAAGAAGTGAACAAGAACAAAACTGAATTAAAATATTTTGGTTGATGCAAGGTTCCCAAGAACCAAGGATGCTCCTACATATATTTGTAGGTGGGGGATACATAAAACTAATCAAATGGACCTAAGGGGTGACTAACCAATTTGGTTGTTACATGTAGAGGGTTTTACAATAGTATGTGGGTTGTAGGTTTCAAAACACCCAATGTTTTCCACCCTATAGTTATAGTAATGAAAACATTTTTCTATTTAGAGAGTACAAATATAATGAAAGGAACCTTCAATATTTACCAAAACAATTATTTAGCTAAAAATTATGTTTTAATTTCCTCATATGACGAAAAAATAAATGCAAAAAATAATTATAGTTTGGAAAAACACTATGGGTTGTGAGTGATATGATTGTGCTTGTTCCAAGCTTAAGGGTGGAGAGCTCCGAGAGGAGTTTTAGGTGGGGGATACATAAAAATAATCAAAATTGACCTAAGGGGTGACTAACCAATTAGTTTGTTTCTTGTAGAGGGTTTTACAACAATACGTTGGTTGCAGGTTTCATAACATAGTGTTTTCCAACTTGTAATTTTACAAAATAATAAGAATGTAATGAGAAACCTTTTGTTATTTACATCTAGTAGGAATGCAATGAAATTCACCTTCAAAATTTATAACAAGTCTTAGAGCAAAAATTTTGTTTCAATTTCTTCATATGTTAAAAAAAAATCATAAGAAAATAACTAACAGGGGATAGTGTGTTTTCCAGCACTACAAATAATGTGAGCATTTTTTTGTTCCAATCAAATGAAGAAAGTGAAATGTTATTTTTATTCAACCAAAAATTTGTTCTAAAATTTTAAGGTGGGCTTCATTACATTCTTGGTGTGTATCAAAAAAAATATTTTCATAAGGAAATAATTAGCAAGGGATATTGTTCTTTCCAACACTGCAAATAATGTGAGCATTTTTTTTGTTCCAATCATATGAAGAAAGTGAAATTCCATTTTTATTGTATCAAATAGTTGTTCTAAAATTTTAAGCCACACTTCATTAAATTCTAGGTGTGTATGAAAAAAAAACTTTTCATAAAAAAATAACTGACAAGGGACAGAGTGTTTTCCAACACTATAAATAATGTGAACATTTTTTTGTTCCCATTAGATGAAGAAAGTAAAATATCATTTTTACTATACCAAAGAGTTGTTCTAAAATTTTAATGTGGACTTCATTACATTATTTGTGCGTATGAAACAAAAACTTTTCATAAAGAAATGACCAACAGGGGACAGTGTGTTTTCTAACATTGTAAATAATGTGAGCATTTTTTTGTTCCAATCATATGAAGAAAGTGAAATTCCATTTTTACCATATCAAAGAGTTTTTCTAAAATTTTAAGGTGGACTTCATTACACTCTTGGTTCATACAAAACAAAAAAATTTCATAAGGAAATAATTGATAGGGGACACTGTGTTGTCCAGCACTGCAAATAATATGAGCATTTTTTTGCTCTAATCAGACAAAGAAAGTGAAATGTCATTTTTATTGTACCAAAGAGTTGTTCTAAAATTTTAAGGTGGAATTCATTACATTCTTGGTGTGTATTAAATAAAAACTTTTCATAAGGAAACAACTGACAAGGGATAGTGTGGTTTACAACACTACAAATAATGTGAGCATTTTTTTGTTCCAACCATATTCAAAGAAAGTGAGATTCCATTTTTACTATACCAAAGAGTTGCTCTAAAATTTAAAAGTGTTCTTCATTACATTCTTGGTGTGTATGAAACAAAAACTTTTCATAAGGAAATAATTGATAGGGGACAATGTGTTTTCCAACATGCAAATAATGTGAGCATTTTTTTGTTCTAATCATATGAAGAACATGTAAAATATAATTTTTACTTTATCAAAGAGTTATTCTAAAATTTGAAGGTGGACTTCATTAAATTATTGGTGCATACGAAACAAAAAACATTTCATAAAGAAATAATTGATAGGGGACATTGTGTTTTCCAACACTATAAATAATGTGAGCATTTTTTTTGTTCCAATTGCATGAAGAAAGTGAAATTCCATTTTTTTTGTACCAAAGAGTTGTTCTAAAATTTTAAGGTGGGCTTCATTACATTATTGGTGCATACAAAACAAAAACTTTTCATAAGGAAATTACTCAGAAGGGATAGTATGTTTTCCAACACTACAAGTATTGTGCCCATTTTTTTGTTCCAATTAGATTAAGAAAGTGAAATGGAATTTTTACCATATCCAAATAGTTGTAAAATTTTAAGGTGAACTTCATTACATTCTTGGTGCGTACAAAACAAAAAAAAAATCATAAAGAAATAAATGACAAGGGATAGTGTGTTTTTCAACACTACAAATAATGTGAGTAATTTTTTATTCCAATCATATGAAAAATTGAAATGCCATTTTTACTATAGCAAAGATTTCCAAGATTTTAATGTGGAACTCATTACATTATTAGTGTGTACAAAACAAAAATAATAATAAGGAAATAACTGATAGGGGATAGTGTGTTTTCCAACACTACAAATAATGTGAGCAATTTTTTGTTCCAATCATATGATGAAAGTGAAATGCCATTTTTACTATACCAAAGAGTTATTATAAAATTTGAATGTGCACTTCATTACATTCTTGGTGCATATGAAAAAAAAACCTTTCATTAGGAAATAATTGACATGGGGCAGTGTGTTTTCTAGCATTGCAAATAATGTGTGTTTTACATTCTTCTTGTTCTAAGCTCAAGGGTAGAGAGCTTGGGGAGGGTTTTCAAGAGAGCGATGCATAAAAATAATAAAATTGACCTAAGGGATGACTAACCAATTTTTTTGTTATATGTAAATAGTTTTAAAACACTATGTGGGTTGCAGGTTTCATAACACCCAATGTTTTCTAACCTATAATTATTATAATGAAAGGAACTTTTAAAATTTACCACAACTTTTACTTAGAGTAAAAATTGTGTTTCAATTTCCTCATATGATGGAAAAAAAATGCACAAAAAATTGCAAGTTAGAAAACACAATGGGTTGTGAGTGATTGAAATCTTCTTGTTCTAAGCTCAAGGCTGGAGAGCTTGGGGAGGATTTGCATAACATGATAAAATAAGCATAAAAAAAATATGATACTAACTCATTTAATTTTCATAAATTATTACAATTATCAATCTAAATTTAAGGTGGGTGTGAGAGAGAGATAGGTGGGACATATAGGTATAGAGGGAGTGAGAGAGGGAAGTAGGGAGGGAGGGAGGGGTAGGTGGAGAGAGGTTGTGTGTGTGTGAGGGGGAGAGATCCCAGGTTGGAGGAAGATAGGGAGTGGTGTAGTGGATTGAATTCCACAAACAAAGAAAGGAAATAAGAAAACTATAAACTATAAACCATTACTATCTACTTCCACCCATAAAATTTTTAGTAGAAGACTAACCAATTGACCTGAGGGATGACTAACCAATTAGGTTGTTATGTGCAGAGGGTCTTACAAAAATATGTGGGTAGAAAGTTTCATAACACCCAATAAAAGATATGAAAAATAAGTTGAAAGATCATGAAAAATAAATATCAGGGGGTGTTAATTGGTAAGAGAAGTGGGGATGAACTTTTTTTGTTTCATACACACCAAGAATATTGGAACAAAAAAAATCACACATTATTCCCAATGTTGGAAAACACACTATCCCTTGTAAGTTATTTCCTTATGAAAAATTCTCATTATTGCTGGAAAACACATTGTCCAGTATTGATTACATTCATAGTATTCAATCAAGAATTTGAGAGGCCATATCAAATAGAGCCTTTATGCAATATGTTACTAGATGATTTCTTATAGATTGCATAATTGGAATTCATGGATTATGATTTTATTAAAATTTTGGATTGGAAGTAGTGATGGACTAATTAGATAGATGGAATTATATTGCATGGACGAGTAGCCTATAGCTAGGTACCAATGACAAGGGATTATGGATCTGAGGGGATGAGGTTGTAGGACAGAGTGATGTATGGTGGATAGGAATATAAGCATGGGGGGTTGAAGGTTAATGCCATTTTTACTGTAACCAAAGAGTTGTTGTAAAATTTGATGGTGGACTATGTTACATTCTTGGTGAATACGAAACAAAAAGTTTTCATAAGGAAATAACTGACAAGGGATAGTGTGTTTTCCAACACTAAAAATAATATGAGCATATTTTTGTTCCAATTAGATGAAGAAAGTGAAATGTCATTTTTATTGTACCAAAGAGTTGTTATAAAATTTGAAGGTGGAATTCATTACATTCTTGGTGTGTACAAAACAAATTTTTTTGATAAGGAAGTAACTAACAAGGGACAGTGTGTTTTCCAATATTGCAAATAATATGAGCATTTTTTTGTTCTAATAAAATAAATATAGTGAAATGTCATTTTTACTATACCAAAAGTTGTTCTAAAATTTTAAGGTGGACTTCATTGTATTCTTGGTTCATATGAAACAAAAAAAAATCATAAGGAAATAACTAATAGGGGACAATGTGTTTTCCAACACTGCAAAAAATGTGAGCATTTTTTTGTTCCAATCATAAAAAGAAAGTGAAATGCCATTTTTAATGTACCAAAGAGTTGTTCTAAAATTTGAAGGTGGACTTCATTACATTCTTGGTGTGTATGAAACAAAAACAATTCATAAGGAAATAATTGACAAGGGACAATGTGTTTTCCAACACTGCAAATAATGTGAGCATTTTTTTGTTCCAATCATATGAAGAAAGTGAAAGTGATCTAAGGGTGACTAACCAATTTTTTTTTTATGTGTAGAGGATTTTACAATAGTATGTGGGTTTTAGTTTTCATAACACCCAATTTTTTCCAACATGCAATTACAGTAATGAAAACCTTTGGGTATGTGTAGGATTATCATGGAAAAAATAGGCCCTTAAGTGGTAATAAAAAGACATAAAATCAGAGTTAGACAACTTGACGTAAAAATTTGAATAAGTTATCTATATTATTTCAAAAAAATGTAAAAATAGAATCTGTAGAAAATTGAATGTAGTTTCTAAACTACTAGACCTTTATTTAAAAAAAAAAATCTATTTAGTGAAAATTTGAAATTTCAATGCAGTAGTACTTAAATTTCAGGGTAAAAATAAGTAGGTGTCTGTCTGACCACCCTAACCACAATAAAATGATAATATTTTTTTATAAACTTTTAGATATAAGTAGAGGACTCATGTCCCGATGTGATGCATATTTTTTTATAATTTTTTTCCAAGTAAATAATTAATTATGATTTTTTTATTACAAATTTTAAAAAATATAAAAGCTCGTTTGTCTAACCACCTTAACTTGGTCAAAAATTCATGAAATTCATTTTTTTTTTTTAATCCTATAGTATGCAAAGCATAGAATGTGACGCATGTTTCAAATTCAAAAAATGTGATATTATTTGAAAGTTATAGATGTTTTTCAATCAACCTATCAATTAGGACTTTATTCGTAATTCTAATATAAAATTAATAATAATTATTTATTAAATTCAAAGTAAAGCATAATTTATATTGGTGGAAAGCTAAGAACCTCCTCTAAAAACCCTTTTCGTTTCATCAATTTTGGGTAAAAATAAAGTTGTCGGCCACATGGGCCATCATATGGCTTACATATCGCCACTTTTTGGCCCATCATGATCCTGCACATACCCCTTTTCTTTATTATAGAGTATGAATGTAATGAAAGGAACCTTAAAAATTAACCTCCTTTTATTTTTATGATAAAATATTCTTCTTATCTTTTGCTTCCTTTTCTAAGTGGTTAATTTTTTTCTTCATTGTTTTGATATAGTTTCAACACTTCCAACTATTGCAAATATAATTGCAGGTTGGAAAACACAGTGGGTTGTGAGTGAAAGAGTGGGAGGGAGAGAGAGGGGGAGGATGGAGATAGGAAGTTGTAGGCTGGGAGGGATAGGAGGGAGAGAAAGAGGGAAGGAGAGAGAATTGATAGGTATAGAGAGTGGTAGGGTGGGAGGGATAGAGGGAAGGAGGGAGATAGGGAGTGGTAGGGTGGGAGGGGTAGGCATAGAGAGAGTTAGAGAGGGAGGGAAGGAGGGGTAGGTGGAGAGAGGTCATGTATGTGTGTGTGAGGGAGAGAGAGGGGGAAGGAGGGATATAAGAAGTGGGAGGGTGGGATGGATAGAGGGAGGGAGAGAAAGAGGGAAGGAGGGAGATAGGAAGTTGTAAGGTGGGAGGGATAGAAGGACCCAAAATGGATTTAGTAGGAGGGGGAGATGTGATGGTGGATTATGGGAAATAAGCACCAAAATGTATTTATAGGATGGAGGAGGTATAAGGATAATGTGTTTGGGTTAGTATGATGGAGGTGCAAGGAATAAAGAGAGATGTAGGTAAATTTATATACAAAGGTAGGGTGGGAGAAGTACAAAGAGAGAGATCTAGTGTGTGTGTGATAGAGAGAGAGGGGAGAAGGAGAGAGAGGGGTAGGTAGAGAGAGATATTATTATTGAATACAAACCATGCATATTATAATTTTTACTATATATTTTTTCATCATGTTTATATCAAATTTTCTTAATATCTTTTATAGGATCAAAATTCCAATTCTACCTTATTAGTTGTAACATATTTGTGGTATTTTATCAAACCTAAAAGATCTAATTACATCTCCAATATTTAAAATTTATATAAAGTTATATAATTTTATCACATGAGTTTGGATGGAGTGGAGGGATCTTCATATCTTTATTTGATACAAAATAAAATAAATTGAATCAAAAAAGTGAAAATATATTTCATATTTGGTCACCCAGGGAGCACATGTAGATAGGTAAGATATGAGGATCAATGAGAGAATCAATTGGGTGGAGAAAAAATTCCTCCCTCTCTCCCTCACACATGCACACAACCTCTCTCCACCTACAACTCCCTCCCTCCCTAGCTCTCTATACCCCTCTCTATTTCCATCCTTCCCTCTTTTTCTCCCTCCCTCTATCCCTCCCACCCTACCACTCCCTATCTCCCTCCTTCCGTCTCTCTTTCCCTCTATCCCTCCCACCCTATAACTCCCTACCTCACTCCTTCCCTCTTTCTATCCCTCCCTCTATCCATTCCATCATACCACTTTCTATGTCCCTCCTTCCCCTTCTATCTCCATCCCTCCCTCTCTCTCTCTCCCTCTCTCATATATGATCTAGTGATAACTACTTCTCAAATATATCTCTCCCTCCCTCACTCACTAACTAGTACCTTATTTTATTTCTACAATTGTGAAATTTTATATGGACTTGGATATTCTAACTTCTTCAATTTTAAAGTATCAACCATCTCTTTTGATGGTAAAATATTTTTTCTACCATTTTTTATGATGAATTTAGAACACTTATATTTAGTCTTGTATATATTTCAAAAGAGACTTCTCATTTATACTAGTTCTTTATCAATACCATCATTTTTTTAAATAACTCTAGTTGCTCTATCACTTTATTCATTATTGATTCATAGCTTCTATAAGGCATTTGAATATTTGAAACTCTCATCCACATGCCTTATAAACACATTTGAGGAAAATTATGAATGATTAATTACAATGATTGCATCAATTACATGGTAAAAGTGAGCCTTCTTCAATTATTCAATTAATCAATTATAGTGTAAATATGGATAAAATTAATCATTTATAGTTTCATCAGTTCATTATTCAATTAATCATTTATAATGTAAATATAGAAATTGGTGAAAAAATGTATTAACTAAAAAGATATATAGATTGACATCATTATATGTCAATATAAAAGTATAACATATATACAAGAAAGTCATATAAGCTTACAAAAAACCCATATGGACATATAATTTCACATGAGGTGATTTTCTTCTTTCCAGTTAATCCTAATTTAAGAAATCTCCCACATCCCGTGGAGTAGTCAAAAGTTAAATATTTTCTCTTTTGGAAATCCTACAAAGGTCTCCCCGTTCTTTGTCCAATCCATATCAATAGCCACCCTTTCCAATAAACCTCCACTTGACACTTGGTTATTTCCTCTTTCTTGATAGCCCTCATATATTTTGATCCCTTGATCTTTGAATTACATCATTCCTCACAACAAGAGTATACAAATAGAAGCCTTTACCCTTCATTATCATCAATACATTTTCTAGTCGGTGTGTGCTACCATTTTTCTAAGAGACCATATCAAATAGAGAAAGGGTGCACTCCATTTTAACTCTATCTAAGGAGCAAGGTTATTTAAAGTAAAAGGTATTATCTATTTTATTTATCTTTTTGTTTATTTCCTTATTTCATTTTATTGTCATTAGACTAGAAAAATGAATGATTTTTTTTTATGGTAGTGATCCCCAAAAGAAAATAAAATACCTTTGGTTACGTGTGAAAATGTATGTAGATCAAAATATTATGGTTGAATAGTTACAAGTATTATTTCCATCCAAAATAAATCTTTTTGATTCAAGATTATTTGGTTAATGGGATGGGAGATGTAATGATTGGGATGGAAAGGTGCATGGATAATGAAAGGACTATGATGGATAAAAGCTACTTATATTAATAAATTTATATTAGCCTAAAATGAACCTAATGGATTAATACAATGGTGATGGATCTTAGGTTTAGGGTTTAAAATAATGGATTAATGCAATGATGATGATGGATTAACCCAAAGAGAGACATAAAAATGGTGTTGAAAGACCTTATAATGAAGAATTTGAAGAAAGAGGGAGTAGGATTAATGCAATGATGATGATGGATTAAACCAAAAAATGTAATGAAGTCCACCTCCAAATTTTAGAACAAATATTCAGTAGAGTAAAAATAGAATTTCACTTTCTTCATATGATTGGAACAAAAAAAATCTCACATTATTTGCAGTTCTGGAAAACACACTATCCTCTATCACTTATTTCCTTATGAAAAATTATTTATTTTTCAAACATTTGAAGAAATTGAAACAAAAATTTTACTCTAAGACTTTTTATAAATTTTGAAGATGAATTTCATTGCATTCCTGCTATGTGAATAACAAAAGATTTTTCATTACATTCTTATTATTTTGTAAAATTATAAGTTGGAAAACACTATGTGTTATGAAACCTACAACCCATGTACTGTTGTAAAACCCTCTACAAGTAACAATCCAATTGGTTAGACAAGTACAATTATATCATTTACAACCCTCTATTATGATATGATCTTGTTCTAACCAATTGGGTTGCTACTTGTAGAGGGTTCTACAACAGTATGTGGATTGCATGTTTCATAACACATAGTATTTTCCAACATCTAATTTTACAAAATAATAAGAATGTAATGAAAACCATTTGTTATTTACACAGTAGGAATGTAATGAAATTCATCTTCAAAATTTATAACAAGTATTAGAGTAAAAATTATGTTTTATTTCTTCATATGTTTGAAAAATAAATAACTTTTCATAAGGAAATAACTAGCAGAGGACATTGTGTTATCCAACACTACAAATAATGTGAGAATTTTTTAGTTCCAATCAAATGAAGAAAATGAAATTCCATTTTTACTGTACCAAAGAGTTGTTCTAAAATGTTAAGGTCAAATTTATTACATTGTTTGTATGTACAAAACACAAACTTTTCATAAAAAAATAACTGACATGGGACAGTGTGTTTTCCAACACTACAAATAATGTGGGCAATTTTTTTGTTCCAATCAAATGAAGAGAGTGAAATTTCACTTTACTGTACCAAAGAGTTATTCTAAAATTTTAAGGTGGACTTGATTACATTCTTGGTGCATACGAAACAAAAAATTTTCGTAAGGAAATAATTGACAGTGGACAGTGTGTTTTCCAACACTGCAAACAATGTCAGCATTTTTTTGTCCCAATTAGTTGAAGAAAATGAAATGTCATTTTTATTGTACCAAAAATTTGTTCTAAAATTTTAATGTGGATTTCATTACATTGTTTGTGCATACAAAACAAAAACTTTTCATAAGGAAGCAAGTAACAAAAGACAATGTGTTTTCTGACATTGTAAATAATGTGAGCATTTTTTTGTTCCAATCAGATGAAGAAAGTGAAATGCCATTTTTACTGTACCAAATTTGTTCTAAATTTTGAAGGTGGACTTCATTACATTGTTGGTGTGTAAAAAACAAAAACTTTTCATAAATAAATAACTGATAGGAGACGATGTGTTTTCCAAGACTACAAATAATGTGAGCATCTTTTTGTTCCAATAAAATGAAGATAGTGAAAGTGACTTGAGAGGTGAATAACCAATTGAGTGTTACATGTAGATGGTTCTGGGTAAACCCACAAAAGTGGTTTACAATTCGAGTGAGGAAGGAAAAGTTTCAAAAATGACCCCATGCAATTTTTTTTGCTTTTTGGGGTTCGAACGAACTATTTGGTTCAAGCGAACCCAAAAGGGGTTTGCTTGAACCAAGGTTCAATTGAACCCCTTAAATTTTGGCCCCTCATTTCCCATTCAAAAAAATAAAATAAAATGGCAAAGGAAAGGGGGTTTGCTCGAACCCCCTTTCCCCCTTCTCCCCCTCAGGCACCAAAGAAGTCCAAAATTTTGTGTTTCGAAGCTCAGGTTGAGGATATAAATGGAATAGACTTCATAGACCCAACTGGTTGATGGTAGTCCTTAGAATGAGCTATCCAATTTTTTTTGTTTTAATATGTTTTGGTTTTATTATGTATTTTTTTTTAGTTTTATTAAACATAGGTTTTTTACATAAAATCAAGCTCTTTGTTCTGCACATGTGGGAAAATAGCAGATTATCAAAAAAAGATTGAAAAATATGAGTACACCAGATATTGAAGTCCTTGATCCAACAAAAAAAAAGAATTTTGATACATACAAAAAAAGTTACGTTGTATATGGTCCGCCTATGTCTAAATTGTAATTGGTTTGACTTCAAAACTTGATTAAGGAAAAAATATTCAATAAAACACTATGAGACCAATTTGAAGCACTAGATATTGTTGTTACAAATCTAAACTAAAAAAAATAGAATTTATCCTTCATGGAAAAAATGTTATGTTGTATATGGTGAGTGTCACTCCTTAAAAATGTTGTTTACTGAAAAAAAACTAGTTGTCAAAGGAGATGGAAAAATAAGTGCAATCTAATTCCAAAAAATTTGAAAAAAATATATTTGGAATCTACAGACAAAATTTCACAAATCACTGGTTTGCATCATTTCCAAATTCTCCACGGTTTAGCCGCTATAGGTGCCTGAAAGTGAAGATTTAGTTAGAAAAAAATATTTCAGTGTCTAGTTTGGCCAAAAATAGTAAACCTGTATTTTACAGCATGCAATTATAGTAATGAAGACCTTTTCTTAATTAGAGAGTATTAATGTAATGAAAGGAACCTTAAAAATTAACCTTAAAAGGAACTTACACTATGATGAAGGAAAAAGAAAATACTCTAATTGCATTAAAGGAAAAAGATAAACGAGTATGTGGTAATGCTAGGATTTATTTAGTAGATGGTAATAAATTATATGACATGAGAGGCTATCTTTTATATTGATTCCTAGAGTAAATGATAGTATAGGTGAAGGAGAGGTAGTATAAAAATAAATTATAGAATTGTTAAAAAACTTTAGAGTGACATAATTTTAAACATGCCAAATAGATTTCCATGAATAAGAAGTATAAGGAAAAATATATATTTAATCCAACGAAAACTTTTACCATATAAATTTGTACATATAATGATTCTAGTGGATAATAAAGAGTTGGAAAACCAATAGTGTGTGCAGCTCTTATGTAAATCATTTTTATTAGTAATATATAATAAATATGATTTATTTTTGAAAAATCAAGAACATAAACTATTGAAGACAAGATTACTTAGAGAACATTTAATTCTATGTGTAATGTGTGCAGTATTAACACCAAAGAAAAGATCTGAATGGAGAATGTGTATATACTAAAAATAAATAAGATCATAATTAATTATATATTACCATCTTTAGGGATGGATGATTTGATAAACTATTTGAGTGGAATAAACTATTTTACCAAGATATATTTGAAAAGTATTTATCACTAAATCATAATAGAGGGAAGGAGAGAGAGAGGGAAGGAGGGAGATAAGAAGTGGTAGGATGGGAGGGATAAATGGAGTGAGAGAAAGAGGGAAGGAAGGATATATAGGGAGTGATAGGGTGGGAGGGATAGGTACATAGAGAGTTAGGGAGGGATGGAGGGAGGGGTAGTTGGATATAGGTTGTGTTTGGGAGAGAGGGATGGATAGAGAGGGATGGAGGGAGATAGGGAGTGGTTGGGTGGGAGTGATGGAGGGAGAGAAAGAGGGAAGGAGGGAGATATAGAGAGGTAAGATAGGAGAGTTAGGGAGAGGGGAAGGGCTAGGTGGATAGAGGTTTTGTGTCCATGTGTGAGGGAGATAGGGAAGAAGGGAGATGGAGAGTGGTAGGGTGGGAGGGATAGAAGGATCCAAAATGGAATTAGTAGGATGGGGAGATGTGATGGTGGATTGTGGGACATAGGCACCAAAAATGGATTTATAAGATGGAGGGATAGGGATAATGTGATTTGGCTGGTATAATGGAGGGGAATGGTGAAAATGATAAAACATAATGTATTGACTTAAGAGATTCTTCCTTCTCTTGAGAAGTTGAGGAAGAAGCATGTGCACTATGTGCAATGGGAAAATAGAAATGTAGAATTGGAGGCAGTTGGTACTAGAATGTATGAAATGAAAAAGGAATATGATTTATAAACACATGAGAAGAAGTAGAACAAAGTGAATGAGATAGATAATGTATTGACTAAAGAGATTCTTCCCATTCTTGAGAAGTTGAGGAAGGTGTGCATGTAGTATATGCAAATGGAAAGTGCCAATGCAAAAGTGGATAAGCTCAAGAGGTTTTATATTTTGTATGAATAAAGTGCAAGAAAAGAAAGTGAGAGATGATTGTATAAGTGGAGTTGAACAAATGAAGTCAAAGATTCTTGAACTTAATAATTCCATGGAAAAAATACATTTAGAAATAAATGATAGCGAAAAGGAAAAATCAGATCTAAGTACAAAAAATGGGAATTAGTTGAGTGGAGACATGAAATTATTATTTGAAAAGGTAAACAAGTCTTGTAAAGAACTTGTTAAAATAAAAATATCATTCTCTAATCATGAACACAGTCTCAAAGATGAGAAAAAATTGGTTGCAAAGATATATAAAAGTATTCAAGGAATTGAAAGCTTTATCTAAGAAAGGGATGTTGTTGTCCTAAGGGATGATAAGGGAGTAGCTGATCTAAAGCTTCAACTTAAACATATGAAAAATAAGTTATAATATAATGAAAAGTAATAGTATGGGCTTTTAATAGGTAAGAGCAGTGGGGATGAGGAAAAATGTGTCGATGATCAACTTGTAAATGCAAAGGAAATAGTTGGAAGTGATAAAACTCTAGAAAATCAATAGAAGAATAAAATTAGCCACTTACAAAAGGAAGTAAAAGATAAGAATATTTTATTATCAAAAGAAAAGGAGGTTAATGGTATTGAGAGAGAGCTGAAATCTAAAATACATGAAAATGAGAAAATAAAAGCAACAATGGAAGGTGTTTCTTATGAAGAAGGGCACATGGCGACACTAGAAAACGAGCATTTACAAGAATTTGAGGTAGTTCAGAAGTTGAAGGTTGATATTAGGCACCTTGAGGCTCAATTAGGAAATGTCCAATTTACCTGTAATGATCATATAAGTATTTTTTATAGATCAAAAGTCAAAGGTGTTGTTTCACAACATATACAATTTTAAACTACATTAAAGGTAAATTTTGAAGGCGACTTTCTTTACACTCACATGGTTCAATTGACAAAAGGTTTTAATTACATTAATACTATTTTCTAAAATTGGAGGTTGGAAAACATGTACAAGAATACATTATGAAATTGAAAATGAATCTGAAGAAGCAGACCAAAGTGAATGAGATAGATGGTGTATTGACTGAAGAGATTCATCCCACTCTTGAGAAGTTGAGGAAGGTGCATGTGCAGTATGTGCAAAGGGTAAATAGCAATGTAGAAATAGATAAAGTCAAGAGGTTTTGTATTGCATATGAATTTGTGCAAGTAAAGAAAGTGAGAGATGATACTATAAGTGGAGTTGAACAAATGAACTCAAATATTCTTGAACTTAAGAATTCTATGGAACAAATACAATTGGAAATAGATGACAAGGAAAAGGAAAAAATAGATCTAAGTGCAAAAAAAGAGAATCAGTTGGGTGGAGACATGGAAGTCTTATCTAAAAAGGTAGACACATCTTGTAAAGAACTTGTTAAAAGAAACATCTGAATTCTCTTTAATCATAAAGAAAGTATAACATATATACAATAAAGTCATATAAGCTTACGAAAAAGCCATATGGACATATAATTTCACATGAGGCAATTTTCCTCTTTCTAGTTAGTCCTAATTTTAAATCTCCCAAGTCCCTTGGACTAGTCAAAAAGTTAAATATTTCCTCTTTTGGAAATCCTACAAAGATCTCACCTTTGTTTGTCCAATCCATATCATTAGCCACCCTTTCCAATAAACCTCCTCTTGATACTTTGTTATTTCCTCTTTCTTGACATCTCTCATATATTGTGATCCCTTGATCTTTCAATTACATCATTCCTCACAACAAGAGTCTACAAATAGAAGCCTTCACCCTTCATTATCATCAATACATTTTCTACTAAGTTTATGCTACCATTTTTCTATTAAAAATCATCCAACTATACCAAGATTATGTTTGTTTAAAGAGAAATCCACATTCCAAATTAGTAGTATTCAATCAACCATCTTAGAGACTATATCAATTAGAGAAAGGTTACACTCCATTTTAACTCTATCTAAGGATAAAGGTTATTTAAAGTAAAAGGTGTTGTCTATTTTCTTTATCTTTATGTTTATTTGCTTATTTCATTTTCTTGTCTTTAGACTAGAAAAATAAATGAATATATTTTTATGGTAGTGATCCCCAAAAGAAAATAAAATACCTTTGGTTCCTTATGAAAATGTATGTAGATCAAAATAATATGGTTGAATAGGTTCAAGAATCATTTCCATCCAAAATAAATATTTAAGATTTAAGATTATTTAGTTAATGGGATGGGAGATATGTAATGATTAGGATGGAAAGATGCATGTATAATGTAAGGACTATGATGGAAAAAATATTCGTATATTAATAAATTCATATTAGCCTACAATAACCTAATGAATTAATGCAATGATGATAGATGTTAGCTTTAGGGTTTAGGGTTTAAGGTTTAACCTAATGGATTAGTGCAACGATGATGATAGATTAATCCAAAGAGAGACATAAAGATGGTGTTGAAATACCTTATAATGAATAAATTGAAGAAAGTGGAATGAGTAGTTCATAATGAAATAAAACAAAAGATGAATATTAGATAGATGGAGGATGATATGGTAGATGTAGTGAAATATCCTTCATATGATATTATTTTAGATGAGGAAGGACATCAATTATTTGACTCATTGATCTATGTAGGGTGGGAGAGGTAGAGAGAGAGTGAT
Organism: Sequoiadendron giganteum; assembly: GCA_007115665.2. Classification (NCBI taxonomy): domain Eukaryota; kingdom Viridiplantae; phylum Streptophyta; class Pinopsida; order Cupressales; family Cupressaceae; genus Sequoiadendron; species Sequoiadendron giganteum. The sequence goes on along the minus strand of CM021102.1, from coordinate 435,457,208 downwards.
AGAAGAGACCTAAGAGGAAGATGGAGAGTGAGAGATATAAAGACCTAAGAGGGGGAGAGAGAGAGACCTGAGAGGGGGAGAGAGAGAGAGACCTGAGAGGGAGATGGAGAGTGAGAGAGAGGGAGAGAGAGAGACTTGAGAGGGAGAGAGAGAGAGAGAGAGGTAAGGAGGAAGAGAGAGAGAGGGAAGGAGAGAGATAGTGATAGGTATAGAGAGTGGAAGTGATAAAGGGAAGGAGGGCGATAGGGAGTCTAGTAGGGTGGGAGGGATAGGTATATAGAGAGTTAGGGAGGGAGGGAAGGAGGCATAGGTGGAGAGAGGTTGTGTGTGTGTGTGAGGGAGAGAGAGGGGGGGAAGGAGGGAGATAGGAAGTGATAGGGTGGGTGGGATAGAGGGAGGGATAGAAATAGGAAAGGCAGGATAGAAGGACCCAAAATGGACTTAGTAGGAGGGGGAGATGTGATGGTGGATTGTGGAAAATAGGCACCCAAAATGGATTTATAGGATGGAGGAGGGGTAAGGATAATATTTTTGGGTTGGAAAATGAAGTCAAATATTTGTGAACTTAAGAATTACATGGAACAAATACAATTCAAAACAAATGATGCTATATGTGGGGGGAGATAGAGAGGGAAGGGTAGGTGGAGAGAGGTTGTGTTGGAATGAGGGAAGGAGCAAGATGTAGGTAGAGATAGGTAGAAAGAGAGAGATATTTAGGGTGGGAGAGGTAGAGAGAGGTGGTGTGTGTGTCAATGATAATGAAAAGAGTTTTATCAAATAGTGATGGTATCGATAAATAACTAGTACAAATGAGAAGTATGTTTTGAAATATATACAAGACCAAATATAAGTATCTTTAGAATATCCAAATCAATAAATTCATACATTTGTATAAAGAGAATACTTAAACTATGATGAAGGACAAAAATAAGCATACTCTAGGGTGATATGCAACTTGCAACCCACATACTATTGTAAAACCCTCTACACATAACAATCCAATTGGTTAGTCATCCCTCAAGTCAATTTGATTAGTTTTGTGTATCCCCTACTTAGAAAGCGTGCCCAAGCTCTTCACCCTTCAGATTAAAACAAGTAGAATGCAATCACTCACAACCCACTGTGTTTTCTAACCTATGATTATTTTGTACATTTCTTTTTCCATCATTTGAGGAAATTGAAACATGTTTTTACTCTAAGTAATAGTTGTGGAAAAAATTTAAAGTACCTTTGATTACATTTGTACTCTCTAAATAAGAAAAGGTTTTCATTAAAACAATTGTAGGTTGGAAAACATTGGGTGTTATGAAACATGCAACCCACGTATTGTTGTAAAACCATATACACGTAACAATCCAATTGATTAGTTTTATGTATCACCCACCTATAAGTCCTCCTCAAGCTCTCCACCCTTGAACTTAGAAAAAGAAGAATGCAATCAGTCATAATCCAATATGTTTTCCAAGATTTGCAGTTATTTTGTGCATTTCTTTTTCCATTATATGAGGAAATTGAAACACAATTTTTACTCTAAGTAATAATTTTGGTAAATTTTTAAAGTTCCTTTCATCACATTAGAAGGGATAGTGAGAGATAAGAGATAGAGAGAATTATTTCCAATTGTATTTGTTCTATGGAATGCTTAAGTTCAAGAATCTTTGACTTCATTTGTTCAATTCCACTTATAGTATCATCTCTCACTTTCTTGGCTTGCACAAATTTTGTGATATAATTCACTTTGGTAGATTCTTCTTTTTAAGTGTTTTTAGAGAAAATTCCTTTTTCATTTCATACATTATAGTACCTGCTACCTCTAGTTTTAAGAATATTTCCATTTCATTCTCTACATACAAATTCTTGTTGCACATTACATTATAATTCAAAATAATTTATTGCACTTAAGAGATTGTTCCTACTCTTGAGAAGTTGAGGATGGAGCATGTGCATTATGTGCAATGGGAAAATGTAGAATTGGATGTAAGAATGTGCACCATGTGCAATGGGAAATAATGTGGTTATTGTTAGAACCATCATCCTCTTTATCATCTTGAGTGCTCTACTTAAAAAATATGCTAACTATGTGAGGGTGAGAACGTTTGACTGGAAGACGGATCAAACATGTTAAATCAAAGAATCTAAGCTAAGATTAACATATTAATATAAGATCTTAACCTACACATATGAAATGAAGCTAAGCTATTCAAACATGCATAAAAAATATATGATTGCAAAATGAATGTATAAAAACAATGTAGCATTACCATCCCGTAGTGGAATGTATTCACTTGATGTTGGATTCCTCTTATCGTAGTAAAGCCTCCAAAGTTCGTGTGCAAAGTGTGGATGAATTCTTGATTGATCGAAGGAAGTAATGAAGCTCTCTCAAGGATGATCTTGATAGCACTTTGTTTCTTAATATATGTTGATTCTTCGATCCTTATTTGTGAGGAAAGGAGTTTGTTATATAGAAGATGTGATTTGAAATGGACGATCAAGATCATGTTGAAGAATATCCAGATCAATAGTCAGAGTGTGTTGAGAGGATTTAGACATGAGAAACTTGTGCAAAGTGGTTTGAAAAATTTGTGTGATTGAGAAATAAATCAGCCAGTCGGGGATGTGATTGACTAGTTAACAGATTTAGATTGATCGGTTAGGAATGTGATGGCTTAGTTGGGAATTTTGATTGATTAGTTAATAAAATAGATTGTTTAGTTAACAATTTGGATTGATTAGTTAAAAAAATTAGAATGCTTAGTTAGCAATCATAATTTACTCAATCAAAAAGTGGGTGAGTAATATGAATTAATTGATTTAATTAATCAATTCCTTTTTGGAGTTGAATGTGCAAATCAAGTTTGACTTTTGGAAACAAAGTTGCATTAGTTTGATTTGATTTTTGATAATTGATTTGAATAGTTTGATTTAATTTATTCAAATTTTTCGAGGGAAGGTGTTGTAATTAAATTATTATTTAATAATTTAATTAACTTTAGAGGAATAAGGTGATTTAGTAATGTAATTAAATTATTGGCATTATTTAATCAATCAAGACAAAATAAGTTGACATTAGGGCTTTATTAAATAAATGTGATTTATTTAATTGGTTGAAATGATGAAACATGAATTAATCAAATAATATTGTTTTATTTAATCAATGGAGGAATTAGGATTTCAAGGACTTTATTAAATAAATGAAATTTATTTAATTTGTCCGAAATGATGAAAAAGTGATAATTAAATAATGTTGATTTATTTAACCAATAGAGGAATTAGGGTTTTGGGGACTTTATTAGATAAATAAAATTTATTTAATTTGTCTAAAATGATGAAAAAGTGAATGAATAAAATAATGTTGTATTATTCAATTAATAGAGGAATTAGGGTTTTTGATGTCGTTTTGATTAGATGCGATGTGGTGTGATGTGGTGCGATGCAGGAAAGTTTCAGTATGGTTTTGAGATGATCTGAGACATTACATGATAATTATGAGATGTTTCAAGGTTATTACAAGATGATTCGAGATTATCTTAGATATTATAGGATGATTCCAAGCTATTTTGGGTTGATTCTGAGCTATTATGAGATGTTACAAGATAATTTTGAGTCATTTTGAGGTGTTACACGATGATTTTGAGTCATTCTGATATGTTACGAGATGTTTTAAAGTCATTTTGTGAGGTGTTACAGGATGATTCTAAGTCACTCTAAGATGTTATGAGATGATTCCAAGTCATTTCAAGATGATATAGGATGATTTTGATTAATTTTGAGATGTTACGGGATGATTCTGAGTCATTTTGAGATGTTATGGGATGATTACGAGTCATTTTGAGGTGTTATAAGATGATTTTAAGTTGTTATGATATAATTTTGAGTCATTCTGAGGTGTTACGGGATGATTTTGAGTCATTCTGAGATGATTTTGAGTCATTCTGAGGTATTACAGAATGATTATGAGGTGGTATGGGGTGATTGTAGACAATGTTCCATATTTTCTGACATTGTTTGAAGATGTTCAATGTTGTTTGATTTTTTTTGATGTTGTTCAAGGTGTGTGATAGGTGTTGAGTCAAATTTACATGTCTACATTTTGTCCCTCTTTGATGCAAAGTACTCGTTGCTTTGTTTCAAATATTTTTTCCTTAAGATCAAGTATTTTGGAAAAAATTATGCCTCACTATGCCCAACTATTTAGTGGAATGATGGTAAGACTCTATGTTGCACCCTCAAGAGGTTGACCAAAAATTTCAAGCTTTGAGGTCAGGCTCTTTACACTATTTTACTATCATTTCGATGTTTTCAGACGAAATGTCATATCTCAATATGCACCATTTCTCATTTTGATGTCTTCTAGAGCTTCTAATTTGAAAGTAGGAAGATTCCCTAAGGGTAATTAGGGTTTTATTGAGGTGTTATATAGGAAATTTATCTTCAAATTGGGTCATTTGTGCTTTGTTCCTCTTTCTAATTCTTATCTCTAGATTCAACATTTTTTCAGTTGTTAAGAGAGAATGTCGAGATTCAAGGTTGCCCCACATTGTTCTAAGCTCGTTCGGGAGTATAGACGACCTTCAAGCATCAGTGGGATGGTATGTACCTTTTCACCTTTCACTTTCATCATATTTTTTTTCTCGTTTTGTGTGTATAAAGTCCTGTCAGACAATAGTGCTAATTTTGAGATTCCTACGCAGTTGTCTCAGTTTTGGCACTTTTGTCAAGTGAAAATTGTGCACTTGTCTAAAAACTATGCAGTTTTTCTAAACTAGCACTTTTGTCTCAAGTAGTTGTCCATAAATTGTGTAGTTGTCTAAAACCTATGTAGTTTGAATCCTAAAACTGTGCCCTTATTTTTGTGCAATTGTCTTCAAACTATGCTTTTATCTGTCTTTTTTTAAGCATTTGTCCTAGAACCTAGCAATTGAATCTTCGTCTGTCTTTTATCTTTTATCTTTGTTCTAAACCCTAGCATGTGTCCATTTATCATTATAAATGTCATTTGTCTTCATGCTCGTGTCATTTTTTATTGTTTTGCATGTTTAGAGTTAAACCCTAACACCTCAGTTTATAATGTTTGCAGGCGAATCTCTGACCACTCATGATGAGAGAGCGACATCCTCATCACTTGTTTGATCTAATTGCCTAGTTGAGTACGTTGGAGCAAGATTTTCTTGACACTGTGGGATTACATTATATCTATTACATGCCTCTAATCAGAATCCATACGACGATGTTGATCACTCTTGTGGAGAGGTGGCATTCTAAGACATCCTCTTTTTCATTTTCCTACAAGGGAGGCAACTATTAATATCGAGGATGTGTGGAGGATTCTTCATCTTCCTATTCATGGTGAGCTTGTTATGTACCAGATTCAATGAGGTACCTGTGCTATGCAGTGTTTGTTAGGTGTGGCACACATGGATGTTCATGACATAAAGATTAATTTTTCTAACAATGCAAACCCTATCGTTCTTGTCCATTGCAACGTGGTATTGGGATTAGTTGTTCCTAATAGATGAGGTCAACAGTTTATAGTGGGTTGGGGTACATGTATTGAGATTATGCTAGAGCATGGTATGATATATGCCTAGGGTGCTTGTTTGCTTGCCATCTTTACCGAGATATGTACAAGGTGGTGTATCAAGATGGGAGGATGTTTTTTGTATGTTTGGGTGTGGGAGCATATTGTAATAACTCATCCAGATGGGATTCAAGATTGTTCTCCAGATGATCCATACTATTATCGTTATGGGGATTTTATGCACTACACTTTGCTTGGAAACTTGAATTATTGGCACCATGTGTTTGATGAGATGCCTAGTTTTGTATGGAGATCTTATATGAGCTATGAGGTATGGCCAAAGGATGCAGATCAACTTGTGTACTAATGAAAAACTCATTGGTTGATTGGTCGTTCATCATCTGTGATAGAGTGTTATCTACCAGACCGAGTCTGTCACCAGTTTGGTGAGAGACAAGGGTGGATTTTTGATGTGTATGAGGCTCAATTTGGTCGAACTTGTCAAGAGGTTCATGTATGGGGTATCCAGGTTGATGCAGATACTATTATTGTTCAGTTTGCAGCACTTTCCCCATTTGGTTGGGGTTGGTTTGTTGGAGTGGAAGATCTAGGTACTTACTTGTGATTATCAGGAGTGGTGCACACATCATAGGCCTTTAAGGCTTAATTATCCTAGAGGTGATCTTATTATGGGAAAAGCAAGCATTACAGGTCATCATGGGGAGCGACAATGTGCTAAGGTTCTTGTAGAGCAGTTGGATCAAGCTCGACGTGATGAGGCACAGGATATTCAAGATGAGCGGGTGCCTCTTGCACATGGTTAGAGATAGGTTCTAGATCCTCCTCCACTACTTAGGGATGTTGATTTATTTCTATCTCAGATGACTTTGGACAAAGATGCAGAGATTGTGCAACACAATCTATGGAGATTTTGGTAGACACTCTGAGGGTTGAGCAAGATAGTGTGATTGGTAGATTGCATTCAGCAGAGGCTCAGGTAGTATTACTAATAGCAGATAGAGATTCTCTTCGAGAAGATCAAGAGAGTGATATTGGTAGATGAAATGCTACAAAGGCTCAAGTACTATTACTAAAAGCAAAGAGAGATACTCTCTCAGTAGAGCATGATGGTATGCAAGCTAAGCAAGATAGATATCTATAGGCATCTACCTATTATCAGACTTTATATGATGCTACTGTTCTAAGGGCCTCTCGACATCCATAGTTTGGAGAGCCTAGTGCTACGAGTGATGGTGGTGGCAGTGTTGGTGTCGGTGTAGGTGATCATTCTATGAGACAGCCAGATCATTTTGGTTTTTAGTAGTGTTTTTCCTATCCTATTGGGGTCTTACTATTTTGGTACTTGATCTTCATGTTGTTTCATGGTGTAGAGGAAATTTTTAGACATTTGTGTTATATATATTCATTGGTCTAGTTGAGACCTCATATATATGTTATGATTTTGTATTTTCCTATCATAGGTGTGTCACTACAAATGTATTTATGACATATCCCCTTTTTAATGATGATATATATGAGATATACCTTCTTCGATTCAGCCTCATTTTATGTTTATGTGATGGTGATATATGATGTTTTTTTATATGTTTTTTTTTCAGTTTTGATGTATGGATATGATGTAGATGAAGGAATCATACTTTGTCTTATTTTATGATGTGATGGATGTTGATAGATGAATAACCCATAGATGCTACATGATGTTTTATTTGGTTTATTATCATCATGATATGTATTGATTTAATTTGTGGATGTAGAATGGATATGGTACTAATGTTGTGTTATGTAGGATGAATGTTAATTAGAAGAAATATGATCATAGATAGAGATATGATTTTAATTAGAAGAAATATTCAATTTTTGTTTAATTAGTAGACATATGATGATGGATAGTATTGATGGTGTTAATTTTTGTTTCACTTAGAGACTTCATTGTTTGAACAATCATGTTTGATGTAGCAAACAAATACGATGCACCGGGGTATGAATTACCAAGGTGACTTTGTATCTGTTGCATGGACTTTGACTCTACAAACAAAGAGTATCTTTGTTCATACTAGACATACAAAAACTTTATTTAAAATATAGGGGGGTTGCGTGAAAAAATGTTTTGGACCAGTCGCACAGAGAGGTATAGAACACCTAACATGTAATTGCTTCACGAACTATTTTAATACAACTTCCATACTCAATAAAGCAAGTATTTTCCATGGTAATATTACAAAAATATCTTACAAACAACAAATCAAAATGATGCTCAATTTCCCCCATTCCTCCTTCTCTAAATCCTTATGGACATCCTTGAGAGATCCTGGGAATGAGTCAATAAAGTAAATCACAAAAAGTAAGACCACAAAAAGATGAAAAACAAAGTTGCAGTATCACTTGCCATATCTATTTAGGGTAGGGCTATTATCCATTGTTGATCATGTCTATCATAGGAACAGATCCGTTAAGGCATATCTTAGGATGTTGTTGGGACGTGTTTAAAAAGATAGGTAGTTGATACTTTGGCATGTTTTTGTCTATTTATAGTCAAATTTTATGTGATTGTTTTTTCTTGAAAGTTCTAGCTTTAGATGTTTTCTTTGTTTTTTTGTTTGTTTTGTCAAAGGGTGATTGGGATGGTTTGTTTATTATGGTTAAAATGTTTATTGTGGATGTTGATGACGGGATGGGCCTTTTTCTTTTCTAAGTTTTATGATGTTGTTTTTGATTTGTTTTCAGGGGACTAACCTATGGCCTCAAGGGCTCATCAAAGATAAGACTTGCCTACATTGTACACATAGAGGCTCATAGTTAGCTTGGTTTGACCTTTTCTATTTTTTGAATTTTTTTTTGGATTTTGTATATTGTATATATTTTTGGGATTTTTTATTTATTGACTAAGTTGAAATAAAGCATATTGGAAACCTAAGGGGACTGACCTAGGGTCTTGGGGGCTAAAAGACTTGCCTACGTTGTACACACAAAGACCACGTAGTTCAACTATTTGACTCAAATCATGAATTATTTTTGGGTAAAAAACATCGATAGCTTGGATTGATATCTCATTTTTGTGTCTAGAGGATATGTTGTGGGAAAATTCACTTGAACTAGTTGTGAGGTTCAAGAGAATTTTGATCTTAGACAGTTTGAGTGAAGGAGTAACCCAACGATGTTTGTTTTGTTTTGATGTTTTCCACATGTTTTTGTTTTTTGTTGTTTCTAGTACTTTTGACTTTTATTATTTTCTGACCATGATTAAATGCCACAAGATCTAATCCATGAACAGCTTCGAAAATTTTCCCCCAATAAAATGACTTACCCTAATCAGTGATAAGCCATGGTTAGACACATGATTCATGAAATGGATGGGTGGATGTTGTGAAAAAGTGTTGATAGATAATAATGCATGTTCTATTCATACATAGTGCATTTTTACTAGGTTTTCACTATGGTACCTTATCTACAAGCACCACAAAGTGGTTTTCACTCAAAGAACATTTTATTTCTCTTTACTATTTTTCTTTCTTTTTGATTTTTTTGGTATTTTTTCTCTCTTTTTTCATTTTTTTGGACTTTTACCCTTTTTCCTGGGGTATTCTAACATGTTTCATGTATATAAATTATTTAGGTGGATGTTGTTCACTGGTTAGGCTAGAGGTTCTCCTTCAGGAGTAGCCAACTGATATTCCCCAGATCCATAACTTGCTATTATGATGAATGGAACTAGCCAGTTAGGCTCAAATTTTATGTTGCCTTCTTGATTCAATTGTATCTTCTCATTCTCCTCAAGGATTAAGACACCAACTTGAAAGTTTTTTTCTTTGATTCTCTTGTCATAGCTTCATTTGAGCTGATTTTGATAAACCTGTAGATGGTTTAATGTGCTCAAATGCCTTTCATCTAGGACCTCTAATTCATTCAATTTGGATACTATGTATTCTTCATTGGTGACCATGCCTTTTAGTGAGACTCACAATGAGAGGATTTTGACTTCGATAGGTAACACATTTTCTGATCCATAGACCAAGGAAAAAGGTGTGGTTCTAGTAGGTGTGCGGATGCTGGTTCGATAAGCCCATAAGGCTAGGTTTAGCTATAAATGCCAATCACGATCGACATCATTGACAATATTTTTCAGTATTTTTAGCATTGTTTTATTGGATGCCTTTTCCTGACCGTTTCCTTGAGGATAGTAGGTTGTAGAAAATCTATATTGGATAGAGAATTTGGAACAAAGTTCCTAGACATCCTAATTCTTGAATGGGGTGTCATTTTCTGTTACAATTGTCTATGGGATTCCATACCTACAAATGAGATAATTCAAAATGAATTTTGATATCTATTTTCTAGTGGTATAGGTCAATCAAATTGTCTCTATCCATTTTGTGAAGTATTCTACTGCGGTGATAATCAATTTAGGCCCGTTGGATGAAGCAGGTGATATCTTATCTACTAAGCCTAATCCCCACTGTGAAAAAAGGCCATGGTGTTGTGATGGGTCTCAACACTTGTGATAGTGCATGAACTAGATAACTGTGTTGTTGACATTGTCGACACCTTCTAGAATGTTGAATGTATTGTTGCTCCATGGAAGGCCAATAGTATCCTGCTTTGAGTAGCTTTTGGACTAAGTTAGGTCTGCTAGAGTGGGATCCACAAATACTTGTTGTAAGTTTGTTTGTACTTCTTTTGTGTTAAGGCACCAGATTAACTACCATCTAGGCTACAATGGTATAGGGTTTATCCTAAGATCATAAAATGGGAGGTTCTACGGGTGAAGATTTTCTTCTGAGTAGTTGTTAAGTCAAGTGGTATGATACCATTCTAGATATAGTCATAAGTATCCTGGTACCATGGGGATTTATGACCAACAACAACATATACCTTTTTTTAATTTCGGGATGTCGAATGCTGACACCAGTAGTTGTTCCATGAGGAATTCATATTTAAGCACATTCTGAGGAATATCTAGCAGTGAGCCCATTGTGTCCATTGCATTAGAAGATTTTTTATTAATCCAAGGAACCTATTCAAAGGTTATTTTGATGAACTACTCCTTGAATTTGTCCACCATCCTTTTCTTTGGGAGCAATTTTTCATATTTTGTTTGTTATTCATCATTCACCTATCTAATTACTAGCTGGGAGTCCCCAAAGACATATAACTCTTTTATTCTCCATTCAATCGCCATTTTGAGCCCCGTGCTAAGAGATTCATACTCTAAGATGTTTGTGTAGGGGAGTGCAATCTTGTAGGCCTCGGGTATACTATTTTGTTGTGGTGTGGGAAATAAAATACCTGCTCCTGGACCATGTTGAGTATGGGACCCGTCAAAGTATAGAGTCCACTGGGTTGCCTGTTCTATCATTAAGACACTCTCATCTAGGAAATCCATTGTGACAGGCTTATGATCATCTATGGGTGCTTCGGCCAGTTGGTCTACTATGACTTGTCCCTTTATATCTCTCATTTCTATGTACTCTATATCAAATTCACTCAGGATCATCACCCATTTGGATATTCGACCTATTAAGGTTGCTTTTTCTAGTAAATATTTAAGGGGGTCCACTTTTGATATCAGTTTCACTTTTTTGTTTAAGATGTAATGTCTTAGCTTTTGTGTTGAAAACATGAATAAGAGATGGGCTCTTTCAATGTGTGAATAGTTTAGCTCATATCCCACCAATGTTCTATTGATATAGTAGATTGTTCTTTCTTTATTGTTATCATCTAGTTGTGTTAGGAGAGATCCCAATGCTGCTTGTGTGGTAGACACATAAAGTATCATCTCCTTTCCTGGAATTGGTTGCATGAGTACAAGAGGAGTAAGTAAGTACTACTTGAATTAATGAAATTCTTGTTCACATCTCCCATCCCATTTGAATGTGATTTCCTTGTGTAGGAGATGAGTGAAAGGGTAGAATTTATCTGCTAGTTGTGTGATAAATCACCTAATTGATTGTAGCTTCCCTTATAGGCTCCCCAACTATTTGACTATATTTGGTGGACGCATCTCCATTATAGATTTTACCTTGGAAATATCCACCTCTATCCCTCTTCTTGAGACTATGTACCCTAATAGATTTTCATAGGTTACTCTAAACACACATTTCTTAGGGTTGAGTCTCAGATTATACTATTCTAATCGATCAAATACCCTTATTAGGTTTGTCAAGTGGTTTGCCCTTTTGATTGGATTTACTAGGATGTTTTCCACATAATCCTCCATGATTGTGTGTAGCATGTCATGAAATATGGTTGTCATCGCTCTTTGATAGGTTGCTACTGCATTCTTCAGACCAAAAGGCATCACATTCCAACAAAAAGTTCTCGAAGCACAAGTGAATGCTATTTTGTCTTGGTCACTTAGAGAGATATTTATCTCGTTATATCTAGAGAAACCATCCATTAAGGACAACATCTCATGCCTTGTTAGATCTACAATCATATCAATTCTCAGTAATGGAAATTCATCTTTTGGATAGGCCTTGTTCAAGTCTCTAAAGTTTGTACATATGCTTCTTCCCCCAGTAGGTTTGGACACTGGTTCCTGGTTTGATATCCATTGTGGATATTCAATGGGTCTAATAAAACCCACATCTAGTAACTTCTTTACTTTTACCTATGAACCCCTAAACCTGTAATTGCACAAGAACAACAAACAAATCAATGTGTTAGATCAAATGCAAACAAGAATGAAGGATTCCCCATGAAATCATTGCTAATAACTTAAACTACGAAAATGAAGAAGAAATGTAAAAAAAGCATGTAAATCCTAATTAAGTGAGAAAATTAGTGATCCCATGGGGGAATTGGTGCCAATTGAATGTTGAAATTGGCCCTTTCCCAACTCCTAAGTTGCAAATGTGGATGGTTGTAGATTGATCAAATCTCAATGATGAGATTTGAGCATAACCTAGCTATGAATTGTGAAAATGATGAATGCTTGAGTGGAAATGGGAAAACTTAGCTCTCAATGTGAAGAGAGTAATTTTGCATGAAATTATGGATGTTGAATGAGGAGAGAAGCCTCCCATTTATAGATTTGAATTTGGAAGAAAGAGCAAGATTTGGGCAATATGGGACTAACTTTCACCCAATGGTTGAATTCCCACTTGTCACCATGTGAATGGTTGATGGTTGAGCACATTTTGGTTAATGTGCATGATAAATGCTATGAGATTCAAATTTTGAAATTTGAATGTGACATGTTGGAGGGAGAAATAAATGGAGTTAATGTCACTTGGCTCAATGCAAAGGACATGTAAGAGGAAATAAATGCCCTGTTGGAAGGACCAAGCCCACTTGAATTTTGAATTCAAATTTGAGGGAATATTCCTCCTTTTTTCCTTGTTGAGAGAAAATAGGTAATTAAATAAATCAAAGTAATTGATTTATTGTGAAAATTGCATTCTTTAGAGGATGTGACATAGATTATGATTAAATTAATCAAAGCTTAATTAATTGAATGAAGAATTGGGAGATGTGACAACTTTGACTTGAATTTATGAGTTACATTAAATCAAGAATTGAGAAGAAAGATTTAATTAAATAAATGATTTGATTTATTTAACTAAAGGGGATAATGCTAGATTAAATTAAATAATGTTTATTTTTTTCAATTTAATAAGAAGACTTTAGAGACTTGATTTAAATAAAATGAATTATTTAAATAAACGGAGATATAAGGTTAATTAAATTAAATTGATTAATTTAATCAACAGAGGAGAAAGACTTAATCAAATAAATAATGATTTATTAAATTAAGAGACAGAAGATGATGAAAAACTGAGAGTATGTTTTAGGAGGAAATGTCGTTAGTAATCAAGATCAAGTGTGTTGAATCGAATTTGTACATTTTCCATCTCTATATTTTGCCCCTCTTTGAAGCAATGTACTTGTTGCATTCATTCAAAGAATAAACTATTGTGATCAAAGTTCAAAAATTTTTTGATTTTTCGAATGCCCCACTGTTGCCCCAGTGGAAGGATTATGTTGGTATACTTCCCCCTTAAGAGATCGAGTGGAAATGTACGATTTGTCAATCGAGATCACGATAAAATGCGAGAGGAGTGGTTCTATTGATCAGAGGACAAAAGATAATTTTTTGATGTAGACAATTTTGATGATGTATAGACAATCATCAGCCATGGGTAGCCTCGTGTATATTTTGATATCTCACTCCTAATTTAGATATGAATGTTAGTAAAGATAGAAGAATAAGAAGAATAAGATGGATGGAAGGAGGATCCAACAAGCCTACATTATGAATGATGATGATGATGATTTGCTTACCAGGAGTTGGGATTTTCAAAGGGCCAATTACTCTATGTTTGATAATACATGTAGGTATGATGCATCAAGGTATAAAGAACCAGGATGGAATTGTACCTAGTGTTATGGACTTTGACTAGACAATTAGATAGAAGTGCTCTTGTTCATAGTTGACATACAAAGACCTTGCTAGGACAGACCTAACAAAGCAAGTATTCACCAAGTTATTTTACAAGAACATCCAACAAGCACAACAAATAAAAAAGATAATGATCGTTGCCCCATTCCTTTCTCTCTGAAACCTATTTTGATTAGGCATCATTGAGAGGTCCTTGGAATGAGCACAAAATAAGATAAGTCAAAAAGACCAGATAAAGTAAACAAACAAGCTAATTTTCTTCATACCGCTAGCCAAGACTAACTACTGTGGGGTACCTGATGCTTATGTCCATCATGGGAAAGTTTCATCCTAGGACATGTTGTGATCAGGGATTTGGTGGGACTGATTGGGTGATAAGCTATTGATACTCTGAGTTGATCAACTTGCTTGCTTACTGACTTAGAATTTAAGAATCTGACAATTAGGGTGGTCACTTTGGAACCTACTATACTTGCTTCTGATTGCTTCACCAAAGGATGAAGGTGATGATTGATTTTATTATGAGATGATAATCATGGGTGAAAGCGAGATGAGATGAAAGCACCATTTTGGATTTTTCAGATATTTGGATTTTTTTGATATTTTGAAACGTTTTACAAATGTTTTTGGATTTTGTGTCTCAGGGGCCAATCAAGGATGGCCTTGCCTACATTTAAGCTCAGAGACGACGTAGTTCAGATGATGACAAACTTGACTCAATGAAAAGATAAATGGGCAAACATATTGTTAGATTGCGACAAACTCTTAAAGGACTGACCCAGGGTGTGAAATAGATGGGCAAATGAATTGCCATTGTGACGGACGCCTAAAGGACTGACCTAAAATGTAAACTAGACGGGAAAATAGATTGCCAATGTGACAGATGCCTACAAGACTGACCTAAAATGTGAAATAGATGGGCAAATGGATTGCCATTGTGATGGATGCCTAAAATCCTAAAATGTCTCGGGCGATGATCATAGATCAACCTTGCCTATGTTTAAGCTCAGAGACGACGTAGTTCGGCAAGATGACTATATTTTTTTTTTCTGACTTTTTGAGATGTTTTGGATTTTGAATGATTTGGATGTTTTTGGATTTCGCATGATTTTGATGATTTGGATGTTTTTTGGGTTTTTCACATGATTTTGACAATTTGGCTATGGATATGCATGATGATATCAATGCTCTATTTTGGGATTTTGTTGAAAACTAAGCTAAGGTTGATTGATCAGATTGATGGATTGATAGTTTGACTAAGTGTGTTAAGTCAAACAAAAGTGATAATGCACTCATAAACTCTAGGAAGTTGTGTTATCCTAGAGTAAACTCATACACGAGAGGGTAGTTTGACTAAGTGTGTTAAGTCAAACAAGTTGATGGTGGATTGGATAATTTGACTAAGTGTGTTAAGTCAAATAAGATGATAATGCACTTGTAAACTCTAGGAAGTTGTGTTATCCTAGAGTAAACTGATGCACAAGAGGGTGGTTTGAATAAGTGTGTTAAGTCAAACAAGGTGATAATTGATTGGATTCTATTGATCAAGATTGATGAAGCTTGATTTGGAACAAAATTATTTTGATGATTTGATATGACAGTGACGTACACATTAGATGCAATTGATATTGATTGTTTGGATTAATGTTCAATGAAAGATAAAGCTTGATAAGGAATGTATATTTTTGTCAAAATATGTCATGGGATAGTGATTTGACTTGGTGCTCACAAATGTTTTAACCAATTTGATTTCATGTTTTCCAATGTTCAGATCACCACATAAGTTAGAGGATATAGATCAAGATTTATTCTCGAAGAAAGATGCAAATATCTTCCACCAGTGCCTAGCAATGTTTGAATGGCCATGGGTAGATTCTTGGATAGACAGATGGATGAATGGATATGGATCATCTTGCGATAATATAAGGTATTCAAACAAAGGATGCTCATTTGGATAATTATTCAAGGCTCAGATAATGTTGGATTGTATAGGATCAATGAAAATGACCCATGTCAAGATGAATACCATAAGCAAGTGTAAAGTGTGCACCAAAATTTTCCAATATCAGGATAACTTGGATTATGGATGCATATGGATGAAAATGGATTGAATAAATGGTTCATGGATGAATGAATTTAAGATGGATGGAATGTTGGCTTTATTATGGATGGGATGAGATGCTTTCTCCTGAAATGGCGCACGTAGATGCTCAATTCTACACATGATGCTTGTTTGCCATGTTTTCATCATGGTACCTATCCAAAGTGCCACCGAATTGGTTTTCACTAGAGGATGATATTTTTCTTTACTGTTTTCAATCCTTTTTCTAATTTTTTTGATATTTTGATTTTTTTTGTAATTTTCTAAGAGATTTTAAGTTGATGTTGAATCACCTGGTACTTCTAAAATTGATGCTTATGTCATAATGTGCCATCGGTATCCTATGTGAAGAAGTTGCTTTGCCAAGATACATGCACATGAATGCAACTTTTGAGATTCTTGATCTACTTTGTTGATACTGGAGTTAACTTCATCTTTGTGCGCACATCACGATAGAGTGCCTTCTGAATCCTTATGATGAAGGGTCATTTCCAACACATTCTCAATGTGAGAATTGGATATCATGTGTGAGGCGTAGATGGAGTGTGTTTAGGAATAAAATATGGATTGGTCGACAGTTTGGAACCTTTGACTCTCCAAACTTGGGAAGATGAGGAATAATGGGTGGATACGAAAGTGTGAGTGGAATTAGGACCAATTGCTTGATATACTTTGTACGTTGCTTGAGAAGCATTCTTTTTCCTTTGTGGACATCTTTGATGGATACTTGTCCCTTTTTTAATTTTTCCCCATAGTTTCTTTAACTGATGGAGTTTGATAGGGATAATCTTTCTTTTTATTCTTTGGTATCCATATGTATCTGATTTGTCCAATATGCTTCTTAGCTTCTTTTGCTTTGATAACATTTTTTGTTCTTTTATTTAAATTTTGGTCCCAATTCACGAATGGGGTGATGGCTGGATGAAGATTCATGACATAACAGGTTGTAGTATTGGCATTGGTTTCATCATAAGGATTCTTCGTGCTCCCTATGTTGACGTTTGCTCGAGATGAAGTTACCCCCAGTTTGGTAGAGGTATTACTAATATGTTTAGATCCTTTAATTGTCGAATAACCAAGACCTTGATGCTTAGGAATTCCAAAAAATTGCACTAGTTCCAGGATACCCTATTCATGTAGGCCTAATCCTTTTCCTTGATATTTCATCTATTCAAAATTTTTACCTACAATAGGATATGTTTTACCTTGGAAACAAGGTGTTAATCCTTCTCTGCTCTATGGTGGATCTTCAAAAGTGTCATCTACTTTATTGATGAGGTAGCTTTCCCTAAGAAAGGTAAGTGATCCAAGTTTATAAGTGATAGGATCCTCCATATGTGGGATGAATTCTTGATTCATATCTTTAGCTTGATCTTCTGAAATGTCAGATTTTAATGCTTCTTCAAGAGGTGTTGATGATTCACTATCCACATAAAATTCTTCCTCATGATTCATTTCACAAGATGTTTATGATTCACGACTTCTGTAGGAGCCTTCTTCATGACCTATTCCTGATATGTTTTGACAAGATGTCTCTGATTTACGACTTATGTAGAAGCCTTCACCATGATTTATTTCTGATGTCTCCAGATTTTTCTATACCTTGATCATGTGTACAAATGTTAAGAGTAGGAGACTCTTGTTCCTTGGTAATGATATCAAGGGTATGAGACTAGTTTTTTGAATGAAGATCATCTACGTGTCCATCCAAAGAAAGCATCTCATGGGTAGATGGAGGAGTATGTGCTATATGGATATGATTATCATTTGCGACATCTTGTATAAATAGAAGAGTTCCCATTAGATCATTGTAGTATCTCAGAGATACAAATTCTTGATCTTGGTTAATTTCGAAATTGCTCCCAATATGCTTTGGATCAAGTTCTTGACATGGATATATTTCAAGGGATGGATTGTCTACAAGGGATTCTTGGACATTATTATTTGGAATGGGAAGTGGATCAATATTCTCTTGAGATTTGAGTGGATTTGGATCAAATATTGAGCTAGGGGTTCCTTCAATATCTATAACCATGAGGGAAAAGGATGTCAATATGTCTTGGGAATGACCATTGCTAGACCTTGGTGATAGATGATGATCGTTCTTTGGAATGAATTTTTGAGATATGTCCTCTAAATCATAAGCTGATGTAGAGACATTGTTAACATGATCATTGGTCGATGGATCATGGATTATGTCAATAGGATCGAATAACATCAACACTCCTTGAAATAGATCTTTGTAGGAGGGGTCTTGATCATGAATAAAAAATGTCTCTTGATGTATGTTGATTTTATTATTGGATGAGGTGGAAACATCTTCAAGGTGTTCATTGATGGATAGATCTTGATTTTTATTTTTAACAATTGTGGTGGGAGTTTGTTGCAAGCTCTGTTACGCGAGTAAGGCTTGTGTTTGCTACTGAACCAACAACGCTTTTTGTTGGTCACATTGTTGTTGTGCTAACAATGCTTCTTGTTGGGATTGCTATTGAGCTACTTGTTGACGGATTTCTTGCAATAGTGCCCAAAATTTTGCTTGTTCCTACCAAGCCTTGTGTTGGGCTACTTGAGCCACTTGTGCTTGCTGAGCAACTAGTTGTGCAGCTTGTTGGTTTTGGAGTGCCTTTTGGTGGGAAGCTTCTCGAGCGGCTTACAACACAATGGAGAATGAATTTTCCATGTTGTGTTTTGGCAGTGGTGGCAGTGGATTGGGAATGGTTTTGACCGTTGTGGTGAGTGGAATGGTCACATTGATTGCTAGGGTTTGAGTGGTGAATGGTGTGATTGAGATGCTTGTTCCCTGGGATACTTGAGGAACGATAGATGTGTTAACCACTGGGGTTGCTTGGATGGTTGTCATTTGTTGTTGTGATATCTATGGCGCATCTAGAGGATTTGTTATGATGCTTTGTCTTATGATTGGAGTGTTGCTCATATTCGATTGATTGATGGTTGGTAAAGGGGAAATTCTCATTACTTGGTTGTTTGGTTGATATATTTGTAAGTTTTGACTCTGATTTAAATCTACGATAGGAAAAGATGTTCCAAAATTTAGATTGGTAAAACTCACATTTGTTGTACCATTGAGGTTTGTAGGAGATAATGATCCCATGTATGGATTGTACAAATGCAAGTTTTGAAAATAAATTGGCACTGTAAGGCTTGGATAGTTTGGTTGAATTGGACTACTCACGATGTATGAATCAAGTTTATATTCCATGTTCTTCTTGTGTTTTGACCTTGCTGACCTCTGAGGGGTTTAGGACCAATGATGAGATGAAGGATGAAAGGGGTGAATTCTATGGGTGTTTAAACTTTTGGGAGCTTTGGATCAATGCTATACTTTATGACTTCTTTTGATTTTGATTCGAATTGAGGATAGTTTGACTAAGTGTGTTAAGTCAAACAAAGTGATAATGCACTTGTAAACCCTAGGATTTGTGTTATCCTAGAGAAAATCTGTACACAAGATGATAGTTTGACTAAGTGTGTTAAGTCAAACAAAGTGATAATGAACTTGTAAATTCTAGGAAGTTGTGTTATCCTAGAGAAAACTCGTACACAAAAGGATAATTTGGCTAGGTGTGTTAAGCTAAACAAGGTGATGTTGATTTTTTCCTAAAAGTCTAGCATAAGTGATGTTTTCAAAGTTCCAAAAGTTGTTGGTGAGATGGGATCTTGTTAAATGTTTGGATGGATGAAGTGTTTGACTTGATCCTAGATGACCCTAAGAGGACCTCCTTACAAGACCAAGGTAATGAAGAACATGTTTTTTCCTAAAATTGGTTCAAACCAAAAGACCAATGTTGGCATGAAAACCCAATGACTCAAAAGGGACCAAGCACATGTGTGGTTCAATTGTCTTTTATCTTGCTTAGGTTTGGTTCTTTTACCACAAAAGCTTTCTTGATTATGTTTCAAACTAAATGTTCAATGTCCTAATTTTCTTTCATCCCACATAGTGCATTATGTGGAAAACAAGGAAGTCAAGGAAAAGGTTTCCTAGTGTTGACCTTAGTGCAAATAAATTATGATTAAACCCAAGCACTTAGAAACCTCTAAAGATATGATCCCTAGGGAAAGCAAGAGTACTTAGATTTTTCGAAGGATATTTGTTTCCTCCAAGGGGTTTGAAATTTAGAGCTCTTTGTGAATGTTTGTGTTTCAATTTTTTTGAGGACCAAGCAATGTATTTTTTCATTTCCAAGCACATGTACAACCCTAGGATGAAGAGATAATATTTTGTTGGGTTACCACTTGGACGAATCTAGCTATGAATATTCTGTGCAGATGACTAGATGCTAGAACACACAGGGTCCCCCTTATAGTGCACACACTTCTGGGGTTAGCCAAGCATTAGTACCCATGAATCTCCCATGGCATACTTTTCATCTCTACAACAAAACCGCATGTATAATGTGGGGCGGCTTCAAAGGATATGACCTTTTGCACCAACAAAATAGATAAGGATTTGGAATTTTCTAAACAAGGGTTTTAATTTGGACTTTTCATTCATGGAGATTGACCCATGCGGCGAGATACCATTGAAGCCCTTCTCGTTGGAGCCAACCGCGTGATAGTAGCTTTTGTTCCAGTACCCACTTTTATATCCCGGCTGGAAATACACTTGTCCTTAGTGTGTTATCGGTTGGGTCGTTCCCTTGGGTGGGTAATTTTTCCCACAAGGCAAGCCCGCTAAGATAAAAAAAGGTGAGTAAACATATTCGTAGTTCGATCAACCTTTGTCTAGAAACAAAGGGAGAACACACACAATAAGCCTACTCACACTCGCAAGATGTTTTGTTCAATTTTAAACCCAAAAATGAAGTGTGGAGGTAATAATTTTGACAACTTAATATCACAAAAATACTTTTGATTCTAAAGATCTTCATGAGGCGCGAGAGAAGCACATACGCCTTTTAAATGATATTACTTTGTGAAAAGGATTACAAAACATCAAAAATACACATGTTCATTTTAATCCTCAAAGCAGAAAATGAGTTCTTTTTAAAGCACCAACTTTGAGGTGTGAGAGTTGCCTTGTTCAATTTTCTAAACCTTAAACCAAATCTAGTAGATTGTTTCTAAGGTTCTTTTTAAGCCCTTTCTTTGCAAATTTTTTTTGAAAGAATTTGTAATGTTCTTTTTAGGACTCAAATGAAATTTAGTGTTTCCTAAAGCATAAAGTAAACAAATCCTTAGAAAGGGATTATATGCTCTCCCAAAGTGTTTAAAAAAACTTGATACGATGAGATTATAACATCATAAAGAACCCTTGGCCTTCGTTTTTCTTCCTTCACTTTTGATCAAGAAATTTCTTTTTTTGGCAGATTTCAACAATTGTTAGTTTTTTTCATTTTTGGTAATTTTGCATCCATGACTTTGAGAGTCCTATTTTTTCCCAAAAATACCCAAAACGAAGTTAGGATGAATTGCCAACTAACATCCCAAATATGAGACATGCATTCTGAGTTATTAATGAAAACGATTTTTCAAAAACTAGAAAAGTGGAAAAAAAAATGCTAAATTACGATTTTGAGGGTCAAGATGAAAGTTTGAGGCTCCAAAAATGTGTCAAAATGGGATCCAATGGACTTGTAGTTTGTTGGGAATCCACAGGCCACCTCATAAAGAAACTGCCTGTAAAATTTCAGCCAAAACCCACATCCGAGTCAAAAGTTATGACCTCGGGAAGTTCCTGCATCACAAATAAAAGATGTTAAAAAAATAAGAAATCCAGAGGTGCGGCAAAGTTAGCATATGCAACATAGTTTGGAATAGAAGCGGTGCTATATAGCGCTGTGCATTTGACTGGGTGCGGCGCTCTGTAGAAATAGAGACTGTAGGTGTAGCGGAATTTTGCAGCCAGCACAGTTTGCAAGTAAAAATCTGCAGTTGAGTTTGGGAAATTTGAAATTTTTTGAGCGGGAAAGTGGGTGCGGTGTCGTTTGGGAAAACAACGGTTCGATATAGCACCGCGCCTACAAATGCGGAGCAATATGGAGCCACACACCTGTAACCTACAAAACAAAATGTGAAAAAATGTGGAACTTTTTGAAAAACGTGATTAAAAATTGTTCAAGCCCTCCTTCTAGCGCCAAAATGTGAACCCCTAAACCTACAATTGCACAAGAACAACAAACAAATCAATGTGTTAGATCAAATGCAAACAAGAATGAAGGATTCCCCATGAAATCCATTTGCTAATAACTTAAACTATGAAAATGAAGAACAAATGTAAAAAAAGCATGTAAATCCTAATTAAGTGAGCAAACTAGTGATCCCATGGGGGAATTGGTGCCAATTGAATGTTGAAATTGGCCCTTTCCCAACTCCTAAGTTGCAAATATGTATGGTTGTAGATTGATCAAATCTCCATGATGAGATTTGAGCATAACCTAGCTATGAATTGTGAAAATGATGAATTCTTGAGTGGAAATGGGCAAAATTAGCTCTGAATGTGAAGAGAGTAACTTTGCATGAAATTGTGGATGTTGAATGAGGAGAGAAGCCTCCCATTTATAGATTTGAATTTGGAAGAAAGAGTAGGATTTGGACAATGTGGGACTAACTTTCATCCAATGGTTGAATGCCACTTGTCACCATGTGAATGGTTGATGGTTGAGCACATTTTGGTCAATGTGCATGATAAATGCTATGAGATTCAAATTTGAAATTTGAATGTGACATGTTGGAGGGAGAAAGAAATGGAGTTAATGTCACTTGGCTCAATGCAAAGGACATGTAAGAGAAAATAAATGCCTTGTTGGAAGGACCAAGCCCACTTGAATTTTGAATTCAAATTTGAGGGAATATTCCTCCTTTATTCCTTGTTGAGAGAAAATAGGAAATTAAATAAATCAAAGTAATTGATTTATTGTGCAAGTTGCATTCTCCAGGTATGATGGCTAGATAATGCACCACTCATGTTGGATCTAGTTCAGGTATGTCAGCATAGGTCTAGGAAATTTTACCTTTCTCTCATTGATGAATGTTGTGAAATTGACTTTCTCCTTAGGATCAAGTGATGTTGCATGGTATGTTATCTTTGGGTCCTCTACTGTACCAAAATTTATGGATTATGTTTCTTCTACAAGAAGTGTTGATCTTTCTTGACATTCTGATATGGGGAGATTGAATCCTCCATCCTCGAGTGCCTCTAGGAGGTTTTCACCTTCAGATGCATCCTTTATTTTTCTCTTTTATAGATTTGATAGAGCCACAGTGTGGTTTTTCTCTAGGGGATTGTATCTTTATATTTTTTCTTTAATTTTTGCAACTAGAAGATTCAATCTCTCCATCAAAGTATTCTTCTTGTTCTAGTTCCATGATGAACCTTGCTTTGTGATCACCTATTGGTATGTCTGTTCAAAGTCCCATGAACTCTGTGATGGCCTCATCATTCTAGAATTGATCCAAAACAAGTGTATGTTGTTGTTGATCCCAATCTATGAGTTGTGGGTAACATAGTGGGAGACTATCATCTTGGTCTACAAAGCTTACAAAAATAGGTGAAAGGTTCAATATGGCTCTGGTGTCTTTTTCCCACTAGGTATCTAGGTCATCATTACTAGACTCAGGGGAAACATATCCTATGATTAAGGAAGGAGAATCCCATTCATGTTCATTAGAGTCCATTTTATAATGGTACTAGATGTTGAGAATAGTTTCCATGTATTGGAGAGGGAACCTATAAATTCTAAAGTTGACAAATAAGTCTTCAATGGGTAATTCAATGTCCATGACATGGTATATATCCAATGCCTTAATACTAGCAAAAGTTTCTCATTTCTTCTAAGAGGTTCGTCTAGTTTTTGGAATGACCACATCTTTTGGTTTATAACCTAGCCCCATATTCTTCTATCTCTATTCAAATATGATAGGCTTTGATCGACCTTATTTTTGTATCCCAAGGCCACCTATTCCATCGTATCCCATTTATTTGACTAAATGATACCCTCTAGTGTTAGGATCAATTAAAATGGGATGTGGCTTTTCGAGTTCTATTTGGTCCTCCTTATAGATCATAGATGAAAGGTCCTCCTCAAATATTTCTTCATCTTTCATGTCTCCCCATCTAGTAAAGATAGAGGGTTTAGCTATCATTTTTACTATCTTGATCTCTTTTGGACCTCCATATACTCTAGGTGTTGGTGGAAGCATGTCAATGCAGAATGCTTGGTTAAAATGGTACTGCCCATTGCTTTTATCAAGTACTTGAATCTTGGCTTTCATTTTGGTTGCTCACTCGATAAGTTTTTGGTAGAGGTTGATGGAAGCATGGAAGGGTCACCATAAGAAAAGCAATGGAAGGCTATATCATTGCTAGGAACTCATTGGATTTTATTATATTTTTCCTCCAACTTTGCACAAAAATGGAAAGGTTTAGGATCAACATATAGTGTTACCTCCTTTCCTTCATGGGGAAACTTTAGGCATTGATGGAAACTAGAAGGGTCTATCTATAATGTGTGGATCCAAGGGCATCCTAGGAGTAGGTTGTATGGTAACACAAGATCTAGTACTTGACAAGTAGTTTATGTTACTATTGGTCCTATCTGCATTGGCAACCTGACTGTCCCTTCAAAATTTCTCTCTAAGTCATCATAATACCTTATGGTGATAATATTTCCTTTGTCAATCACATCATTAGAATACCCAAACTGTTTTATGAATTTTAAGTTACAAATGTTTAAAACTGCACCATTATTAATCAATACTCTTTTGACCATGGTTTTATGGACACCAACCTCTATGTATAGAGCTCGATTGTGGAATGTTATTTGTGGTAAATATTTCTATAAAAATACTAAGTGATTACTTGTAGTGATTTTTCCAACCATGAATTGGAATTGACTGGGATCGAGGTCATTAGGCAGTGACATAATTTCCAATGTTTTTTCCAAAATCTCCCTATGTGCAGGTGATAGTTTTAACAATTCTAAGATTGAGATGAGGGCAGGTTTCTTCTTCAACTATTCCACAATGTTGTAGTCACTTGGTGACTTAATTGTGGGTTTGGGAGGTGCTCCTTGTATTGTATCTCTTTTGTGATGGGTAGTTACGTTGCAGTTGTTTTCTCCTCCTTGTTTCGTTACTACATTTTCCCTATTGTCATAAACTTGTGAGAGGGTTCCTAAAACCATGTCACCGTATGTGTAATTAGCATTATGGTACTCTTGTCCCTTTCCTTTATCATATCTCTTAGCATGGTTCGGAATAGGATTAGAGTATATTTCTAAGTCCTTTTTTACGAGCCAATGATCAACATCTACTTCCCCTTTGTCTCTCAAGTCCTAAATGATATGTTTGAGTTGCATGCAATTGTTAGTTGTATGTCCTTTGATCATATGGAAATCACACAAGTCATTCTCATTGTACCATGGTGTCTTAAAGCTATTTTTCTCTTAATTTGGGTTGTCTTTTGTTTTTGTGAGGTTTTTTTGTACTAGTTTGTACATAATTGTCTCAAGTGACTCACCTAATACAATAAATTTCCTCCTAGGTTGATCATATTGCCTCTGTTTCCCTCCTTGATTTGTCTGTTGGTTTATAACTTGATTGTTCTTGGGATAGGTAATTTGGTTGCTTTGTGTGTTGTTGGGACCATAGCTTGTTTGTACCACATGTGGTTTATTTTGATTTGTATTCTATGTGTTCCATATTTCTCTAGTGTCTACCACTCCATCGTTTGTAACATTCTTGTTTTTAGCCCAAATTTTGGGTTTCTCATTTGAACTAGAGGGACTGTCTTTTGAGATATTTGTCTTTAAGTTTCCTCTTTCTATGAGGGATCTCTCAATATGTAATCCCTTTTCAATTGTTTCTTCAAATTCTACATGATATAGCATAGTGAGTCGGTAGTTTATTTTGGGCAGGACATTCTTGATGAAAATATCCACCAAATCCTTCTCTGGAGTTGACCATTTGCACAAATTTTTTTGTGTCTCCATCTCTGCAAGTAGGAAGTGAAGGAATCTCTTGGGTTCTATTTGATTTTGGACAAACTAGTGATGGTTACATCTTGTTCTATATTAAATGGGAAGTGGGTTATAAATTCGCTAGACAGTTCATCAAAAGTTTTGATTTCGGGTTGCAAACGAGTGAACCATTCCATAGCATGACCTGTAAGGCTATGTGGAAAGAGCCTCATGAGATAGGAATCATTTTTCTATACCTCCATACATGATATCAAGAAGTCTCGTATATGCTCTGTTGGATCTCCTACTCCTTTGTACTTTCTTTCAAATCTAGGTATCTCAAAGTTTTTTGGAAAGGGTAGTGTCATGATGGAATGAAATAATGGGAATTGAAAAATTTCTTGGATGGTGTAGGTCTTCTTCTGATTTCCTATCTACATATCTACTATTTTTTGGGTGACAACATCTAGCCTTAGTTCCATCTCCATTTTTGGTACTTGTGTTTGCAAATCCTGCGTGTAATAACCTTGTTTTCCTACCAGGTTTTGGTTATAGATCGGGTACTTTAAAGGTACAAGAATTTGATAGCCATATGAGATGTAAGGAGGGTTGATTCCTTGTTGTGTATAAATAGGGTTAAATCCTTTTTGTTGAGGTGGAACATATAGAAGGCTTTCTTGATGATACATTTGCGGGTGACCTTGTTGATAGGATGACTCAAGAAGGGCACTTTGTGGTGCACCTTGCTGAGTAGGATGAGATTAAAGGTTACCCTAGTGATGCATTGACGTGATGCCTTGTTGTTGGAATGATTGATTGGGGTGCTTTGTGGCACACCCTGTTGGGTAGGACTAAAATGAAGGTTACCCTGATGATGCATTGGTGGGACACCTTATTGCTGGGATGATTGATTGAGGGAACTCAATGGCATACCCTACTGGGTAGGACTAAAATGAAGGTTACCATGATGATGCATTGGTGAGACACCTTGTTGATAGTATTGTTGGTTCAGAAGGGGACTTTGTGTTCCACCTTGTTGAATATACTGATTGTTCTAAGGGGGACAGTGTGTTCCACTTGTTGAAGATATTGATTGTTCTGAGGGGGATCCTGTGCTCCACCCTATTGAAGATACTGATTATTCTGGGAAGGGTTGACGCTTGATTTGTTTTGAGGTATGTATTACCCAAGAGGTGGATTGTTATTTTGAGGTTCATATTGAGATGGCCCCTCTTGGTATATTTGTGCTACTGCTGCTTGTTCAACCTGAGTTGGTTTCCTGAACAAGGGATTTTCTTTGGGTTGGTCACTGTTTTGTGACAACACATGTGGCATATTCATAATTTATGGAGGTTGGGTTATTTGTCTCACAACCGAGTTGTCCCTTAAGGGAATAAGATTTGGGTCTTTCAAAGCTTCTACGTTGAAGTCCACAGGTAATTTGGCATTGCTTTGTGCTAACTTAAAGAAATAGGATTTTGGGTCCTTTCTTAACAACTTGTCCATTAGTTTGACAACATTGGGGTTGTTAGAATGCTCAAACAATTATTCCTCATTTATCTCTTCTTCATCATTTACCTCCTCTATAATCACTTGGTTTTGGTCCTGGTTACCTTGTTCCATAACCTCCTTCTGTTTGTGGCTTATTTCTTCCTTAGTGCAAGTGTCTCTGTATACTAGTCTATTTTGGGAAGTTTCAAGGTCACTTGGCCTATAGCCCCATGGGCTTCTCTCATCATTCATGACATTTTTTGGTAGGATACTAATGGTATTTTTGTTGGATTCCATATTTTTCCTATGTTGTGATCTTGTGGTTGTCATAAATAGCTTGGGTCTCCTATGGGAGAGTGATGTACTCTCTAGTTACTCAAATTCTAAAGACCCAATGTTGTCCTAAATGTGGGTATGTAAATCTGGTTCTTTCCTCTAGAGAATTTTAGTATCATGAAAAAGACCAGGAATTTGACCAAAGAAGAACATATATAACTCTAGATTATTCTTGAAAGTGTGTCTATAAAAGTTTGGGCTCAGATGCCTAAGTCTGAAATGACAACCTATGGACTTTACCTTAGGGATCTTGATCTTGCGTGAGATAAAGAAGTGGATATTTATTGCCACCCTGGTTGTGGTAATACAAGTCTCTTTGCAGCTATGTTAGCTTTCTCTTCCTCTTCGTCTAGGAAAATTTATGCTTTGAGAAATTGGTAGGGTGTTTCATTTTCCTAAACAATAAGGTTCTCAAGATTCTTATGATGTCAGTTTGTTCACCTTCGATATATGTGAGACTAGGCTGAATGATCGATGCTACAAGATCTGGTTTTTGAACTAGTTCAGTTGGTCACCAAATGATCATAAATTTTGGTGGTGTTATGGGATGGTTGTTGTGAAGCTCAAGACCCTAGGGTTTGAGTGTTGTTTTGGTATGATACTACTTCTTGGAAACCGAAATGTTGAAGAACTAAGGATGATATTCCACTTCATTGTACAAAGGATATGTTGCGGGAAATCTTACTTGTACTATTTGTGAGTCTCGAGTAACTGTTGATATCATGGATGTGTTGAATGGTGTGGTTGTGTTTCTGATATATTGTTGTCATTGATGTTAACACTATTAGCATTTTAATCTGCTTAAGGCTGTATATGTTGAGGAGATTGAGAAAAATGTAAGAATATAGTACCGACAGCCAACAGAGCTGAGAAGGTCAAAATGTTGGAAATCTCTATGTGTTGAAGATTTGAAGATTTGATTCAGAGGGTTTGGTGTTGAACCTTTCTAGTATGTTGTTCGAAATTTTTAGTGGTGTGCATGAAGTCTTGTGGAATTTATGATGATATGTGTGCCTACAGTTATTTAGTCTCTATAGATGGTGTTCTTCATCAAACTAGATGAAAGTACGGTAATCTCATGTGTTCCTCATGTGCCTATCACATTCATGTATGAGTCTAGATCGTGCTCTATCCTTGGTGTACATCTGTAGTGATTGGAGTGTTCATGATCAGAGATTTTTCCAATATGTGCCCAGGTGTTCATGTTCATGGCCGACATTGTGGTGTTAACGTGTTGTGAATACATGAGGATTAATATTTTATTGTTTGGCATGTTTGGATATGTTTTTTTGGGTCCTCACTATGTTATGGCCAACTTGTGTTGGTATGCATTGAAATTTATTCATGTATCAAGGCCGACAGTTGTAATTTATTCCTTATTTGTGGCTGATTGAATAGTGGATGCAAATCCATGTAGAAGATATATATACAATATTTTTTTCCTCATTTAGGAGGACCACTCAAGTGTACAAGTGATGTACAAGTGCAAATAAAGGTCAAATCATTCAGAGGAGAGTGTGGAAGAGTTTGAAGAGGTTATAGTGTGCCTAATTGGAACTGTTATCAGGCTTTTGCATAAGCTATTTTCTTAGTTCAAATTCATCAGATGGATTTAATCTGATTACTATATGTAAGGTAGTGAGCCTTCCCTTTGAGCAGTGTGCTCTAGGCCGTGTGTATGAATGCAAGTGCATTCTCTTTTTATTATTGATTATACTTCTAACAGGGTATAGTCTTGTGGACTAACATCCATCTTGGTTTTTCCCCTAATAGGGTTTCCACGTATAAAATCTTGGTGTTCATGTGTCTTTGATGTGTTCTTATTCTTGCATTGGAAATTATCAGATATGTGATATAAGGATTGGTTAATGTTGTATAAGTTTGATTTTGGCAACAACTGATTCAACCCCCCTCTTAGTTGTCTATCCTTGTTTTCCCAACAATTGGTATCAAAGCTAGTTCCTTTGAAGAAAGCCTAATAGCTTGAGGGGATCCGAGATGGCATCATTTAAAAAGGATAGTCCTAGATTTAATGGTACAAACTAATCTCTATGGAAAGTCGAGATGGAATGTCATTTGAGGTGCATTGGTGAACCTTTCTAGCAGATGACACAAATTGCATACAATATTCCTTAAAATGGTCCCTCTACTAAAGATGAGATCAAGCAAGTATAAATTAATACCAATTCAGTAGAAACACTGGTGAGTGCTTTGATAGATTCAGAAATGACAAATGTGATGGGTTTGAAGACTGCGTACCAGATTTGGAAAAAGCTAGAAACACTATATGAAGGAGATGCACTAGTGAAAAGTGTTAAGCTATAAAGTCTAAAAGTAAAATGGGAGAGCTTGAAGATGAGTGAAGATGAGAACATCTTTTCCTTCTCGCATAAGATAAATGAATTGGTGATGGACATTAGGTGTGTCGTTGGAACTATGAATGATGATGAAATTATGGCTAAGATACTTAGATTTGTGCCCCCTTCCTACAAGCCAAAAGCTCATGCTATTGATGAACTCGGAACAGTGACAAATACTACAAAAGACATGTTGATTGGAAAACTTATTGCATTTGAATTAAGTGAATTTGGTGATTCTGATCCTAAAATTGAATCTTCTTTCAAGGAAACGGTATCCAAGAAAAAGAGATATGACTCAGGAAAGAGTTCCCTGAGAACATTCAGATATGAAGATGAGATGAAGAGGATTCAAGATGAAGAAAGGGAATTGGAAGAACTGGAAGCATTGATTGTGAAAAGAGAATCAAGAGGTCATGGTAAGTACAAAGGAAAGTTACCTATTAAATTCTTTTCTTGCAGTAAGATAGGTCATTTTTCTTCTAGATGTCGTGAAAGAGCTTCAAAATATAAGCCTGAGAATACTAGATTTCAAATAAAGTGCTATTATTCTGAAGAAGGTATAAATGATGAAGAATCTGATAAAGAAACTAGAAATGAAGATGAATGGGTATTTATTGCTATCCAAGAAAATGGTAGGGTGTCCACTGAATCTGCTAGTAATGTAAATGTTGAGAAAGCTCTTGCAACCAAAGTTGAAGAGAAAGATGAGTGGGGAATTGACAACAGATGCTCACATCATATGAATGGTGACAAAATAAAATTTGTAAGCTTGGAAAACTATGATGGTGGTGTAGTGAGGTTCAGTAACAACACTTCTGGTGTGATTCATGGCAGAGGCACTATTTTTTTTTGCGGTAAGCACAATACTTCTGATGTTCTTTATGTAGAAGGCCTAAAGAATAACTTGTTGAGTGTTGGAAAAATGGTAGACAAAGGCTACAATCTATAGTTCAAGAATGGTCAGTGTAGAATAGTAGGAAGTTTAGGAAACATAATTTCTTCAGGAACAAAGACAAAAGGCAATATTTTTCATTTAAGTATTGCTACTCGAAGTTGTTTGATTGCTCAAATTGATGTAAGCTAGTAATGGCATAGGAGGTTCTATCATGTGAACTTTGATAACATTGTCAAGATAAGTTCTACTCAATCAGTCATAGATTTAGCTAAGTTAGTGAAGCCTACTAACACTATGTGTAAGGAATGTCAGATGGGAAAGCAAACAAGAAATTCCTTTTGGAGAAAATAGTACAACTCTAATGGAGTACTGGATTTGATACATACTGATGTATGTGGTCCTTCCAAAATCAGAAGCCTACAATGTGAAAGGTACTTTATGTTACTCATTGATGATTATTCTAGGATTATATGGGTCGCTTTCTTGAGAGAAAAACATGAAACACTAGAAAAGTTCAAAAGTTTTAAAGCTATGGTAGAGAATGAGATAGGTCAAAAGATGAAATGTCTAAGGTCAGACAGAGTTGGTGAATTTACTTCATGGGAATTCAATTCTTTTTGTGAAGAGCATGGTATTCAAAGACAACTATCTGCTCCCCGAACCCCTCAATAGAATGGAGTTGTTGAAAGAAAGAACATAACCATTCTAGACACTACTAGAACCATGATGATGGAAGCAAATGTTCCTCATTTCTATTGGAGAGAAGCTATAAGTAATGTTGTGTATACTATTAACAAGGTGAATGTCAACAGTAATTCTGGTAAGAAACCTTTTGAGCTATGGTTTGGTTATAAGCCTATTGTCAAATACTTCAAAAATTTTGGAAGAAAATACTACATCAAGAGAGATGATGATATAGGTAAGTTTGAAGCTAGAAGTGATGAAGGAATCTTCCTAGGATACTCTACTAAAAGCAAAGCTTACCACTGCTTTAATAAAAGGTTGAATAAAATGGTTGAAAGTGCAAATGTTAAGGTTGATGAAGATATTGCTAAATCATCGAGAGTCAGTGATTATGATTCAGATGATCAACATGATGATACTGACAATGATGCTCGGACATAGAATCAACTTCATATTGTTCTGATGAATCAAGAAAATCAAGAAGCAGAAACAAGCAAAAGTGCAGAAGAAAGATCACAAGAACAAGAGGTAAGAGAAAAGTTCAAAACTCCTAAGTATGTGAGAAGAAATAATTCTGATAGTTAGATCATAGGAGACAAAACCAAAGGTGTGGAAAATAGAAGAATAATTCTAGAAGAATAGTGTCTAATTTCTAATGCTGAACCTAGAAACATAAGTGAAGCATGAAAGGATGAACATTGGATGAAAGCCATGAAAGAAGAACTATTGCAAATACAAAAGAATAATACATGGGATCTTGTCCCTAGAACTCAGAACAAAAATGTGATTAGAACTAAGTGGGTGTTCTAGAATAAGTTGAAAGAACAAGGCGATGTGGTTAGAAACAAAGCAACATTGGTTTGCAAAGGTTAATCACAGATGGAAGGTATTGATTTTGAAGAAACTTTTTCTCCTATTTCTAGAATTGAGGTTGTTAGACTACTTCTTTCTTATTTTACTTTCAAGAACCAAAAAGTTTATCAGATGGATGTGAAGTCAACATTTTTGAATGGTGAACTAGAAGAAGAAGTTTATGTTGAACAACAAGATGGATTTTAGTTGACTCATGAAAAGGACATGGTATGTTGATTGAAGAAAGCTCTATATGGACTAAATCAAGCTCCTAGAGCTTAGTATGCTAGATTGGACAAATATTTATTGATGCTTGGATTCAGTAAAGGTACCGCTGATAGCAATTTGTATTTCAAGTTGGATAAGAACAAAGAATTGATCATTAAAGTCTTTGTTGATAATATTATATTTGAAGGAAATGATGATTTGTGTATGAAGTATGCTGATGAAATGAAAATTGAATTTGAGATGTCAATGATAGGAGAGCTAAAATTATTTTAAGGATTGCAAATCACTCAGTTAGAAGATCGGATTTTTATATCTCAGTCCAAATATGTAAAAGAGTTAATGAAAAAATTTGGCATGGAAGAAGGAAAGCCTGTTGGTAGACCTATGGTGATCGGATGTAAACTCACACAGAATGAAGAATCCCTTGTTAGGGTTAGAAGTAAGATATCTAACAAGTTAAATGTAGATTTGATCAATAAAATAGAGAAATAAAACACACAGGAAATTATAGCAAAAACAAGACAACACAGAGAATTCAACATGGTTCACCCAATCTGGGCTACATGCACAAAACCGCAGCCATCCAATGATTTTATTATCCAATGCAAAACATATTACAATATCACAAATAATTCCATGCTACAACTCCCCATCCCAGCCACTTATAAAAATCTTTTAGAAGCTTCCAGAAATTAGGGTTCATAAAGTCAGATTTTTTAATTTTCGGTGACGAAATGAAAAAAGGTGAATTTTTTTTTTCTCAAGGGTTGTCGCCCTGAGACCCCGGCGAGGATAAATGAAGAGTTTATAGTACTAACGAGTGTATAGTATAACATGATTAGTCACCACATTCCAACAATCTCCCTCTTGGAGATTGATCAGGCTCCATACCAACACATCCCCTAAAGCAAATCAAACAAGGTATAAATCGATGATTGGTGGATTGCTCTACTTGACTCAGACAAGACAAGATATAATGAGTGTTGTGTGCATGGTTGCTATATTTCAAGCTGATCCTAAAGAGTCCCATGTGACTGCTATGAAAAGAATATTTAGATATATGAAACAGATAACTGATCTTGGTCTTTGGTATCTGAATAATGATGATCTTACTCTAAGTTCTTTTACTGATGCTAATTGGGCAGGAGATATAGATGATAGGAAGAGTACTAGTGGTGGTGCATTTTTCTTAGGTAAGAGGTTGGTATCTTGGTTAAGCAAAAAGAAAAACTCAGTTTCATTATCTACTGTTGAGGCAAAGTACATTGTTGCAGCAAACAGTTGTACCCAAGTACTATGGATGAAGCAAATGTTGATAGATTTCAAAATTGAGTATGAAGAACCCATTGCTATACTCTATGACAATTCAAGTGCAATTAAAATTTCTAAGAATCCAGTATTGCATTCAAAGACAAAGCATATATCCATCAAGTATCACTTCTTGAGAGACAAAGAAGTCAGACTGGAGTACATACCTATAAAAGAGAAAATTGCAGATATCTTTACAAAGACACTGCCTAAGGATACTTTTGAGTACCTCATAGGAAAGTTAGTGGTAATTTCCCCTCCTAATCAAAACTAAGATGCAGGTATTTGCATCAGTTTGTGAATTCATTGCTATATCATATTCTGGATTGATATTGTGGTGACTGCTACTCAGGGGGAGTAGTCAGATGTTTTCAAGATTGTAATCAGAGCATATGTACCCTTACCACTGATGTTAAAGGGGGAGAGAAGCAATGTGAAAAAAAAAGGGAAAGAAGAAGGAAATAAAAAGTGCACAATCTCAGGGGGAGATTGTTGAAGAAGAGTTAGTTGGGTTTATGGTATTATTTTTCACATCATCTGTTGCCATCAATGCAAAAGGTGGAGATTGTTGGATTTTCTGGTTGTGATACTGATATATTGTTATCATTGATGTCAACACTATTAGCATTTTAATCTTCTTAAGGTTGTATATGTCA
Organism: Sequoiadendron giganteum; assembly: GCA_007115665.2. NCBI lineage: Eukaryota > Viridiplantae > Streptophyta > Pinopsida > Cupressales > Cupressaceae > Sequoiadendron > Sequoiadendron giganteum. The sequence continues at coordinate 435,422,434 of CM021102.1, read as the reverse complement.
AGGAGATTGAGAAAATTGTAAAAATATAGTACAGGAAGCCATCAGAACTGAGGTCAGAATGTTAGAAAGCTCTGTGTGGTGAAGATCTAAAGGTGCGCTTCAAAGGGTTTGGTGTTGAACCTTTCTAGTATGTTTTCTGAAAGTTTTTGTGGTGTGCATGAAGTTTTGTGGAAGTTATGATGATCTATGTGCCTACAGTTATTCAATCTTTGTAGATGGTTTTCTTGGTCAAAGTGGATGAAATTATGGTAATCTCATGTGTTTCTCATGTGTCTATGACATTCATGGATGATTCTAGATTATGCTCTATCCTTGGTGTACATCCGCAATGATTGGAGTGTTCGTGATTAGATATTTTTTTGATATGTTCCTGAGTGTTCATGTTCTTGGCCAACATTGTGGTGTTAACATATTGTGGATCCATGACGATTAATATTTTATTGTTTGGCATGTTTGGAGATGTTTTTTTGGGTCCTCACTATGTTATGGCTGACTTGTGTTGGTACACATTGAAATTTATTAATGTATCAAGGCTGACAGTTGTAATTTATTCCTTATTTTTGGCCGACATAATAGTCGATGCCAATCCATGTAGCAGATATATATACAAGATTGTTTTCCTCATTTAGGAGGAGTAATCAAGTGTACAAGTGATGTACAAGTGTGAATAAAGGTCAAATCATTCAGAGCAGATTGTGGAATATTTTTAAGAGGTTTTAGTGTGCCTAACTGGAACTATAATCAAGATTTTGTAGAAGCTATTTTCTCAGTTAAAATTCATCAAATGGATTGAATCTGATTACTGTATGTAAGGCAGTGAGCCTTCCCTTTGAGCAGTGTGCCTGAATGCAAGTGCATTCTCTTTTTATTCTTCATTATAATTCTAACAAGGTATAATCTTGTGGACTAACATCCACCATGGTTTTTCCCCTAATAGGGTTTCCAGATATAAAATCTTGGTGTTCATGTGTCTCTGATGTGTTGTTCTTATTCTTGCATTGTAAATTATCAGATCCGTGATATAGGGATTGGTTAATGTTGTATAAATTTGATTTTGGTAACAATTGATTTACCCTCTCAATTGTCTATCCTTGTTTTTCCAACATAACGTGTGAGTTGTTGAATGACCTTAATGGTTTGTTTGATTTTGATTCCAAATAGGTAGGATGGAAATAATGGACGTGGGACTATCTGACCTTATATCTTTCCAATTGTTTTAGTTTGAAAAATGATCCTATAAACAACTCTCTCAACTTCTTCTCTGTGTTTTTGAAGTATGGCAAGTGATAAGAAAACTCTTTGACTGACTCAGCAAGCATGGACTTATGTGACCTTCATGTCTATAACTTAGCTTGTGAAATCACAACACCCAAGCCAGAGTTCCCAAATGTTTACTTTGATTAATGTACCCTGAAATAAAAGCCAAAATATTCAAAAACCTTTAAAGAAAGATCCCTTCAAAGGGGTGCAAACATAAGGCTTCTCTCACAAGTATGCAATAAATCAAAGGGTTTGTGGTTCAACCATCTCATTCAGTGTTTGTTTTGAATGTGTTGTTTTTATTTAAATCAAAAATAAAATTTGATGTCAAATTATTTTGAATGTAATGGTCCAAGTTTAACATAAACCAATAATTACAAACCTAGGAAATAGACACCATTCTCTTAGGTAGGCCTACCTCATGCTCCAAAGAAATGATTTTAATAATATGTGCAGGATCATCATGGAAAAAACAGGCCCTTAAGTGGTGATGAAAATTCAGAAAAATCAGAGTTAGGCAACTTGACATAAAAATTTGAATAAGTTATCTATATTATTTCAAAAATATGTAAGAATAGAATATGTAGAAAATTGAATGTAGTTTCTAAACTACTAGGCTTATTTTATTTATTTTTAAATCTATTTGGTGAAAATTTGAAATTTCAATGCACTAATACATAAATTTCAAGGAAAAAATAAGAAGTAGGTGTCTGTCTGACCACCCTAACCACAATAAAATGATAAAAAAAAATTATAATATTTTATATATAAGTAGAGGACAAATGTCTTGATGTGATACATATTTTTTTGTAATTTTTCCCAAGTAAATAATTAATTATGATTTTTTTATTAAAACTTTTAAAAAATATAAAAAACTCGTATGTTTAACCACCTTAACTTGGTCAAAACTTCATGAAATTAAATTTTCTTGTTTTTAATCTTATAGTATGTGAAGCATAGAATGTGATGCATATTTCAGATTCAAAAAATGTGATACCATTTGAAAGCTATAGATGTTTTTTAATCAGCCTATTAATCAATACTTTAGTCATAATTCAAATAGAAAATAAATAATAATTATTTATTAAATTAAAAGTAAAGCATAATTTATATTGGTGGAAAGCTAAGAATCTCCTTTAAAAACCCTTTTTGTTTCATCAATTTTGGGTAAAAAAAAAGTCATCAACCACATGGACCATCATATCACTTACATATCGCCACTTTTTGACCCATCATGATCCTGCACATACCCTTAAATACAACTTATGGTGTGGGCCTGTAGTCATACATGGAAAGTAACTTCTCAAAATTAAATTCAGATGCACCACTTTCAGAGATCAGAGATTTTTTTTTGGATAATAGGGTGGCCTCTAAAACAATTTCGTTCTTAGTGATAACTATGAACGCAAAAATCTGACACTCACCTGCTAACCACTTAAGGCTCGTTAACCATTCCCATTCCACTTAAGGTATGGGATTAGGCGTAGTCTATTGTCAACATGGATTGAAGCTACTTTCTTATGATTTCACAACCTTTAATATAGCTCACCAATAAACGTGCTTCAAGACCTTGCAATGAGTTTTCCAATGCAGGATGTATCTCAAGGAAAGTCCCCTCTTTAAGGTAAACTTAAAAAATAAAGTGCAATTCTAAAAAATGTTCTTTTTCTCACCCAATATCACCAAAAGGTGTGAGAGGAGAAGATAAAACACTTTAGCTTTGACAATAAATGAATGCATAGTGAACAATCCATAGCAAATTGATTCATTTTAAACACCTCCAGCGATGTTATTCCCAAAAATTTGTAAATGAAAACAAAAGTTCTTTTTAACTTGCATTAATACGAAATATTTAGGACATCAAACAATTAAGATAGAAATGGTGAAAAATCATAAAGAAATATTTATTTTTATTTTTATGAGCTCCAATAGAAGTGTTTCTACGAAAAGCAGGGCTTGTCCTATCTTGGTCAGCAAATGTAAAATGTGCGTGTGTCAACAAAAATGGAAAAAAAAATCACTCTTTTTATGCACCAAAATTTAAAGGTTTCTAATTATCAAAACATGAAATGTATTCATTTTTTTAGAGCCCAAATTTGAAGTGTTGTTGTTCTTTTTATGAGCACCAAAGGAAAGTTCCTAACTTTAGAAAGCATAAAATTGGTTCATTTTAACAACGCCAAAATCAAATGTGAGTTTGTTGTTGTTCATTTTAGAGCACCAAATGAAAAGTTTCTAACTTAGAAAAGCTTAAAATTGGTTTATTTTAATAGCACCAAAATAAAATACGAGTTTGCTGTTGTTCATTTTTAGAGAACCAAATGAAAGTTTTTCCTAAGTTAATAAGAGAACATTTGTGGATTGGAAACTTGGACTAATCATCTTCCTTGTAACAAAGATGTTAAAGTTGATGGAATTCTGCATCAAATCTATCAATTCTTGCTTACACATCCAAAAACAAACAACAGTTAGTGAGAAACCCCATTATAAGAGTGCAAGATATGTGCACTTTTCTATCAGAGCAACTACTTAGAAAAATAAAGACAAATGCGTAGAAAAAAGATAATTGCTCAGTTCTAGAAACAACTGCTAAAATCTAGACAAACAAAAGATAACTCTGTGAAAACACAAATGCATGGGTTTTATACAAAGGCGCCATTCCCATGATAACTGTGCAGTTGTTTGGATAAAAGTGTAGTTCTTCTGACAACTATCCATTTCTCTTCACAACCAAGTGCTCAGGTTTCTAGGGAGGCGCGTGGAAACTCTGTCAGAAGCATTTATGAGAACTACAACTTCAAAAGTGACTCAAATGAACATTAGAGGAGGGGACAAGGGTCCCACCGAGCATGCCAGAATGTGTGAGGGTGAGAAAGTTAGACCGAAAGATAGATCAAACATGTTAAATCAAAGAATCTAAGCTAAGATTAACATATTAATCTAAGATCTTAACCTACACATACGAAATGAAGCTAAGCTATTCTAACATGCATAAGCGAATCTATGCTTGCAAAATGAATGTATAAAAACTACGTAGCATTATTATCCCATAGTGGAGTGTATTCACTTAATGTTGGATTGCTCTTATCATAGAAAAGCCTCCAAAGTTTGTGTGCAAAGTGTGGATGAATGCTTAATTGATCGAAGGGAGGAACGAAGCTCTCTCAAAGATGATTTTGACAACAGTTCGTTACTCAATGTATGTTGACTCTCCAATCCTTATTTGTGAGGAAAGGGGTTTGTTATATAGAAGATGTGATTTGAAATGGATGATCAAGATCGTGTTGAAGAATATCTAGATCAATGGTTGGAGTGTGTTGAGAGGATTTAAACATGAGAAAATTGTGCAAAGTGGTTTGCACAATTTGTGTGATTGAGAAATAGATTGGCCAGTTAGGGATGTGATAATTAATCAGTTAACAGATTTAGATTGATCAGTCAGGAATGTGATGGCTTAGTTAGGAATGTGATGACTTAGTTAGGAATTGTGATTGATTAGTTAACAAAATAGATTGTTTAGTTAAAAATTTGGATTGATTCTTTAACAGATTAGATTGCTCAGTCAACAATCATGATTTTCTCAATCAGAAAGTGGGTGAGGAATATTTATTTATTTATTTAATTAATTAATTCATTTTTGGAGTTGAATGTGCAAATCAAGTCTGACTTTTGCAAACAAAGTTGCATTAGTTTGATTCGATTTTTGATAATTGATTTGAATAGTTTGATTTAATTTATTCAAATTTTGGAGGGAAGGTGTTGTAATTAAATTATTATTTAATAATTTAATTAACTTTAGAGGAATAAGGTGATTTAGTGACGTAATTAAATAATTGGTGCTATTTAATCAATCAAGATGAAATAAGTTGAGATTAGGACTTTATTAAATAAATGTGATTTATTTAATTGGTTGAAATGATTAAACATGAATTAATCAAATAATATTGTTTTATTTAATCAATAGAGGAATTAGGATTTCTAGGAATTTATTAAATAAATGAATTTTATTTAATTTGTCGAGAATGATGAGAAAGTGAATTAATTAAATAATGTTGTTTTATTTAATCAATAGAGGAATTAGGGTTTTGGGGACTTTTAAATAAATGAAATTTATTTAATTTGTCTAAAATGATGAAAAAGTGAATTAATTAAATAATGTTGTATTATTCAATTAATAAAGGAATTAGGGTTTTTGATGTCATTTTGATTTGATGTGATGTGGTGCAATTTGGTGCAATGTGGGAACATTGTGGTATGATTTTGAGATGATCTAAAACATTACAAGATAATTCTAAGATGTTCTAGGGTGATCACAAGATGATTCGAGATTATCCAAGATATTACGAGATGATTCCAAGCTATTTTGGGGTGATTTTGAGATGTTCCAAGACATTACAGGATGATTCTGAGCTATTATGAGATGTTACAGTATAATTTTGAGTCATTCTAAGGTGTTATGGGATGATTCTGAGTCATTCTCAAATATTATGAGATGATTTTGGGTCATTCTAAGGTGTTACAAGATGATTCTGAGTCATTTTGAAATGTTACGGGATGATTCCTAGTCATTCTAAGATGTTATAGGATGATTACGAGTCATTCAAAGATGTTACAAGATAATTGCGAGTCATTTTGATGTGTTATGAGATGATTTTGAGTCATTATGAGGTGTTACGGGATGATTCCAAGTCATTATGAGATGTTACAAGATGATTCTGAGTTATTCCAAGGTGTTACAAGATAATTTTGAGTCATTTCGAGGTGTTATGGGGTGATTAGAGACAATGTTCCATATCGTCTAATGTTGTTTGAGGTTGTTTGATGTTGTTGGATGTTGTTTGATGCTATTCGATGTTTTTTGAGGTGTGTGATAGGTGTCAAGTCAATTTTACATGTCTACACTAACATCCATATGGTAATAATTTCCTCTATCCCTATGCTCATAATGGTTGTGTAATAAATGGACAAAGAGTGAGAAGCCTCTAGAGGGGTACTCCTAGATTGTCACTTGAGTTACAAATATTATACCTTATTGTCATTTGAGTTACAAAAATTATACCTTATTGTCATTTGAGTTACAAAAATATGATAAATTTTGTAAGATAGAGATGAGGGAAAGAGGGACAATCATATCACCCATATCACTCAAATTTGGTAAGGGAGATAGGGAAGGAGGGAGTGAACAATAAAGGGAGGGGTAGATGGAAAGAGAGCTCATGGGTTAAAGAGGGAAAAAGGGAGGGAGAGGAAGGTTAGAAGGGATAGTGAGAGATAGATAGAAGTATTTCCAATTGTATTTATTCTATGAAATTCTTAAGTCCAAGCATCTTTTACATCATTTGTTCAAATCCACCTATAGCATCATCTCTCATTTTCTTTTCATGCAAAAATTAATATGTAGATGTTTTTTTAACAAGTTCTTTAGAAAAAATTTCTACCTTTTTAGATAAGAATTTCATGTCTCCAATCCTAATAGGGACCTACACATGTGGTATACCTCTAGAAGCCTCTTAGTAGTCATTGTGAAGGTATAAATTTTTTATTCATAAGATTGGAATTGAGATGGATACAATTTATCGTTTATGTCTTTCTAAATAAAATGGATTTTCATTCATTAAATCTTCCTATTCTAGGTAAATTATTTAATTAAGTTCAATTTTTATTCTTGTCATTCAAGTAGAGATTTAAGAACATAACATGGAAATAACAAGTGAAAACTAGATAACGACAAGGAAAATTAAATCATTTCTTCATGTTTCATATCATAAGGATGTACAGGTTCTAGTTTCCAAAATGGGGGATGCAGGTTCTATAAGTAATTTTCCCTCTTGGTTAAAGGTAAATAAACAACCCCAATCAAAATCCCATTTTTCTATTATCTTAATAGTTGGATTCAAATTTTTTATTGTTCTGAACAAGCTAAATGAAATACCTCATAATCCATTGTGTTTTCGAACATGCAATTATTTTGTACATATATTTTTCATGAGGATTAATTTAGGATAGCTAAGAAAATGTATTAAGGGGTCCTACGAGAATAGATTTAGGGGATATACAAGATCCTTGACTTAAATTATGTTTCATGCAATAAAATTAGTTTTATGAATAGGAGATGACTTAAAAGGGTACATAATTTTAGATAAGGGGTATAGAATATTTGGATTTTAAACTATAAGGGTCTTTGTATGGATTAAATTAGTCACCATGTATGTTGTATCAATTTGTTTATTTTTATGTATCCCTAAAATATAACTCCCCTCATACTCTCCACTATTTAACTTTGAACATGTGAAATAAAATGATGGAAACCAACATTGTGTCTTCCAACATGAAATTATTTTGTGCATGTACTAGAATATATGAAATGAAAAAGGAATATACTCCAAAAGCACTTGAAAATATGTAGACCAAATTGAATGAGATAGATAATGTATTGGTTTCAAGTTTCATAAACCATCTACTCAAGCCCACTGTGTTTTCCAATGTGCAATTATGATGTGCATTTATTTTCTTCATGTCTGATTGGAACAAAAAACTGCTCACATTATTTTTAGTGTTGGAAAACACACTATCCCCTATTAGTTATTTCCTTGTGAAAAGTTTTTATTTTGTACACACCAAGAATGTAATGAATTCCACCTTCAAATTTTAGAACAACTCTTTGGTGTAAAAATGACATTTCACTTTCTTCATTTGATTGGAACAAAAACATGTTCACATTATTTACAGAGTTGGAAAACACACTATCCCCTGTCATTTATTTCCTTATGATTTCTTTTATTTTGTATGCACCAAAAAAATAGTTGTTCTAAAATTTGAAGGTGGACTTCATTACATTCTTGGTGCATATGAAACAAAAAATTTTCATAAGGAAAAAAATGATAGAGGACAATGTTTTTTCCAACACTACAAATAATGGGAGTATGTTTTTGTTCCTATTAGATGAAGAAAGTGAAATGTCATTTTTATTGTACCAAATTGTTCTAAAATTTTAAGGTGGACTTCATTACATTGTTGGTGCACATACAATTAAAAAAAAATCATAAGGAAATATCTGACAAGGGATAGTGTGTTTTCCAACACTGCAATAATGTGAGCATCTTTCATAAGGAAATAATTGATAGGAGATAGTGTGTTTTCCAACACTGGAAATAATGTGACCATTTTCATAAGGAAATAATTAACAAGGGACAATGTGTTTTCCAACACTACAAATAATGTGAGCATTTTTTTGTTCCAATCAAATGAAGAAAGTGAAATGTCATTTTTACTGTACCAAATAGTTGTTCTAAAATTTTAAGTTGGACTTCATTACATTGTTGGTGTATACGAATAAAAAATAAATCATAAGGAAATATTTGACAGGGGATAGTGTGTTTTCCAAAATTGCAATAATGTGAGCATCTTTCATAAGGAAATAATTGATAGGGGATAGTGTGTTTTCCAACACTAGAAATAATGTCAGCATTTTTCATAAGGAAATAATTGACAACGAACAATGTGTTTTCCAACACTACAAATAATGTGAGCAGTTTTTGTTCCAATCAAATGGAGAAAGTGAAATGCTAATTTTACTCTACCAAATAATTGTTCTAAAATTTGAAGGTGGACTTCATTACATTGTTGGTGTGTACAAATAAAAAAAAATCATAAGGAAATATCTGACAAGGGACAATGCGTTTTCCAACACTACAATAATGTGAGCATCTTTCATAAGGAAATAATTGATAGGGGATAGTGTGTTTTCCAACATTGGAAATAATGTGAGCATTTTTCATCAGGAAATAATTGAAAGGGATAGTGGGTTTTCAAACAATGTAAATAATGTGAGCATTTTTTTGTTCCAATTAAATGAAGAAAGTGAAATGTCATTTTTAATGTACCAAATAGTTTTTCTAAAATTTTAAGGTGAATTTCATTACATTATTGGTGCGTACGAATAAAAAAAAAATCATAAGGAAATATCTGACAAGGGACAGTGTGTTTTCCAACACTGTAATAATGTGAGCATTTTTCATAAGAAAAAAATTGACAGGGGACAGGGTGTTTTCCAACACTAGAAATAATGTGAGCATTTTTCAAAAGGAAATAATTGACAAGGGACACTTTGTTTTCCAACACTACAAATAATGTGAGCATTTTTGTGTTCCAATCAAATGAAGAAAGTGAAATTCCATTTTTACTTTACCAAATAGTTCTAAAATTTTAAGGTAGAATTCATTACATTGTTGGTGCATGCACAAATAAAAAACTATTAATAAGGAAATATCTATACCCAAGCTCTCCACCCTTGAGCTTTAAACAAGCACAATGAAATAAATCACAACCCATTGTGTTTTCCAACCTACCATTATTTTGTGCATTTATTTTTTAATCATATGAAAAAAATGAATTGCAATTTTTACACTAACTAACAGTTGTGACACATTTTGAAGGTAAATTTATTTGCATTTATTCATACCATCATTGTTTTAAAAAACACTAGTTGCTCTATCACTTTCTTCTTTAATAATTCATAGCTTCTATAAGGCATTTGAATATTTCAAACTCTCATCCACATGCCTTATAAACACATTTGAGGAAAATTGTGAATGATTAATTACGATGATTGCATCAATTACATGTTAAAAAGAGCCTTATTCAAATGTTTAATTAATCAATTATAGTGTAAATATGGATAACATTAATCATTTATAGTTTCATCAGTTCATTATTCAATTTCTTCAATTAATCATTTACAATGCAAACATGGCCAACATTGGTAAAAAGAATGTATCAAGTAAAAATCCATATAGGCATAAATCATTATAAAAGTATTCAAGACATTGAAAACACTATCAAAGAAAAGGATTTTGTTGTCCTAAGTGTTGATGAGGGAACAATTGATCTAAAGCTTCAAGTAAAAGATATGAAAAAGAAGTTAGAAGATTATGAAAAGGAATAGCTAGTAAAAATTCCTTTTTTCTTGACCTCCCTCAATACTTGAATTTATACTTGGTATTCAAAATAGAACTCCTTAAGCCATATTTCCCCCCTTTATCATATTTCACAACTATCCAACATCCTAAAAAAATTAAACGTAAAACATTCAAAAATAAAATCAAGGGACATAATTGACACCATTACCGTGCTAATATTGACCATAATTCGCATAAAATTGTTTAGGAAATCAAGATTGGACAATATAAAAATCAAACTAATTGGTACGCTCTTTAGAAAATATACGCATACTTTCCTTGAATTACTATTGATGAAATGCATATTATTCTAATTAAGAGGGAAAAAATGATTTCAATATCTAGCCTCATACACCCTCTTTAGAAATTATTATTTTTGATTACCATTAAGGTATGATAGTGAAATTATTATTCTATTTTTTGTCATGTATTAAGGTCTCAAGGATTACCCTCAGAAGTTATTTATAGTCTAAATAAGAAATGGATTCAGCCTAATCCTATGCAATGGCAAAAAGTATTCCTATCCTTGTTGATGTGTTGATGGCATCCTTGCATCCACTAGTATCATATCAAAACAATTTAAATGCATATAGATCATCATAGTTTTACTCTACATTAATGCAATTTGATTCCTCAAATCTAGCCATTGGTTGTTATGATACTTCATCCAATAGTTTATGTAATATCTTGGTGTCTTTAATATCTTGGAGTGGTAAGGTGAGAGGGATTGAGGTACATATATAGAGAGGTTAGGAGAGATATGTATAGAGCGATGAGAGAGAGTGAAGGAGGGAGGGAGGAAGGGTGGGATAATAGAAGGGGGAGGTGGAGAGAGGTTGTGTGTGTGTGAGGGAGAGAGAGAGAGAGAGGAGACTTGAGGTAGGTAGAGAGAGGTAGAGAGATGGATAAATAATGTGGGACATGTAGGTATAGAGAGAGTGAGAGAGGGAATTAGGGAGGGAGGGAGAGAGGTTGTGTTGGAAGGAGGTAGAGAGAGGGAAGGATGGAGATAGGGAGAGGTAGTTAGAGAGAGGTAAGGTGAAATAACTAGAGAGAGGTAGGTAGAGGTATCTAGGTATGGTGGGAGAGGGAGAGAGAGGTGGTGTGTGTGAGAGAGAGGGGGGAGGTATATGTAGAGAGAGGGGTAGGTAGAAGTGAGGGATATGTGGGGTGAGAGGGATGGAGGAAGGGAGGGAGAGAGAGGGAAGGAAGGAGTGAGTGATAAAGGGAGGGGTAGGTGGAAAGAGAGAGAGGGGGTAAAGATGGACAAAGGGAGGGAGAGGAAGGTTAGGAGGGATGATGAGAGATGAGCGATAGAGAGAATTATAGAGGAATGGGGGGAGGGAGAGGTATAGTAAGGTAGCATGGGAGGGATAAAGGGAGAGAGGAAATAAGGGAGACATAGAGAGGTAGGTAGAGAGAGGTAAGGTTGAAGGAATAGAGGGAGAGGTAGGTAGAGAGAGTGAGGAAAATATGAAACACAAATGTTTCCTCATCTCCATTTCTCTTACCTATTAACACCCCCTACTATTGTCACGATCTTCTAACTTTTTTTTCATATCTTTTACTTGAATCTTTAGATTAGCTACTCCCTCATCAACCCTTAGGATAGAAACATCCCTTTCTTGGATAGAGTTTTCAATGTCTTGAATACTTTTATGTAGCTTTGTAGCCACCTTTTTCCTAGATTTGTATCATGTGAAGAAAGTGAAATACCATTTTTATTGTACCAAAGATTTGTTCTAAAATTTGAAGGTGGACTTGATTACATTCTTGAGACCAATATTTTATAAAAATAATTAGTAGGGGTTTCATAGGGTATCCTTCATAGTAAAATCCAAAGTGAATGAGATAGATAATGTGTTGGTTGCAAGTTTCATAAACCATCTACTCAAACCCACCGTGTTTCATAAAAACACTTGAAAAGATGTAGACCAAAGTGAATGAGATAGATAATTTGTTGGTTGCAAGTTTCATAAACCATCTACTCAAACCTACTGTGTTTTCTAGCCTACAATTATACCATGCATTTACTTTCTTCATCTAATTGAAACAAAAAAAATGCTAATATGTGGAGCTTATATGTGTGCTAATTTGGGCATAGAGAGGTTACAACATCCGGTACTATTAGGCCTGCTTGGTGAAGTGCATATGCCCCTATTTGTGGTGAAATTAGTGTTATAAGTAGGTTGGTCATAGATTAAACCCCTTTATCTCTATTCATGGGGATATAGTTCTTGTAGAGCTTACCAAAGAAAAGGAAAATGTTGTGGTTTATTTTTTATATAGACAATTTAAACTCGTCATAAGTTATATGCTAAATTATCCTTGAATAAAATTTGGGCTTTGTGAGCAATCTAATTAGAGAGGTGCAGGTAGAGAGAGGTGAGGTGCAATGAATGAAGAGAGGTGTAGGTAAAGCTAGATACAAAGGTAGGGTGGGAGAGGTATAAAGAGAGAGATGTAGTGTGTGCGTGAGAGAGAGAGAGAGGGGTGAGGGCGGGGTAGAGAGAGGTATTATTTTTGAATACATCCCATGTATATATTATAATTGTTACTATATGTTTTTTTATCATGTTTCTATCAAATGTTTTATTTTTATTTTTTAGGATTAAAATTATAATTCTACCCTATTGGTTGTAACATATTTGTGCTAATTTATCAAAATTAAAAGATCTAATTATATCTCCAATAATTGAAATTTACATAAAGTTATAATTTTATCCCATGATTTTGGATGGAGTGGTAAGGATCTTCATATCTTTGTTTGACACAAAATAAAATCAATTGAATCAGAAAATTGAAAATATACTTCATATTTATAGGATGGAGGAGCATTAAGGATGATGTTTTTGGGTTGGTATAATGGAAGGGGATGGTGAGAAATGGTTTAGAATAATGATAATAGATAATTCATTAACTTAAGATATTATTCCCGCTCTTGAGAAGTTGAGGAAGGAGCATGTGTACTATGTGTAATGGGAAAATGGAAATGAAGAACTGGAGGCAACATGTACTAGAATGTATGAAATAAAAAAGGAATGTACTCTAAAACACATGAAAATAATTATACCAAAGTGATTTAAGTGATTTTTTTCTATAACTAAATTTCCCACCTTACTTCTCTCTCTCTCACACACACACATGCACATAACCTCTCTCCACTCAATCGATTCTCCTTTTTTTCACTTAGATCCAATTTTTCCTTTTCCTTGTCATTTATTTCCAATTGTATTTGATTCATTGAGTTCTTAAGTTCAACAATCTTTGAGTTAATTTTTTTAAATCTTCTTATAGCATCATCTCTCACTTTATTTGCTTGCACAAAATCATATGCAATACAAAACCTCTTGACTTTATCCAATTTTGTATTGGCATTTGCACATTGCAAGTACTGCACACACACCTTCCTCAACTTCTCAAGAGCAAGAAGAATCTCTTCAGTCAATACACTATCTATCTCATTCACTTTGGTCTACTTCTTCATATTCCTTTTTCATTTCATACATTCTAGTACCTATTTCTTCAGTTCTGCATTGCCATTTGCATGTTGCACATACTGCACATACACCTTCCTCAACTTCTCAAGAGGGAATAATATCTTCAATCAATACATTACCTATTTCATTCAATTTATTCATTATAAGGTCTTTCAACACCATATTTGTGTCTCTCTTTAGATTAATCCATCATCATCATTGCAATAATGCATTAAGTTAAACCTTAAACCCTAAACCCTAAACCTAACACACATCATCATTGCATTAATCTATTAGGTTCATTTAGGCTAATATAAATTTATTAACCTAAGAATTTTCATCCATCATAGTCCTTTCATTATCCATGCATCTTTCCATCCTAATCATTAAATAGCTCCCATCCCATGAACCTTTGATATCCCCATGCTTATATTCCTATCCACCATCCATCACTCTATCCTACAACCTTTTCCTCTCATTCCATAACCCCTTGTCATTGGTACCTAGTTATAGGCTACTCCAAGGAATATAATTCCATCTATCTTATTATTCCATCAGTCCTTCCAGTTCAATTTTTTTATAAAATCATAATCCATGCAATCCAATTATGCAATCTATAAGAAATCATCAAATAACATATTACATAAAGGCTCTATTGGATATCCAGTATCTTAGATGCTTTATTGAATACTATGAATGGAATGTGGATTTCTCTTTAAACCAACATAGTCTTGGTATAGTTGGATTGTTTTTAATAGAAAAATGGTAGCACACACCTATTATAAAATGTGTCGATTAGGGTAGATTAGGGTGAAATAAATAACAGTAGAATTGGTAAAAAGTGGAAGAAATTTTATATGAAACCATTGCTCACACATCTATATCAATGCTTACGTGACTAAGATTAGTGCTACCATGATGAATAGTCACTTGTGGAGTGAAATTATTCTTGCAAATATGAAGCTCACTTATGTTGGGGAAAAATATGCTTGTGAAAAGTAGCACTAGACGTTATTGTGTAAGAAAGGGGCTTGCATGTGTGGAGAAAAACTTATATATAGTATCACTTTCCCTAGATGATAAGATTTTTTAACTTAAGAATTCCATGGAGCGAAAATAATTGGAAATAGATGATAAGGAATTTAAGGTAAAATCAAATCCAAGTATAGAAAAAGAGAATCAGTTGGGTGGAGACATGAAATTCTTATATAAAAAGGTAGATAGGTCTTGTAAAGAACTTTTTAAAATAAAAAATTCCATTCTCTAATCATAAAGACACTCTTAAAGCTAACCAAAAAGAGGCTGCAAAGCTACATAAGAGTATTCAAGACATTGAAAACTCTATCCAAGAAAGGGTTTTTGTTTTCCTAAGGGTTGATGAGGGAGAAATTGATCTAAAGCTTCAAGTAAAAGATATGAAAAATAATTTAGACAATCATGAAAAGGAATAGAAGGGGGTGTTAATAGGTAAGAGAAGTGGGGATGAGGAAAAATGTGTTGATGATCAACTTATAGATGCAAAATAAATAGTTGAAAGTGTTGAAACTGTAGCAACACAACAAAAGACTAAAATTAACCACTTAGAAAAGGAAGTAAAAGATAAGAAGATTTTATCATCAAAAGAAAAGGAGGTTAATTTTGAAAGTTACTCTCATTATATTCATACTCTCTAATTAAGAAAATATTTTGAGTACAATAATTGCATATTGGGAAACACTGGGTGTTATGAAACCTACAATCCACATACTATTGTAAAACCCTATACATGTAACAACTCAATTAGATAGGTAGAGAGAGTTGTAGGGTGGGAGGGATAAAGGGGAGGAGGGAGGGACAAATGGGTAGGTGGAGAGAGTTTGTGTGTGTGAGGGAGAGAGAGGGGGAAGGAGGGAGATATGAAGTGATAGGGTGGGAGGGATAGAGGGAGGGAGAGAAAGAGGGAAGTAGCTAGGAAGTTGTAGGGTGGGAGGGATGGAAGGACCCAAAATAGACTTAGTAGGATGGGGAGATGTGATGGTGGATTGTGGGAAATAGACACCAAAATGGATTTATAGGATGGAGAAGGGATAATGATAATGTGTTTGGGTTGGTATGATAGAGCTGCAAGGAATAATGAGAGATGTAGGTAAATCTAGATACAAGGTAGGGTGGGAGAGGTACAAAGAGAGAGAGAGAGAGAGAGAGAGAGAGAGAGAGAGAGAGAGAGAGAGAGAGAGAGAGAGAGAGATCTAGTGTGCGTGTGAGAGAGAGGGGGGAGAGAGGGAGAGAGAGGGGTAGGTAGAGAGAGGGATTATTATTGAATACAACCCATGTATATTATAATTGTTACTGTATGGTTTTTCATCATGTTTATATCAAATATTTTTAATATTTTTTATAGGATTAAAATTGCAATTCTACCTTATTGGTTGTAACATATTTGTGGTAATTTATCAAAACTAAAATATCTAATTACATCTCCAATATTTAAAATTTACATAAAGTTATAAGTTTATCACATGAGTTTGGATGGAGTGGTGGGGATCTTCATATCTTTATTTGATACAAAATAAAATCAATTGAATCACAAAAGTGAAAATATATTTCAATGGAAGGTGCATGAGATAGATAATGTATTGATTGAGGAGATATTCCCACTCTTGAGAAGTTGAGGAAGGTACATGTGCAATATGTGCAATGGGAAATGGAAATGTAGAACTGGAGTAACAAGTACTAGAATATATGAAATGAAGAATAAATATACTCTAAAAACAATGAGATAGTTAATGTATTGACTGAAGAGAATATTCTTTCTCTTGAGAAGTTGAGGAAGGAGCATGTGCAATATGTGCAATGGGAAAATGGAAATGTAGAACTAGAGGCAACAAGTACTAGAATGTAGGAAATGGCAAAGGAATCTTCTCTAAAAGAACTTTAAAACAAGCAAACCAAAGTGAATGATATAGATAATGTATTGTCTAGAGAGATTCTTCTTGCTCTTGAGAAGTTGCAGAAGGTGCATGTGGAGTAGGTGCAATGGGAATATGACAATGAAGAATTGGAGCAGCAAGTACTAGAATGTATGAAATGAAAAAGGAATCTTCTCTAAAAATAGTTGATAAGAGCCTATGTAGTATGTGCAATGGGAAAATGACAATGAAAAAGTGGATTAAATCAAGAGTTTTCTATTACATATGAATTTGTGCAATCAAAGAAAGTGATAGATGATGCTATAAGTACAAATGAACAAATGAACTCAAATATTCTTGAACTTAAAACACTTGATAGGGAGAAAACCAAAGTGAATGAGATAGATAATGTATTGACTAAAGAGATTCTTACTTCTCTTGAGAAGTTGAGGAAGGAGTGTGTGTATTACATGAAATGGGAAAATGGCAATACAGAAGTGGATAAATTCAAGAGTTTTTGTAATACATACGAATTTGTGCAAGCAAAGAAAGTGAGAGATGATGCTAAAATCCATCTAGGTAGTCATCTCCAAGGCTATATAATAATCTTGATATATTATATAAGTATCAACAACGCCATAATTTATATCTATCATAGATCTCACCACTCAATAGTAGAGTTGTTTAGCTTGATCTCCTATCCATCTTTGGTATCAATAGTAGACTAGTATCTTATGTTATTTATAAAATTGTGAAATTTTATATGGACTTGGATATTATAAGCCATATAGGCATATAGCATTCTATGTCAATAATAGAGTATAACATATATACAAGAAAGACATATAAGCTTACAAAAAATCCATATGGACATATACTTTCACATGAGGAAATTTTCCTCTTTCCAGTTAGTCCTAATTTTAAATCTTCCACCTCCCTTGGAGTAGTAAAAAATTTAAATATTTTCTCTTTTGGAAATCCTACAAATATCTCCCCTTTGTCCAATCCATATCATTAGCCAACCTTTCCAATAAACCTCCTCTTGACACTCGGTTATCTCCTCTTTCTTAATATCTCTCATATATTGTGATCCCTTGATCTTTCAATTACATCATTCCTCACAACAAGAGTCTACAAATATAAGAGGGAGATAGAGAGTGGTAGGGTGGGATGCAATACTTCCTCACGATATGTACCTATCTTAAATTTTAAAAAAATATTGCCCACTTACTAGTACCTTATGTTATTTCTACAATTGTGAAATTTTATATGGATTTGGATATTTTAACCTTTTCAATTTTAACTTATCAACCATCTCTTTTGGTACTAAAATATATTTACTACCATTGTTCATGTTGAATATATAGAACATATATTTAGTCTTTTATATATTTCTAAAGAGACTTCTCCTTTGTACTAGTTCTTTATCGATATCATCACTATTTTAAAAAACTAATTTCATGACCAATGACTCACCTTTCTCTAACTTATTTATTGGGATTTATCATATTCTTGATGCTTCATAAGCATTGTTAACTATTTATTGTTCAAGAGTTGTACCTATGAGTTTTTTTCTAGTTTGCATGATGTTTACTGTGTATTTTGTCTTGTTTGAATTCAAGTCTAGAAATATTAGTGTTATTAGATGTGTGGTGTTATGAGATGTATAATGTAGTAGGATTCATAAGAAGAAGACTAAAATTAACTAGTTAGAAAGGGAAGTAAAAGATAAGAAGAAGAGTTTATCATCAAAAGAAAAGGAGGCTAATGTTGTTGAGAGAGAGATGCAATCTAAAAGACATGAAGTTGAGAAAATAATGACAACAATGGAAGGTGTTTCTGCTTATGAAGAAGGGCACATGCAGACATTAGAAAAAGAGCATTTGCAAGAATCTAAGGTAGTTCAAAAGTTGGAGGCTAATTGCAGGTTGGAAAACACTAGGTGTTATAGTGAAACTTGCAACCCACATAATGTTGTATATTCCTCTACACATAAAAACCCAATTGGTTAGTCACCCCTTAGGTCAATTTGATTAGTTTTATGTATCCCCCACCTGCAAATCCTCCTCAATCTCTCCACCCTTTACCTTAGAATAAGCATAATGAAATCACTCACAACCCACTATGTTTTCCAATCTACAAGTATTTTGTGCATTTATTTTTCCATCATATGAGGAAATTGAAACACAATTTTTACTCTAAGTAAAAATTTTGGTAAATTTTGAATGTTCCTTTCATTCATCCATACTTTCTAAAAAATAAAAGGTTTTCATTACAACAATTATAGGTTGGAAAACATTGGGTGTTATGAAACCTGCCAACCCACATACTATTGTAAAAACCTCTATAGGTAACAACCCAATTGGTTAGTTACCCCTCAGGTCAATTTGGCTAGTTTTATGTATCCCCCACTTGAAACTCCTGCACCATCTCCCCACCCTTGACCTTAAAACAAGAATAATGCAATCACTCACAACCCACTATTTTTTTCCAACCTGCAATTATTTTTTGTATTTTTTCCATTACATGAAGAAATTGAAATGCAATTTTTAACCTAAGTAACAATTATGGTAAATTTTGAAATTTTATTTCATTACATTCATACTCTCTAAATAAGAAAAGGTTTTCATTAAAACAATTGCAGGTTGGAAAAAACTAGGTGTTATGAAACTTGCAACCCACATGCTATTGTAAAAACCTCTACAAGTAACAACCCAACTGGTTAGTCACCCCTCTGGTTAATGTGGATAGTTTTATGTATTCCCCACCTAAAAATCCTCCCCTTGCTCTTGACCACTTAGATTTGAATGTACAAAATGAAATAACTCAAAACCCACAGTGTTTTCTAACCTACAATTATTTTGAGCATTTTTTTCTCAATCATATGAAGAAATTGAACTTAATCGCAAGTTGAAATATTTTTATTCTTTCATTTTTTTGATATAGTTTCAACACTTCCAACTATTGCAAATATAATTGCATGTTGGAAAACATAGTGGGTTGTGAGTGATATGATTGTCCTTGTTCTAAGCTCAAGGGTGGAGATATCGAGAATGAGTTGTAGGTGGGGGATACATAAAACTAATCAAATTCACCTGAGAGGTGACTAAAAAATTGGGTTGTTATGTGTAGAGATTTTTACAACACTATGTGGGTTGCAGGTTTCATAACACCTAGAATTTTCCAACTTGCAATTATTGTAACATTTGAAAACCTTTTTCTTATTTACAGAGTATGAATGTAGTGAAAGGAACCTTAAAAGATTACCACAACTATTAAAGTAAAAATTATGTTTCAATTTCCTCACATGATAGAAAAATAAATTAAAGGAATGTTACAAAAAATAGCAGGTTGTAAGTTTTTCATTGTTCTTGTTTAAAACTCAAAGGTGGAAAGCTCAATGGGTTGTATGATTGTGCTTGTTCTAATTTTTTTTGAGAAAAATCATACCAAAGTGAATGAGATAGATAATGTATTGATTGAATAGATTCTTCTTTCTCTTGAGAAGTTGAGGAAGGAGAATGTGCAATGGGCAAATATAAACGCAGAATTGGAGGCATATACTATTTGAGTAGTATAAACTATTTTAACAAGATAGATTTGAAAAATAGTTATCACTAGATCATAATAGAGGAAAGGAGAGAGGGAGGGAGAGAGGGAAGGAGAGAGAGGTGGGAGGAGGGAGATAGGAAGTGGTAGGGTTGGAGGGAGAGAGGGAGGGAGAGAAAGAGGGAAGGAGAGAGATAGCAAAAGGTAGGGTGGTAGGGATAGAAGGAGGGAGATAGGAAGTGGTAGTGTGGTAGGGATAGCTACAAAGAGAGTTAGGGATGGATGGATGGAGGGGTAAGTGGAGAGAGGTTGTATGTGTTTGTGAGGGAGAGAGGGAGGGAGGAGGAAGGAGGGAGATAGTAAGTGGAAGGGTGGGATAGATAGAGGGAGGGAGAGAAAGAGGGAAGGAGGGAGATAGGGAGTGGTAAGGTGGGAGTGATAGAGGTAGAGAGAGAAATAGGGAAGGAGGGAGATAGATAGGGGTAGGATAGGAGAGGTAGGTATAGAGAGAGTTATGGAGAGAGGGAGGTCGAGGTGGATAGAGGTTGTGTGTCTGAGAGAGGGGGAGAGGGAAGGAGGGAGATATGGAGTGGTAGGTTGGAAGGGATAGAAGGACCCAAAATGGATTTAGTAGGAGGGGGAGATATGATGGTAGATTATGGGACATAGGCATTAAAAATGAATTTATAGGATGGATGAGTGATAGGGATAATGTTTTTGGGAACTTGTTATGATGGAGGGGGGTGGTGAAAAATGGCTTAGAATAATGATAATAGATAATGTGTTGAATTAAGAGATTCTTACTACTCTTGATAAGTTGAGGAAGGAGCATGTGCACTATGTGCAATAAGAAAACAAAAATGCAAAACTGGATTCATATAATAATATTCACTATCTTGCCTCAAGGGATTTCAACACGAGACCTCAACCTTTAATGAATCACAAACACAACCAATGTATAAGTTAAATAATATTTTGAGTTGATTTGTGATACAATGCTCTTCACAATGTGCTAGTAAACTTCACCAATATTAACAAAAAAAAATCTTTTAGAGCTATAAAAAAGTAACCACCTTCAAGTCATGACCAATGTCATTTATATAGAGAGTGCACAAGAAATTAATTTGAATTTTACCAATTAGCAAGGTGATGCAATGTTCTATTTACATGAAATGTGTAGATAGGCCCATTTAGGATGAATGAAGTATGCAGTAAGATCAATACAATGAAAATAAATAGCATTACAACATGAATATGTTTGAGACCAATAATATTAGACATGTATTTAAATGTTCCCACAAAGCTTGGGTATTTGTTGCAAGCCCTTTTTTGTGAATCCCACAACTTTCTTTTCCCCTTCTATTCGTGTAGAAAGTGTATCTTGGACAACCCATCTTCTAAGAAAAAATTGCATTCCTAAACAAGATAAGAAAGAAAATGAGATGTTTATACTTTGTGAATTATGGATCTTTATGCTCATTTTGGCAATATTAGAGCCATATCAAAATTGTAACAAAATGACTGCAATCTGGCTATGAAAGAGCCCTATATGCAGGTATAGAACTATTTTGTATATTTCTATACTTTATATAATATATATATATATATGAGCCTACTGCTCCTTGTCTTGGAAAAAAAAAAGAAAGAAAATGAGATTTTAAAGACTACAATGAATCTTGTGAGTAGTAGCAGTTTGAATCCAAATAGAAAGATAAAAGTAAAGAGGGATTTTGATTGGAGTCATTTCTTTACCTTTAGCCAAGAGGGCACATTACTTCTATATGTAGTTGCAAGAACCACAATATCAAACTCCTCCTCTTGCCCATCTACGAATTTGGCTCTACAAACTGTGAAACTTTATATTGCGGACAATACCTATAAAAATACAAATTTGTAAACCATTTCACTACTCCTTATGCCACAACCATAAAAATAATACTATCTAATCCAAAATAGAAAAGATCATACCATCTAAACCAAATTGTGGGTGACTTTTGTCATAGATCTCAAGATCATTAGATTTCAATATCTTAAGTTATAACTATTAGATTGATTTAAAATATAAATGCATTGCTTATACTATCATCTTATTTCATACAATTTTATCAAAAATCAAAAAGACCTTCAAAACCATACATTTTAACAGATTCTATAACCTCAAGTGGATAAAAATAGATTGATATGAGGGTAAACTAAAAATAAAACCTAGAAATTCACTAGCCAAGATTTTAATTGTTTTCACGTCATTTTTATCCACTAATATTTGATGTAATTCTTTTGAAGTCATTGGTTGATACTAAAGTAATAGTTGAACTGCAATATTTACCTTCATAAATCATGATAGTGTAGTGATTTTCACTAAATAGATGGTATAAAAATTCAGTTAATATTACAAGAGATTAATAAATGCAATTTGATAATCACTGATATTTGTTTGTTGCATGAAATTTTGATAAATGTGCTTTTGGCTATATAACCTTTCTGTGTTGCAGTTTATCATCAATTTAGAGGTTTGAGACCTTTTTAAATTTAGGCTTCTTCGTACTTTACCATCTTTGGATCAGATTGTTATCACCTTCAATCCTACAGGTGACATTATATATGCAACATTACGAAGAAATTTGGAAGATATTATGACTGCTTTGCATCCACGATGAGCACAAAATCCTCTCTATGCAGCTTTCTGTACAATGGATGTTGTCCACTATTTGTTGGTGTAACTCTTTCTGGTTGAGGGACTATTGATGCTTCATCCCACTGCACCTTAAGGGATCTCCATTTTGAATCAGGCCATTTCACAAGATAATCTTCACTTACACCAACACTATTCAGATATCGCTACAACTGTTGTTGACATTTTTGCATAAATCTATACTAGAGCAATTGTAGCTACAACATTTGAGAAGAGTTCTCCATCGTTTATCCTATGATGGATGTCCATACTGTGCTCCACTATTTTTCAAATGTCCATACTCCGCTCCAAAGCTCCTGTCAAACGATGGAGATTTGAACTGTTTGCCAAATATCCATACTCCACTCTAAAGCTCCATCGTTTGAGGCATCTTGTCAAATAGTTCATGTGCCTTGTCTATGCTTCCAATTTTTTCTATTAATAAAATGATATCCATTAGCACAACCTCAAAGTACAGGCTTTGTTCGATGAGGGAAACCTCAGTTTGAGGTCATCAGCACGCTCTGGTTGAGACTTATTGAAGGCTAGAAGCGTATGGTGAAATGACTCCCGACCGGCTCTAGTCTTTTTTATCAAAGAGGAAGAACTGAGGCTAGACTCGGTAGAGATCCACAATAATGAAAGTGGAAAAATTCAAAATTTAAAATTAACAAAACTACCGTCAGTCATTTTCAAAACAGGGGAAAGCAGCAAAAATTCAAAATTTAAAATTAACGGCGTTCAATACCTCCATCTGTTCTACTTCCTCTCCTGGTGGGCCCCACACTACATCATCCCATGTTATGTATGTTGTTATGTGTTTTTGTATGTACATAGGTGCTTTTTGTCTAGGAGTTAGCTGAAACCATTGGATTAGTCATGAGCCATTGCCCATTTTCTTCTATATTGAATATAGACGCCTCTCTTTATTGAATAAAATCATCTTAATTCAAAAAAAATCAGCACCTATTTGTCTGTGGTATGGATATTTTCTTCTGCATCAATAACATTGTGAGTCATGTGACCATTCTCTTCTACATACACGTGTCTTTTCATGAACATCATATTAAGTGCTCCGAGTTCAACCCCATCTGCATCAATTACACTGTCACCTCTTTAATATGGTGTATGGTGTGTTTCAGAAACAAAGAGACTCCTACCCCTCCCCCTCCCCAAGAGCTGCTCACCATGAATAAATTCCTCGTCTCTCGTGCGATGGTCGTACATAATCCTCCCTTTCCTGAAGAGCCAGTCAACAGTATATAGAAAAACATGTGGAATCTATGTAATCGTTTCATAACACCTACAAAAACAATTTGAGCCAGCTTTTGAAATACCTTTGATAGTAAAATTGCTCCGTGTAAGATAATAACTAGCAATCACACCTTGGTGTGCAATGGGTATGTCCAAGAGGTGTGGAATGTTTCTTAGGAAAAAAAATTCTATATATTTTTTACATAAATTTGTGTAGTATATGAGGTTGATTGGTAGTCCATTTAATAAATCATGTTGTTTGTGCAGAAAAAGGTCTCAATAGAGAAGTGATAGCTTCAAATCAACTATGCATTCACTTTTAGGGATCCAAATATGACTGAAACAAAACCTCTTAATCAAGAAGAAAATCAAGGTCCATTACCAATAGACTCATGTTATGTTTGCAATAGAGAAAAAGGGAGAGAGAGGGAGAGACAAAGGAGGGAAGAGCTAGACAGAGGGGTAAGGAGATAGAGATAAGGGATATAGATAGGGAGGAAGATATAGATAGAGATGGAGATGGAGTTCAGGAAAGGGATATGGATAGAAGATGGGAGAGAGGTAAAGAGAGAGGAGAGATGGATATATATAAATGAAAGAGATAAATATAGAGAGAGGGAGAGAGGGAGAGAGGGAGAGATAGAAATATAAAGATAGAGATAGGAAGTGAGACATATAAAGAGGTAGAGAGGGAGAGATACATGGGTAGAGAGAGATGGAGAGATAATAAGATAGAGATAGAGGGAAATATGGAAGAAGAAATATGGAGAGATTTAGATAGAGAGGCAGAGAGATATTGATATAGAGGACTAGGTAGAGGGAGAGAGAATTAGAGAGAAAGTGGGTGAGGTAGATTGATAAAAATGGACAAACATGTCTAGAGATGGAGGGAAGAGAGAAAGATAAAGGTAGAGATGAAGATAGAGGAAGAGAGGGAGAGGGAGAGAAATATATAGAGAGGTAAAGGGAGATAGAGATATAAGGAGATGTAGAGAGAGAGGGAGAGGCGGAGAGGGGAAGAGAGATAAAGAGACAAATAGATAGACATACAAAAAGAGAAAAGTAGAGATAGAAAAATAGAGATGGAGAGAGGGAAAGATAGAGAGAGAAATAGGAATATATATTACTAAATGGTGTTTCTATTATAGTTTTAGACAAGTATTATTATAATCATTCTTGTAAATTTCCTCAAGCAAGGATCATCAAGAAAAAATCGATGAAATATTTAGTTTCCCAATTCAAGGGTTCATGAGTTTCATGTAGAGACATATCTACCAATATATTCAAGTGTATTTTCTACTTACTAAAGGTTATTCCATTGTAATTTTTCAATATTAGGTGTTTCCTTGAGCGAGAGGAAACCATTGATATGTGTAGAGCCTCTATGTTTCTACTCATACCTAGCAAAAGAGATTGGTACTAAGTAATAAAAGTAAGAGGTTAATGTAAGATTAGTCAAAAGGTTTATACTTCTACCAGCAATTAGTTGCACCAAAAAATTTTCCCAAGACCTCTTCACTAAATGTAGTAAATCTATGGTGAATGTAGAGTGCGGTAAAGTGTGGATTTTAAACTATATTTTTTAACCTCCACCTAGAATCCTTGCAAGGATTTGTAGGTGCGATGGATAGCGTAATGGTATGTAAGTTTGGTCATTTCGTATCTCATGCATTGAGGGTGATGAATGGTGTTGGGCAACCAGTTTGAATGACCATGTTAGAAATATCCCATCTATTGTGGTTCCAAAATGAGTGTGTACTGTAGATACCAAATATTGTCCTAGGCCTGCGACCCTTAACTTCTTCATAATTCTTTAATCTTCATTTCTCATAATTAAATAATGTTAATTATTTAATTATTTTATAAAGTCATATGTCCTCTTTTAATTAAATAACTATAATTATTTAATTAATTCATTCTTATCTTTATTATTTCTTGATTAATTAAATAAATATTATTTATTTAATTACGTCGCTAATTAAATCTATTTTATATTAAATAATCATTTTAAACTATTATTTAATTTATTTTTATGACACTTTCAACTATAATTAAATAATCATTTGAAATTATTTAATTATTCCTTAGCCTTTTCTCCATTTAATTAAACAAATCTTTATTTATTTAATTTAATCCTAAAATCTCGAATGTTGAATTAAATTATTATTTAATTCATAAAAAGGTTTATCGATGGCATATTTCTTTGTGATTAGATACTCTCTTTATTATCTAATTAGTCATTTATCACTTTTAAGTCTAGATATAATTTGATCATTCAGTTATTTGGTGATTTAATAACTGATTGTCTCTAATGAATAGACTTCTATGTGCAAACCTTTATTAATTAAATAACTTTAATTATTTAATTAATTTATTCTCATCTTCTATTTATTTCAATTGTTATCTTTACCTGCAATCTTTATTCTTATATATTCCACTAAAGATTAAATTATTATTTAATTTAATCCCCATCATTTATGCTTTTTCACTCACTAATCTAGCCCTAATCTCATCACAACGTGCTTGTCTTGTAGTAGTTTTTGCTACTCAAAAACTTAGGCACTACATGTTAAACCACCAATCAATTTTGGTCGCAAAGATAGATCCTTTGAATTATCTCCTAAGTAAAGAAACATTAACAAGTTGATTGGCTAAATGGGTAGTGATACTCAGTGAATATGACATCTAGTATGTAGAAATAAAATCTATAAAAGGACAAGTTATTATTGACTAGCTAGCAGACACACCAATTAAGGTAGATCATCCTCTAGTTGTATATTTTCCTGATAAGTTCATATTCACCATTGACACAAGAATGACATGGAAGTTAAACTTTGATGGGTCCCAAACAAATCATTGTTCAGGAGCAAGAATATTGTTTGTCACACCACAAGGCGACACTATTCCCTAAGTCATTCAAAATTGTTTTTCCATGCACCAATAACATAGCAGAATATGAGGCTCTTGTAATAGGATTATGAATGGCAATCAAATTGAAGATTAAACATTTACAAGTTTATGAAGACTCTTAGCTAGTAGTTTGACAATTTAATGATGACTATGAAACTAAAGATGAGAAGCTTGCCCCATACAAGTGGATGGCAGATAGTTTTA
Source organism: Sequoiadendron giganteum (assembly GCA_007115665.2). Lineage (NCBI taxonomy): Eukaryota > Viridiplantae > Streptophyta > Pinopsida > Cupressales > Cupressaceae > Sequoiadendron > Sequoiadendron giganteum. Next base: position 435,395,262 of record CM021102.1, on the reverse strand, counting down.
AGCAATATTTTGATAACATCATCTTTCATCAAACACCCTGCATTCAGAATAGGGCAGTAGATGTTATGGAAACCATTGGTTCACTCTTGGATATACCTAGCAACATGCCTAAATTCAATTATTCGGTCTACAAAACAACTTTTGGTCCCTACCTTTCACATCCCAAATTATGTGATGGTGTGTGAACTTGTTGGTCCCACTTCCCTATGGTACAAATACATATATGACTACCTTCATGCCAAAATCCTACCCCTAGACCTCTCGAACAACCAACATAGGAAATTTATCCATAAGTCTTCCAAGTATACCATCATTGGAGATACCCTTTATAGATGTGCCCTAGACAATACCTTGTTTAGATGTCTCGATACTGATGGAGCACAAGCAACCTTATGTGGGGTACAGGAGGGTATATTTGGATCCCACTCTAGAGATCCCACCTTAGCTAAAAATATTATGAGACTGGGCTATTATTGGCCTACCATGGAAAAGCACTCATATCTCTTTGTCAAGAAATGTCAATAGTGTCAGATTCATAGAGACTTGATAGACACATCAACACAGGAGCTTTGTCCAATAACTTCACCATGACCCTTTTCCCACTGGCGACTTGACCTCATAGGTAAGATACATCCTACATCCTCCAATAGTCATAAGTTCATCATTACTACGACTAAATACTTTACCAAATGGATTGAGGCCATTCCTATGACCTACATTACCAGCATAAAAATTTCTAAGTTTATCCTTAACTACATCATTTTTCGGTATGGTGTTCCTCAGTCCATAATCATGGATAATGGGCACCCATTTAAAAAACAAGAATTCCACCACCTGTGCCAATAATTCCATATCCAACACCAATTTTCTACACCATATTACCCATAGGGTAATGGCAAAGCTGAGGCATCTAACAAAATAATCATCAGAATCCTTAAAAAGACTGTTAATGATGTTGGTCGTGACTGGTATTTACAGTTTAACCATGCACTATGGGCCTACCGCATAAGAATCCACACTTCCATTGACACCACTCTGTACTCCTTGGTATTTGGTTCTGAAGCCATCTTTCCTATTGAGGTCGAAATTCCTTCCCTAAGGTTATCTTTGAAAGGGCATATTGACGATGAAGAGTACCATGTGTCAATACTACATGGGCTAGAGTTCCTAGATGAACGAAGACAAAAGGCACTAGATCATCTCCAAGCATATCAAAACCATCTTCATTGCAGCTATAATAAGAAAGTCTTAGGTCGACATTTTGACATTTAGGTCGACATTTTGACATTAGTGACTTGGTCTTAACGGAAAATCCAAAGAATCAAACAAAAAGGGAAAAGCCATGAAAGTTTGAACCAAACTAGTTAGGGCCTTACATTTTTACAGAAGCCTTTGGATCAAGAGCATATCAACTCTCTACCCTTGAAGGAGAACCACTATCAGTGCCAATCAATATCCTTCATTAGAAGAGGTTCTAAACATAGCTTGTGAGAACCTTTTCTTAATCATAAAAAATACAAAAAATAAAATAGAAAAACAAAAAAAATTGATTTATTTGGATGAAAACCTAGGAAACAGGTGTCTTTGTAACACCAAAAAAATTGAAAAAATCAACAAAATAGTAAAGAGAAATAAGTCATCCAATAGTGAAAACCACTTTAGTGGCTCTTTGGATAAGTACCATGGTGAAAACTTGGCAAACATGCACCATGCGTAGTCAACTTTACTCCTTCATCTACCATCATTCCAATCTGATTTCCTTATCATCACCCATAATAAATGGTTTTCCTTTCCATAACTTTGAACGATTGACATCAAGTACACTCCACATCCCCATTCCATCCTATTGGTGTTATACCCAACTGGGGGCAAATACTCAACCTATGTCATTTAGATCTTGCACTTGTTGTTCTAAGGTCGTAAAATGTCCTAAAAAACTCCAAAAACATCATAAAATGTCTCGAAATTTTTAAAAAAAAAATCAAAAACCTCAAAAAGACAAAAAAATAAAAACATGATCAAACCCAAAAATATTCAAATATCATTCAAAAATCTCAAAAATAGAATCAAAGTTAGTAGAGTCAGACAATCATCATCATGTCGAACTATGTTGCCCCTACGACTAAATGTAGGCAAGGCCATCTATCGATGTACCCTCGAGGCATTAGGTCAATCTATCTAGGTTTGTCAAGTATCACCCAATAAAATCATAACTCATTCTTTTTCCATCAAACAAAGTCATTGGTCATGTCGAACTACGAGGTCTCTGCATGTATAATGTAGGCAAGGCCATCAATCGATGAGCCCCTAAGGCTGCACTAGGTCAATCCATTAGGTTTTATCACATTCACTATCACACATATCAGATATTAGCAAATTAAGAAAAAAAAGATCAGTTAGTCTTTTCAATCAAAGTCTAGTCAAACTATGAGGTCTTTGCATGTATAACATAGGCAAGGCCATCAATCGATGAGCCCCCGAGGCCGCACAAGGTCAATCCTTTAGGGTATGTCGTTTTAGTCAAAATAAGTCAGATATTGTCAATCAAACACAAATAATGGTCAAAACATCAAAACAAGTCACACATTAACAAGACACACAAGTCAACAAGGTCATCAAGCCAAACCAAAAAAATTGATGAAACGCTCAAATAATCAACCTATGTCTTAAACATGATGTGTCCTTGAAAACATCCATTATCATTCAGTCAAGCATTACCTATGCCTTATATGGGTAGTCACACGATCGAAACCAGACTCAACGTCTTATATGATATGCATCCTTCTCAAATTAGGCTTTATCATTGCCTTATACAGGTAGTCACATGATTGAAACTAGACATGACATCTTATACGATATGCATCTTTCCTAAAATCAAGCTTTATCAAAAAAGTATCTTATCAATTTACTAAATAATCAAACAACAAACAAATCAAATTTTGGAAAATATTCTTATTGGTTGTTGACTTTATGGCTTATTTTTTCCTATCTTTTCATTTGGCTTTATCTTTGAGTCCCATTACTAGCTTTCTCAAGGATGTCCCATGAAGGATGTAGAGAAGCAAGGATGTATCAGGACTCTTTTTCTTTGACTATTGTCTATCTAATGTCGTTTGAATTTGTCTTCAAGTTAGGTTACTATCTTCCTCAAGGATGTCCCATGAAGGATTTATAGGAGTGATGATGTCTCATGACTCATCTTTTATTTGATTGTTGTTTGTGGTTTATCTTGACAAAAAGACTAGGGCAATTTTTCCCTTAGTATGAGTTAGGACACTCCTTGTCTATGATTGCCTTTTTTTAGCAAGTGGATGACTTTGTACACCTTTCTCTATCTCATATCATGGTGTTTATTATCCATTTGTATCATTTAATTCCCAATGATGAAATGCAAGGCCTTTTATGATTCAACAAAATATTGAAGATTTCTAATACCAACATCCAAATTTTTTGTGCTAACATTTCTTCTTTCGTGCATTATAACAGAGTCCTGTGACACAAAAAATAAAGTATCTTGCATATGCATTCATATTACAAATATCATTTAGACATTTTCATACATATGTACAGGGTATGTGCAAGATCATCATGGAAAAAATAGGCCCTTAAGTGGCAATAAAATTTAGAAAATCAGAGTTTCGCAACTTGACGTAAAAATTTGAATAAATTATCTATATTATTTCAAAAATATGTAAGAATAGAATCTATAGAAAATTGAATGTAGTTTCTAAACTACTAGGTTTATTAAAAATAAATAAAAATCTATTTGGTGAAAATTTGAATTTCAATGCAATAGTACTTAAATTTCAGGGAAAAAATAAGAAGTAGGTGTTTGCCTGACCACCCTAACCACAATAAAATGATAATATTTTTTTATAATATTTTAGATATAAGTAGGGGACTTATGTCCCAATGTGTTGCATATTTTTTTGTAATTTTTTTCCAAGTAAATAATTAATTATGAATTTTTTATTACAAATTTTAAAAAATATAAAAACTCGTATGTCTGAACACCTTAACTTGGTCAAAAATTCATGAAATTCAATTCTTTTTTTTAATCCTATATTATGTGAAGCATAGAATGTGACGCATGTTTTGGATTTAAAAAATATGATACAGTTTGAAAGCTATATATATATTTTAATCAACCTATCAATCAGGACTTTAGTCATAATTTAAATAGAAAATAAATAATAATTATTTATTAAATTCAAAGTAAAGCATAATTTATATTTGTGGAAAGCTGAGAATATCCTTTAAAAACCATTTTTGTTTCATCAATTTTGGGTAAAAAAAAATTCGTCAGCCACATGGGCCATCATATCACTTAGATATCGCCACTTTTTGGCCCATCATGATCTTGCACATACCCTACATAATAAATCATATATATATGTTGCATTTGAAAAAGACTAAAATATACACATCTATCACATCTAGGACTCCATGGAATAACATGCATTCACCATCATAAACTATATAGAATATTATCATAACAGACACATTCACATGGAATTGTACATATCAAATCACATTGCATCTCATAATGATAAACATAGCATCCATATATGACATCCATAATACCATGAAAGTAAAATCCATACATCATCATAAAGAATCAACACATCATCATAGGTTGCATGTGCATATAATAAATTAAATATCAGCATCCATAACACATGCATAAATATGAAACAACATATGAACAACAACATATATAAATCACCACCAAAAATGATATATATATCTCAAAAAGTGTGTCATAATACAATGTAATAATGCATCTCCCATAAATAAGAGCTCGTAGGATCAATGGACATAATATATTGATGTCAAAATACATAATTCAAAGTAGATCTATTAACTACTACCATGCTGCCCAATACTCTGACTGCTACTCTCACCTTTGTTGGATCTGCTATGTGATGGTTTGCTATGAGTTCGAACACTGCTTAGTACCTCTGATGCACTTGGTGCTCTACACTCAAGTGGAACTGATGACTCATATAGATCCCTATAATACTACCCTCTCCTCCGTGCTTTGAGGAGTTCTTGTGTTGTGTAAGTGGTCGTACCTATGTAGTTGGCTACAAAATCAATAACCCTTTGATCTAACTATTGTGCTTAGATCACTACACTGTCCCTCTCCAGCTGTAATGTATCCCTCTCCATCTGAATACCATATCTCTCCACCTGTAGGGACTATACCTCAGCCTCCAGTGCTTGTACTCTATCTTGTAATCTAGCCAACTCCTCATCTCTATCCCTAGAATCGTTGCTAATGGGCACGTCCTCATATCCCTCCTCCCCAGCTATGATCCTCTCATGGAGGATGCACTCCTCCTCACCCATATCCTCATCCTCTAGCTGCTCCTCATGTCCTCCAACATCTAACTAGGTAAACCCACAAAAGTGGTTTATAATTCGAGTGCAGAAGGAAAACTTGCAAAAAATGACCCCATGCAAAAAAATTGGTTTTGGGGTTCGAATGAACCCATAGGTTCGAGAAAACCAAAAAAGGGTTTGAATGAACCCTGGTTCAAGAGAACTAGTTAAATACAAGGTTCCACCATTCCCGCCAAGAAAAAAAAAAGAAAAAATGTTTTGAAAGGGGGGTTTGAATGAACCCTGGTTCAAGAAAACCCCTGTGGATTTGCTCAAACCCACCTTTTCCCTCCTTCTCCCCCTCAGGCACCAAAAAAGTCTAGAATTTTTTTCTTTGAAGCTTGGGTTGAGGATGAAAATGAAGGAGACTTCACAAACCCAACTGGATGATGGTAGTCCTCAAAACGAGCTATCCAATGAATATAATTTTAATATGTTTTGGTTTTATTATGTATTTTTTTTTTAAATTGTATTAAACATAGGTTTTTTGCCAAAATTCAAGCTCTCTATTTTGCACATGTGGAAAAATAGAAGATAATATTTTTTTTTTTTAAAACTATGAGTGCATTAGATATTGAACTCCTTGATCCAACAAAACAAAAAGAATTTTGATACATAAAAAAACGTTATGTTGTATACGGTTCACCTATGTCTAAATTGTAATATGTTTGATTTCAAAACTTGATTAAGGAAAAAATATTCAATAAAAAATTGTGAGACCAATTGAAAGCACTGTATATCAAAGTTAAAAATTTAAATTCGAAAGAATTAGAATTTTATCCTTCATGGAAAAGAATTTATGTTGTATACGGTGAGCATCACTCCTTAAAAATGTTGTTTGCTGAAAAAACCTAGTTTTTGAGGGAGATGTGAAAAGAAGTGCAATCTAATTCCAAAAAATTTGAAAAAAATATATTTAGAATCTACAAACAAAAATTCACAAATCATTGGTTTGCATCATCTTCAAATTCCTCATGGTTTAGCCGCTATAGGTGCTCGAAAGTGAAGATTTAGTTAGAAAAAAATATTTTAGTGTCTAGTTTGGCCAAAAATTGTAAACCACTATTATGGGATCACCCAACCCCATGGTAACCGTGGAAGCTAATACCTCTAGCTCCTCTCTCACGCCCTCCTCCACCTCCACATCAAGTATCTCCTCCTCGTGCTCCTCCTCCTATCACACCTCCTCCTATCTCCCCTCCTTATGTCTCTACTCCTCTCCCTCCTCTTGGATAAGAGAAACTGATCTCCTCCTCCTTTGTAGTCTTTGGTGAACTCTCTACCCATCACCTCCTCTCCCACCTCGGTCACCATCACAACCATCTCCACCATCATCACCTCGACCTCCACCATCCCCTTACCCTCCATCTCCTCTACCTCTATCCCCACATCTCCTACCTCGAGGACCCCATCCTCGTCTCACTACTAGGGTAGGCTAGTCAGGATCTATTAAAGGAGTAGGTATGTGTTTCCTCCACCAGGCATCATACTCGGGAGTAGTCCCGACATCTACTACTCCTCCCCTCCAAACTCGCTACTATTCCTACAATCTATCAATGGCCTGCATAGCTGTAGCCACTGCAATCATCGGCCCCCAAGGTGCAACCTCTCTAGATGACCATGCAAATACTACCAACCCATGAGGCTCTCCCTGCTACTCTCTGAACTATCTAAGCACCCAATCTAGCAGGTACATTTCAATAATGTGAATGAATTGCATAGTCCTCCCAATCAAGTATCTCTCCTACCTACACCATGCAAGATGCTCATGCTCATCTAGCCACCGATGACTATCCATGTATGGACTCCAGATAAAACTAACCAATGTATCTAGACCATGTCTCCAATAACCAATGTCACCCACATGTGTCTGTGTCACCACCCCTGCATACATATATACATATGGTGTGGTGGTCTCCATATGATGATCAATAGGTGGGTGGAACACGACAATGTGCTCCCAAGCCCAGACCATCAAAAGTGTGACCCCGCAACTCATAGACTATCCTCATCTATATACAATATCATGTAGTTGAAAATATACCATAGCTAATAAGTAGGGATCCCATGCATATACTTTCTCCCTAGCCAACATACCCACAAGCATCTCCCCCCACCCAACTGGAAAACCATGTCCTCGTCGATATGGGATCACTATCTCGGCTATCAGAGTGCATACAATGTAGTCAAATCTCTCATAACGAGAAACCAGTGTCTCCCATCTCATCTCATATCTTTCAATACCAAGTTGAGCTATATCATCATATACATAAAAGTCTGTTAATCCTCGATATCCCACTCCAGGATCATATCTCACTCTCTCTCCTCGGATAGGTAGCCATAAAATCTTGTAAACATCCTCTAAAGTAATTGTCACCTCTCTTGTAGGCAGATGAAAAGAAGATGTCTTTGAATGCCAACGCTTAGCCAATCCAGTCAGCATACCTCCGTTTTCCCTAATAACGAGCATGGACACCACATGATACAAGCGAAGTCTCTATAACCTACACCTCTCACTGTGAAACATCTGACTCCTCAATCTATATGTCTCAAGTGGTTGGGACTCTCTGGTATAAATCAAATCGAAATGAACTTGTCATCAATTTCATAACCACTATGTCAGTAACTTTTGCACGTCATAAAAGAAAATTAAATCAAACCTAGGTTGAAATTTTTTCTAGTCAATTGTGTTGCTTAATTTCAAATGCATCATTCTTTTTGCAAGTGCGGTAAACATTAACATATACGTCGTGCCACAACAATTGTGTCGAACCCCCAAATCAATTGCGGATCACTATAAAAATTGTGTCACTCATGAGCAATTGTGTCAAACAATTTTTTTCTTGCGCATAATCACAAACAATTGCGTTGCGCATACACAAATGCGGTTAACCATACTGTATATGCACTGCATATTAACAATTGTGTCATAAAATTTAAATTACCTAACCTACCCTAGGTGAGTTGACAACAAATGTGTCCTTTCGCATGCAAATCCGTACAACGTGAATGCAATTGCAGCTTTTGTCATGTGATGCAATTGACTGACAAAATTAAAACCTATCTAGAAATGTGTGAAAACAAAATTTGACCAAGCGGGTTCAAAGTGACCTACCCGATCTCCTGCACCCTCTGGTTGCCTGAACACATGAAATTTGTAGGCCTTGTGCTCATGGAAAGGAACTCACTCCATCTTTAGTCAAAGCTCTAAATCTCTAAGGTTCAAAGTGCAAAATGAACTCAAACTTTCCAATTTCTCATTTATACCCCCATCAAAATTAGGGTTTTTTCCCCTAGGGTTATAACTAGAGGCACTTTTGTCATGTTTGAAACATCGCTAGACACTCTAAACTTCATGAAATTCAAAACCCACTTCACCATTGCTTTTCTAGCTATCAATTTGACTTTTCAGAACATATTTTTATTTTTATTTTTTGAAAAAATTATAAATTTATTCTGAGGGGGCACACCCTATCATGTTATCACTGGGGCATATTTTGATTGATTTTCCTTTGACACAATGTGATAAACAACATCGTATCAAATAGGGGCAAACTGTAGACACCAAATATTGTCCTAGGCCTGTGACCCTTAATTTCTTCATAATTCTTTCATCTTCATTTCTCATAATTAAATGATGTTAATTATTTAATTATTTTCTAAAGTCATATGTCCTCTATTAATTAAATAGCTATAATTATTTAATTCATTCATTCTTATCTTTATTCTTTCTTGATTAATTAAATAAATATTTATATTTAATTACGTCACTAATTAAATCTATCTTCTATTAAATAATCATTTTAAACTATTATTTAATGTATTCTTATGACACTTTGAACTATAATTAAATAATCATTTGAAATTATTTAATTATTCCTTAGCCCTTTCTCCATTTAATTAAATAAATCTTTATTTATTTAATTTAATCCTAAAATCTCAAATGTTGAATTAAATTATATTTAATTCATAAAAAGGTTTATCCACGGTATATTCCTCTGTGATTAGATAATCTCTTTGTTATCTAATTATTCATTTATCACTTAAGTCTAGATATAATTTGATCATTCAGTTATCTAGTGATTTAATATCTGATTATCTCTAACGACCAAAATTTTGGTCTTAATCAGTCTGTTATCTAGTTTTATTCTTATCTTCTATGTGCAACCATTTATTAATTAAATAAATTTAATTATTTAATTAATTTATTCTCATCTTCTATCTATTTCAATCTTTATCTTTAGATGCAATCTTTATTCTTCTAGTTTCCACTAAATATTAAATTATTATTTAATTTAATCCCCATAATTTATGTTTTTTCACTCACACTGATCTAACCCTAATCTCATTGCATGCCACATCTTTTAATCTGAGCCTGTCATTCAAAAATCATATTTTCTATAAATTGGCTTTACCTCTATCATTATTACTCCTCCCAAAATCTTTATGCATTTTGGAAGCAACTTTAGAATCTTCGATGTTTTGCTAATATCATTTATCATAAGGCCACACTTGTATGCTTAATTAAAAATATGAGGGCAAGTACAATACTACAACAAAATGGAAAAGTGTAATGGACGTTATTCATGGAATCATATAGATGTTTGGTAAAATAGTTTAATTTATGCATTGTTTATATCAATTTTTCATTGTTCTATATTATTAGCTTAGGTTTAGTTTTAAGTTTGTACACTTGTATTGCTAACCCATGAATTTTCACTGTGCTATATGTACCACAAATCGATGAGCTATACTACATGAGCTGATTAGCAAGATTGTCACCAAGTAGGTGCTTTAATCTTTGGAAAAGGTCAAAAAATGTTGTTGGTAGATAATCATCTAGTTGTCTATGGACAAATACAAATGTTGTTTCTTGGCTTCGGTGATGCATAAATATATTAAGTAGGAGTACCTATATCATAGGTTTTGGCTAAACCTATTATCATGGTACCTTAGAAGAGGGAGAGAATATTTGTGTAGCTTGACCTTTTTCATATGTTGTTGTTTGAATGTGACTTTGCCATTTGGAACCAAAGTGGGAGACATCATTACAAATAATCCTTCAATATAGTATTCATCTATGTGAGATGGAGAAATGGGTGGCCATTCTATAGTAGGAGTTGGTTGTCCTTTCCCTAGTTGTATTAAAGATTGCACCTTTTCCACCTCTCTCTACCCCTACATCTCTTCATCTCTCCACCTATCTCCATGAATCACTTCCTATCTCTATCTTTATATTTATATCTCTCCCTCTCTCTATATATATTTATCCCTTCCATGTGTATGTATCCCTCTCTCATCTCCCTCTTTACCTCTTCTCCTTCTATCCATATCCCTTTCCTTCTCCTTCTCCATCTCTATCTCTATCTCTTATCTCTATCTCCTTACCACTCTCTCTCTAGCTCTTCCCTCTTTTGTCTCTCCCTCTTTCTCTATTGCCACAAATGAAGTTGTGGTTTACATTTTTTCTTGTAACAAGTCATCCTTTGTAAAAAAAAATTGCATGAAGCCTACATCTATGGCATGAGGATTTTAATACCATTGATTCTCAGATGAATTTCTTAGATTTATTAAATTATTTGTCTATCACTTTAGATCACTTTCATGATCATGGATTTTATTTGACATGAAAATTTAATCTCTATTAATATTTAGAATGTCAATATTATTTCACATCGATGTTCTTAGATTTTTCCTACATAAAAATGGTATGCACTAATTTTTGTAATGCAAGTAAATAGCTCACGTTGATGTTTTCAATTTATTCTTATATAAAAGCTATAATTCTTGCACCTGTTGGTTTGTGCATGGCAGGAATAATGTTTGTCTTGTGTCAAACCATGTAAGGATTTTGACTCAATAAAAAGATATAAAATCAAGAGAAAAACACAAAAACATGCAAAAAAGTCCTAGACGCTTGTGCAATGCATATATTATGATAAGGTGCTCTTGGTAATGGAGGAAAATAGTAAATGATAGCTCTAAGATGCAAGGTATCTAGATATGTCTTGTTAATCTCAAATTAAATAGGGTGCATCCTTAAATACAACACCAAGAGTCACTAAGAAAATTTGTGCATGCCTTAAATTGACACATGACAATTATAATGATAGGTCAAAAAACCCCAAATTTGAATTTGAATTTTAAAATTAAAGGGGACATGTTAGCGAGTGTGGAAGTGATTGAGATCACTTCTACAACTACAAATCGAACTTGGGATGGGAATGGAATAAAACCAAGGATCAATATCGATCCCTAGGAAAGAAGAAGGACTATGAACTTTGGCTATGAAGGTAGGGGTCTGAATCAAGGAGGATATTTATAAATTAGGGAGAAGATTTTTAGTTCAAGTTGACTCCAAATCAATCAACCATACTCACCAAGGAATTTGAACCATGATCTAGGTTCATGGTCTATTACAAGATATATTGATTTATCTCACTTGATCCATTTTAATATACTCGACATATCTATATACGATCAAGGATTTTCTATATAGAAGGTTCAAATTATCTATCCACTCTATTGAAAACACGCCATTTATACACCTATTATTATATAAAATTATTTCTAATATAAGTTAGCCACAAATATAAAATAAAAATAACATAAATATACAAGTTCATAATTCAAATCTTTAAAATAAAACTATTAAATTATGAAGAAAAAATATTTATTTATAAAAGATAATCATTTTTTTTAACTGGACTCCAAATACAAATAATAATATGATCATTATTATAATATAATTATAAAATAATATATTATTAATATTATATATTATTAATAAAATAATACTAATAATAATACAAAATAAGAAAATTATAATAAATATAATATAATTATAACAATAATATAATAGTAATTTTGTATATATTAATAATAAAATATTAAAAAATAATCACCATTTAAATAAAAACATATACCAATAAATTATTTTTAATTGTAAACCTTTTAAACTTATAATCTGAAGGTTTATAATTAATATAAAATAATAGAAGTATTTCTAGGAAGAAGTTAGGTTTCAAATAAGACCTATTATAGTGTTCATGTGCCCACACACGAATCAATCACAAGTAGGTAATTAACACAGGTAGAAAGAAAATAGTCTATATAATAAACCATGGAAAGTGACTTACCTTAATAAATATTCTACAAAAATTGTATCGTGTTGTGAACAATGTCGATGAGAAAAATGGAAAAGTTTGTAGGAAATCTAAGACAAGACCCTACCAAAGAAGATTTTTTTTTCAAAAGAGACGAACCAAAATCAATCCCCTCACAGTTGTTGCTTCAACCTATTCACAATAAACAAAATACATGAGTGGAATAAAATGTAAGTGGCAAATTGTGTCAAAAAAACTATGAGCTAGAAAAAATCAACACACTCCCGAAAAAAATGTGAGCATAAAAAATGACAATGGTCAAATCTAATGGTGCAAAGGCTTTTGATTGTCTTGCATTCCTTTGGGCCACAATGAATCATTGATCTTGAAAAGAAGTCGGGCATTGTTCAAAGAGGGAATTCCTTCAACATAATTACAAAAACTATCATTTAATAACATTCTTTCAAGTTCTAGTGTTTTAATAGCACCCTACAATGATAGAGACCCGGGTTTTATTTTTAGCTGAAATTATGTATTCAAATTTTATTTCATTTTAAATTTAAAAATTAAAAATTTGTTTTGTGGATAGATTTTTTAAAAGAATTCATTAATAATATTCCTAAAATGTATTTATTTATTCATCTTGAGTCTTATTTTGTTAGATATTGCAAGAAAAGAGTTTATGATCATCTCCAATATCTACCATAGCATATGAACCCATTAATTCCTTGTCTCTCATGTGATCAACAAAAAGAAATTCTATAAAACTATCTCAAACCACTAGCATCTAGGATGGGTTAAACTAGATTTATTGGAACTCTAAGGAAATTGAAATTAGATAAATTACATAGGAAAATCTAATTTTTTTCTAGTAGAATTAAAATATCAATTATATAATTTATGGGTTTTTAGGTTAATGTGGCGGGTTTATTATACATGGTGAACTACGAGGTAATTATGTCATTAGAATTAAATATATCATTGGAGGAAAATGGTGTCATTTTTTTATATTGAGCAGACTCACAATAGTTGAAATATTTGTAGATATGAGATATCACCTACACATTAGTTTCTAAGATTATAGGGTAGCTCCTTATCTACTTTAGCCTTCAATTATTGTGAATAAAGAAAAAGGGAACAATTGTAGGGAATAACTGAAATAATTAACAGACCATAAGCTAGGATAGATTCTTTGACATACATAAATAGATATTTATGGTGTGTGCACCCAGTTCCATCTAGCTTATCATTTGATCTGGCTAAATGATCCTACTTCAACTGTGTTCTCATCCTTCAACCTCTCACCCTGCAACTGCACACACTTGCACTTGCCAAATTCATCAGTAACGTTCAAATAATAATAATATATAAGATAATTCAATAATATAACATAGTCAATGACGGTCAACTTCTTTTAATCTTTTCAAAAATATCAAAATTTCCATTCAACATATTGAATTTTCCTCAGTAATTCAATTTACCATATGATAATTAAAATGCAATAAAATTGGGTTATGACATCTTTCCCCTCTTGGAAGAGACATCATCTTGATGTTTATTTAATCAAAATTAAAGCATATATATATTTCAACATCACATCATATTGTTCCAAACCAAAACATCATAATATTTCAATCCAAAATTTCAAACAAAATTATCAAAGTCTCTTTCTTAAGAAAGTAAATGTGGAAAGGAGTGTTCTATCTCTTTCACATCCTCCCAAGTAGCACTATCTTCAGAGTATTGGTCCCATTGGAACTTAAACTGAGCAATATCTTTGCTCTACAACTTAATGTTGTGTTTATCCAATATTCTAATGGGATCCACTAACACCACTCTTGGATTCTATACCTACAAGGATTTCCAATAAATCACATGAGCTACATCAGGATGATATGACTTAAGCAAAGAAATATGAAGCAAATTTTGAAGTCAAGCCAGAGCATGTGGTAGAGCTAGTCTATAAGCAACTAGGTTAATCACTTCTAAGACTTCAAACGGTCCCACATATCTCAAGGCCAACTTGGAAGACTTTCCAAAGGCAATGGAGCTTTTATGAGGTTCAAATCTTAAGAAGACTTTATACCATATCACAAACTATCTAAGAGTTCTATTCTTGTCAAAATAACTCTTATATCGATCAACTACCTCCTTTAGTCTTCTCTTAAAGACTCTCATTTTTTCTTCCATTTACTTAAGCATTTCAAGTCCTACTATGATCCTATCCTCCAATATATCCTAACTGATTGGTGTACAAAAATTTCACCCATTAAGAGCTTCAAATAGTTCCATACCTAGGGATGTCTGATAAGAGTTATTATAAAAAAACTCTACCAACAGTAAATATTATTCCCACTTATATTGTTGGTCCATGCAGTACATTTAGAGGAGGTATTTGAATACCTAATTCACCCTCTTTGTTTTCTTGTCAGTTTGAGGATGATAAGTCGAGCTGAAATTTAACTTTGTTCCCCATGTGACATTCAAGGTTGTCCAAAATCTTGAGGTCATCCAAGTGTCTCTATCAAAAATGATTCAAGCTCTCCATACGAGAGAAAGATCTCCTAGACAAATTTATTGGCTAGGGTCAATGATCCATCCTTAAGGTTTCCTGGAATGAAGTGCACAACCTTATTCAACTTATCAATCACGACCAAGATAACATCATGCTTATTCTTGCTCAAAGGCAACCCCTGTACGAAGTCCATATTGATCACCTGCCATTTATACTCAGGTATGTCATGAGGATACAATAGCCCAGCTAGATGTGCATGCTCATCCTTGACTCATTGGCACTCTACTTGCATCTGTTTGTACATACTCCACTACATCCTTCTTGAGTTTAGGCCAAAAGTACAAATATTTCACTTTTCTGATCATCGTGGATACTCTGGGGTGTCTTGAATAAGGTGTAGTATGAACGTCCTCTAAAACCAACTTCCTCGGCTCTCTAGAGACTGAAATATAAATTCTTTTCTAGTATCTCAAAATACCATAGAGTTTGATCTCATACCCATCGAACCAAAGATCTAATAGATTCTCTGCTAGGGCACTCTTCTCTCTCTCATAATACCCATCCCCTAGAAAATGTTGAATCACTTATTGTCTAAAATTAGACCTTGTCGAGATCATGGCTACTAGATGTCTTTGTCTACTAAGAGAATTAATCATTCTGTTCTCTTTTTCTTTCAATATACTCAATTCTGAAGTCATAATCACTAAGGAATTCCAACCACCTTCTCTGTCGTGCATTAAGGTTAGGTTGAGTAAAAATGTATCTTAATCCCAAGTGGTATGTCTTGAGTTCAAATGGTTTTACCAAGAGATAATGTCTCCACATTTGTAAGGTGTGAACTATTGTGGCCAATTCTAAATCATGTAGTGCATAGTTAACCTCGTGTTGTTAAAGCTTCCTTGATTCATACACTACCACTTGTCCATATTGCATTAATACTACTCCCAATCCCTCTCTTGAAGAATCTGTGATTACGGTGAATCTTCCATTAAGATTAGGGATGGTCAACATTGTTATTTTTGTGAGCCTCTCCTTCAGGAGTTGAAATTCTTGTTCGCATTTCTCGGTCCATTTGAACCATGTTCCCTTTATTTAGAGTGATGTAATAGGAGATGCAATCTGGGAGAACCCTTCCACAAACTTTCTATAACATCCTATGAGGCCCATTAAGCTACAAAATTATGACACATTTTGAGGCACTAGCCATACCATGATTGCCTTGATCTTCTCAAGGTCTATAGAGACTCCTTCAGCTAAAATAATATGGCCTAGATAGTGCACCCTTTCTTGATAGAATAAACACTTGGATAGCTTCCCAAAGATTTTCCTTTCTTTGAGTCATTGTAGAACTATCCTCAAGTGCCTATCATGCTCTTCGATAAACTTTGAGTAAACTAGGATTTCATCAATGAAGATTAAAACAAAGTCATCCAAGTAGTCTCTAAATACACTATTCATGAGGTTCATAAAAGTTGATGATGGATTAGTCAAACCAAAAGATACCATAGTGAAGTCATAATGTCCATATTGAGTTTGGAAAGTAGTCTTTGGAATATCTTCTTCCTTAATTCTCAACTGATGGTACCTCAACTTGAGATCAATTTTGGAGAACATTATCGCTCCCTACATCTAGTCAAAAATCTCATCAATCCTCGAGAGTGGGTATGAGTTCTTGATGGTAACCTTGTTCAACATCCGATAGTCTATACATAGATGCAAGGTTTCATCCTTCTTTTTCACAAAGATAACTGGTGCTCCCCAAGGAGACACACTAGGCCTTATGATCCCTTTGTTTAGCAATTCCATTTACTGGGCCTTCAACTCATAGAGTGCGGTGGTGGTCATTTGATAAGGTGCTTTGGATTGAGGCTGAGCTCTTGGGACAAGGTCAATAGAGAAGTCAAATTCCCATTTTGGAGGCAACTCCGTAAGTTCATCAAGGAATAAATCTTGGAACTCCTTGAGAATAGGATATTCATCTAAATACGGTTCCTTGTTGTCGAGGTTACTAATATGCACAATATAAATTGTACATCCCTTCTGACAAACCTTTTTGAGCCGCATAGAAAAAATCTATGTAAGCTCTAAGGGTCTTTGCATTCCACAAATCTCAACTGGGTTTCCATAATCATCTAGACAATTAACTACCTTATCCTCATAGTGCACTACATCCTTATGCTTGATTAATCAATTTATTCCCAAAATTACATAATATGAGACTAAAGGTGCCACATAAAAGCTGACATGGGTTTGAAAGGTTTGAAGCTCTAACTTGTTGGAAAAGAAACATGTATCTTCCCTCTGCTCTGCATGATTACCATGTACTGAACTATCCACGAGTTCGTCGTGTATCCAAGTCTAATAGGTATCTTGGAAATTATTCTGGGATCTATAATAAATTTAGTAGCTCCGATCTCAATTAAAATAGAGACAGTTTGACCATAGAGATTACTTGTCAGCTGAATTGGCAAGTCCTAATACTCTTCTTGTTTGTTATCCACTGCAGTATGGATCTGGCAATGTTGAATTTGTTGATAGTTTCGTTTCTTCAATGACTTCAACCACTATGGAAAATTTGAGGCATAATGATCGCCTCCACAAGTATAGCACCTATCACAAGGCCCTTTATAACCTCTTGGCTTGTTCGCTCTGAATCCCTTCTACTTTTGGTCGTCTTTACCTTTGTTTTTGTTTTCCTTCTTTTTCTTTCCACCATTTCCATCTACATCTTTCTCTTGTGACTCACTTCCCCTCTTGAGATTACGGATCTAATGGTTCTTGTCTCCTTTATGAAATTTCTTGTTACCAAACCATGACTTAGGATTTGCATTATTGTAGTATTTGGATAACTATTGCAGTTTCTGCTCCTGTTTGGTGGCTTTTTGGAATTCTTCATTCATGGTAAGAGGATCATGCATATATCCACTTCAGCTCCAATGTGGGGTCTCAGTCCCAATATGAATTTTCGAAT
Organism: Sequoiadendron giganteum; assembly: GCA_007115665.2. Lineage (NCBI taxonomy): Eukaryota > Viridiplantae > Streptophyta > Pinopsida > Cupressales > Cupressaceae > Sequoiadendron > Sequoiadendron giganteum. The sequence goes on along the minus strand of CM021102.1, from coordinate 435,377,285 downwards.
ATGAAAATATCCATCTCCATGATATTGAGGCACATACTTCAATAGGTTGGTGAGCTTTTCCCAATACTGGGTCACACTCATGCTCCCCTGAGTTAAATTTTGGTATTTGGTCACCTTCTTGTCGAGAAAGAGTTGTGGTAACCATCTCTTCCTAAAATATTGGAGGAAGAGTTCCCAAGTAATCTTAGTAGGCTGAAGATTCCTTTTTGACTTCTCATTATTCCACCAAGTCATTGCTTCACCTAAGAGTTGATACGTATCCCATGTCGCTTTAGTCTAGTCAAAAAGGTTACAAAGCACAAAGTATTTTTCCATCTCAATAATCCAAGCTTTCACTCTTGCTCTGATAGCCTTACCATCGAACTTAGGTGGTGCTACTCTTTTTGAGATCTTTTCCAAGATCTTCCTCAATTCGACCTCATGGGCCTACTCTTGGGCCACCATCTCCTTGATTGACTTCTGCATTCCTTCTTCCCATTCCTTGCGTGCCATTCAAACCTCTTGTTCTATGTGATACATGCAAGTCTCTTATTGGTTTAGAAGCTCTAAAATATGTTACAGCCTCTTGTTTGGTCTATTATCTGGCCCAATACCACCCGTCTCTTGCCTAGTGGTCACCATGTTGACTCACACTTAACCTGCATCATATTCACGTCTATCACATCTTAACACTAGGTTCTATGAATAAACGTTCTTATTCTACATTTCATTATATAAACATTCATATATCACTCATTCATCAAGGACATACACATTCATGCATTGAAAATATATCTTGGAGTTCTTTGTTTGAACACACCGAAAATATCATCTTGTTTTATTTATATTAAATATGGGTCAATAGACCCTTATTTACAAAGGCTTCTTGTTACATTATTAATTTTTCTCATCATCTAAAAGAGGACATTCCTCTAGGTCCTCATCTGAATTTACATCAAATTTTGTAGAAGAGGATGGTTGAACACACATGCTCTCCTTTTCCTCTTTAGTTAATAAGGGTGCATTAGGTCCACACCCTAGAGGCCAATCTTTTATTGTAGATAGCTTTTTAATCTTAGGTTTTCGCTTCTCCTCAATCTTCTTGCTTCTCTCTAGCGGGTATGTGTAGGATCATGATGGGCCAAAAAGTGGCGATATGTAAGTGATATGATGACTCATGTGGCTGATGACTTTTTTTTTATCCAAAATTGATGAAATGAAAAGGGTTTTTAAAGGAGATTCTCAGCTTTCCACCCATATAAATTATTCTTTACTTTGAATTTAATAAATAATTATTATTCATTTTCTATTTGAATTACGAAAAATGTCCTGATTCATACGCTGATTGAAAAACATCTATAACTTTCAAACAGTATCACATTTTTTGAATCCAAAACATGTGTCACATTCTGTAAACCGTAAAAAACTTAAATTCTAAACTTCGACATTTACTTAAAATAAATTCCATTATATTCCAAATAAAGTCGTCATCTCTTCATTCATTCATCAAAAGAACAATTCAATTACATACAACGACATAAAAGACGATAAGATATCTTCGCAATATAATTCAGTCTAAATCTTACAAGTGTCAAAATACACATTTCAAATGATAATTACAAAGGATTATACATATCCATTTTACAAATTCGAGACTTAGGCATTCAGTCGCCATAAGCTCGACATTACATACATCATGAATAATAAAGCATTAAAAAGAAGATTCAGTCTGTCGATCTTCCATCCATAAGCAAATCTTCAAAAGAAGACGGGAACAAGAATCAGGCGCTTTTCCGCCCAACCTTCAAGTTTACGCTTCCCCGAAATTTCTTAGTCAATCAAGAAATACCCGACCCTATACGAACTGCTTAGAAAAAAGCAATCTACGAGCAAGATGGAATCTAGTGCATGCCTAGTACTACTAGTAAACCACAAGCATTTTCATTTTTCTAATTCAATTAAGAAAGAAGCAAGTTCAATACTAGGATATGGTAGAGAGTTCAAATAATCCATCTATTTCAATGGTACAAAAATTACTTGGCCAAGTAAAATGTCATGCACGACAAATAAAAGTAGTTTTGGAAAAGCAAAACTACACTCTCTATTAACCCATATTCGGCACCCATCCCAGAAGGTAACTTTCCCAAAAACATAACATGCAAAATTATCTATCATTCTTGCATGGTTCAAACAATCAAATGTAGTCTTTCGCAATCTTTCAAAACATCACATGCAGAATTATCTATCATTCATGCATGGTTCAAACAATCAAATGTAGTCTTTCACAACCTTTCAAAACATCAATTGAAACCATTGTTTAAAACGAAAACAGTTTCACAAGTACTTCTTTCCATTGATCCAATTCATGAAAAGTCATGAAATCCATATTTTAAATGCAGTGATTTAATAATCTAAAAATATTTTAAATGAAGGTGTAACTCCAGTATGTTGAATAATACATATAAAAACAAAAATTAAAAGAGTACACGTTTAATTGTTCATACTCTCGTTTAATTTAAGCTGTTTCAAAATCATTTCAGAATGTTTTCCAAAATAGATCAAAACTCAAGTTAAAACGTTTTATTTCCAATTTATCCTATTTTCAATGTTTAAATAAAAATCATTTATCAAGTTAAACTTAACTATTTTAAAAGTCTCAATTTTGACAGTTTTCAAGAAATGTGATTTGCAAATTTAAGTAATTCTCTATTCACAATTCATGTTTAAAAATTGAAATTAAGATTCTATTTTATATTTTCTATCAACATAATTTAACTAATTTTTGTTCATGATCATTTCATTTTTTTTCAAAATTATAAGATCATTTCTAGATTTAATACTTTATTCTAATTTTCAGTTTACTATTCTAAGCACGATTTAAATCAAAAGTTTTCAAATTCTCAGCAAAAATATCTAAGTCTCTGTTTAATATGGTTTAGAATCTAAATTTACAATTTGCTTTCTGTTATGAGTTCATAAATTTGATGATTTTAATCAAATATTTTCCTCTATTTTTAGTCTCTAAATTTGATCTAAAGTTCTAGAAATTAATACAGTTGGTTTACAAAAATAGAGATTCTTCAATTGATTATTTATATCTGAATTTCTTAAATTCCTTTGTTTCTAAATTGTTTAACACTCTGGAAACATAAATACAGTCTATTCTGTTTTCTGTTTAAATAAAATTTGAATGAATAATTTTCGCAATCATAGTTTAAATCTCTCTCTTTCCTAATTGTTAATAAACAAGATTTTGTAATAATTTGATACCTATTTCCAAAAATTAGGAAAAGAATTGAAAGATCTATTGTTCTGGAAAATATAGTTTTGTTATTAAATTTAAGAAACCAAAGTTGAAATCCTACCTATTGAATTTGTTTCTTGGAAAAGGCAGTCCCTGTATATTTTGCTATCCCTTGGAGTCTTTCTGACTGTGCCTTATCCCTAGCACGTGGTGTGAGAGGAAGAGTTTCTTTCTTATCTCCTTGCTGTGAGTGGAGGGAGTGAAGGAAGCTCCGCTGCTCTCCTTACCAGTCGTGCACCTCCCTTCTTTTCCTGTGTATGTGTTTGGAGGGGAGTGTGGAGTGTATGGTACTGCGCGTGGGGTGAAGGGAACCTCTCCCTTGGCTGATGCATGCTTGACTATCCCCGTTCGTGGAGGCTGCTCCTCCTACTTCCTGCATGCTTCACCACAGGTCACTATTTCCTTTAGAGCGTGGAAATGTAGACTGGCTACATGGTATGAAGACTAGCTATGTGGAATTTGATTACCATTGTTTCAGAACTAACTACACTCTTCTCCTCTATGTCCGAATGAGATCCAAAACAAAGTAAACAATCTTTTTTTTTTTTAAATGAAATTTTTCCTGTATTCTCCTAATTTCGAATTTTCTCTCTGTCTTTCAATTCCGAATTTATTCTCCCTATATCCTTCATTTTCATGCATGTTTTCATCAAGATATGAGATCCACCATTTACTCAATGATCTCTAGTTCCAAATTCCAGCTCCAAGTTTCAATTTTAGAATGCTTCTTGATTGATGATTTTAAGATATTTTCTTTCTTCATGTTTAACTGAAGTTCCAATTTTGAAAGCTTTATCAATGAGTACGAGAGTTTTTGTTTCCAATTTCACATTAGCTAAGTTTAGATATTGCTTCAATTTCATAATTTAAAAAAATCCATTCATTTCAAAATTTTAATTTAAAAAGCATTTTAAATTTCAAAATCACTTTATTTAACTAAATTTAATCAAATTTCGAATTTAAATCTATTGCATTTAAATTTCTAAATTTATAATTTCTTATTTCCAAATAATAATAAAATATTCAAACAAGCAATCTATCTTTTTAATTTACATTAAATTTCATCAATTTAACAAAATCATCATTTAATCACATGCATTTTCGCAATTTTTGAGAAATCACATTTAAACTAGATTTTCAATTTACAAACATGATATATGCATAATACATTAAAATATTAATCTGCGTGAGTGTGTGAGATCCCATCTATTCGTAAACGTCAATCGGCTAAACAACTCTACCTGATCATTGTTCTCGCCTTCAACTTCGTTCACCTATTTCCTGTGTTCACTTGCACTCGATTTATCATCAGTAATGACAAACCCCAAATTTAAACATAAATATAATCCAAATCATAATACTTTCATTTCAATTTCAATTTAATTTCAATTTCATTCCATTTTGAATTTCAATTTAATCATCATTAAATAATCTTTAAATAAACATTCCATTTCTATCTAAATCTCGACTTAATAAGTAATGTCTGCATTTAAATAAGTAAGTGAAAAAACCATATGTGACATCCTTCCCCTCTTGGAAGAGACATCATCTCGATGTCTTATTAGTCATTCAATAAGCATAACATCATCATCATTATTAAAACATACTATCTCAATCAATAACATAGTATCTCAGTAGGTAAAGCATAGTATCTCAATCAAGTATAATGAAATTGTAACTAACAACATTGTTCTCCAACATAAATATAAGCAAATATAATAGCATCCACACTATCAAAGTTCACAACATGTGAATCAAAAACCAAAGTATCAAGTATCTCATGCATTAAGCAAATACCACTCTAAGAAAGCAAATGAGGAAAAATGACAGTCAATCGTCACAGAATCCTCCCATGTAACACTATCGTCAGTCTACTAATTTCATTCAACGACATTAGTTTATAAGTGACGGAATTCATAACTTCCAGTACATCAAAGGGTCTCACAAATCTCGAAGCCAACTTTGATGATTTCCCAAATTATGTAAGATTAACAAACATTTATTCTACATAGCAATCTTGTCTTTTCTAGACCTTACTTCAAGTATCCTTATTATCACATATTGAAATTTTGTATTATTCACACATACTTTCTCTCCTTGAGAATTTTATTCTATAAATACATTCAATATATATAATATCAACTATACTTAGTGATCAGAATTCATTGGTTCATGCCTTTGTCCTTATTATAACCCAAATGGAAGAGGAATGTCAATGCATTGTACACTACATTGTGGGTCCAATCCTTTCCTTTGAATTACACTGTTAGACAACTCATAACCCGAGTCCATCCGCCACTTACACATTCATTATCCTTACCATAAAATACTTTACCTTAATTGCTTGTCTATCTCGAGCATAACCTTGCTCCTGGACACTTATCAATTAAGTCTAATCGATCACTTCTATCGATTATTTTCCTTTTTAACAACTTAGATCAAGTCCATAATTTATATCCAAGCCTTTTTCAGCTTTAAAATAGTTCCCTTTCTTTCCATATAATAGTCCAAATGTCAATTTCAAAAATTATAAATCATTCAAGATTTAGTCCACCATTTTTACTTATTTGATTTAAAATATTATATTGCACAATTATTCAAATGACTATCTCATGGTAAGATTTCGGTTTACACAAGCCTATCATTATTTGCTAAACTGAAATAACTTTTCAGATTTACTAAGCAACTTCTTACCCACAATATTTTACTTAGGATCAAAACCTTATAAGACGAATTTTCAAAACCTGTCGGTTTCTTTGATGAGTCCATCTACTAGATCATTCTATTAATTCTACTAAACAAAGATAGATCAATTTGTCTTGCATTTTACCATTTTCCTTCTAGAATCTCAAGTGAGTTACATGTCCTACCAAAGATGATCTCAGGTCTTTATTTCCTGACATACTAAACATTACCTTGCTACATTCTATGCAACTTCTTACTCTATCTTCTTCCAGATGATAGTGGATCCCTATCCGACAATTCCTTTTGTCAATCTGATGTCATAACCCTGACATTATTATCCTCATTCCATTCACGTATATTCCAAATTTTGGACACATAGGTTCTTTTACATCCGGCAATAGTCTATCCTTTGACTAAATGATAACCTATTTAATCTTACGCCATTATTAATCTTCATGTAAATAGTTATGAGTTTAACGAAGACAATTCTCATTTATCTCAAGACATTCATACCATAGATTTTCTTTTTATTCTCAGATCATTTTCATAGATTCAATTTATCTTTTATCTCAATCCAATTTTCTTGATTTAATTTGGTACTAATTTTGAGTATTAATCCTCTTTCCATAACATTGATCTCCAGATAATAACAAATTTAATTGCATATCCAAACAACAAGCATAAACATTCAACTCCCTAACTTCTTAATTATAAAGGTGAGTCTCAATTCAATATTCCATTTTGAGCACAAGTAACAATTCTGATGTTCTTCTCCATAAAATCGTCAGCATTCCTTGCTAAGTGAAAATTTCTATGATGTTCTGTCATGCCAATAAATGCTTTCTTTTGAAATTGTTCCTTTTTTATAAACGCTACTTAAAGTAAAGTCTTGTCAATAATATGACTTTCTTTAACTTACTACGCATCCCTCCTATGCTTATACCCTTACAGAGTCTCATTAATTCCAATTACATTCAATCGTATGGGCAAATATTTCAACTCAATATTCCCTTCCAATTCTTAGGATGAAATCCTTATTTGTTAAATAGTCTGATAACATATAGGTTTCTCCACTTTAAACGGCTTTAGCCAGGATCCAATACACCATTCATTCAAGCTTAATTCCCTATTATAGGTGTTAAAGAGTAATTCCAATACATAATCCAACTTAATAGGTTTAAGACTCATCTCAAGGTATCCCTCTTTATTAAATGGACTTCTTGTCACAATTAGGTTATCTTTAACTGAAGGTTCATTCAAAAATATGTAGTAATTAAGTGATCTAATGATTCTCATTAGGAGATTTTGGTGAGGTTCACATAACATCTCATCTTACTTTATTATACCCTTTATCTTAATGGTTTAGAAAATCAACCCTTTCTCGTCCGTAGGTTTCTAGCATAGTAAAATTCCGTGTAAAAATCATTTCACAACATGAATATATTTCATATCAAAATAACATCATTCTTTAAATTCTCTATATAAAATATATAGGAGCTTTGAGACACTTCCTCTGATCAAGAGTCTCTCAGATCTTTTCTTGTCATTCCCATAAACGATCATCTTCCCTATCATAATCAAGTTATCTGCCTATCCTTTCCTAATGCGTTGATAATAATATTCTTTAATCTAAGGTTAGATTAGATAATCATAAAGTATAAAGATCATAGTTCTTAACCTACCCATTTATCATTTTCTCCTCGTGGTCATAAAATGTATGACTCAATTGTCCTTACGATTTGCAAAGAAGCCATAACCAAGTTTGGTTAGGTGGGGTACTTAGCTTGGGTCAATTCACTCTCTTTCTTCCACCTGCTTAGTGTTTCCGCAACTTTCATTCTTCTTACGTTGAACTTTTTAGTAATTTTACTTGCTTCTTGGAAAGGTTTTTATTATCCTTTCTTGTTGACTTTTCATTGCCATCTTCTTTCTAATATCTCTCTTTTTTTTAATGAAGGAATATCCATACTTACTAACCTCTTTTGTTGATGTACTTCTTATCTCAAAGTGTTGTTTTCCTTGGAACTTCCAGTGTCCTGAAACATAGAGCCATTTTGCATTCCTATTCCCCTTTGGAACCATTATTCATAAGTTGTTTGATTCCAAAACTTCAATAACCTCATAAATTGTTTCTTCTGACCGTTCTGGTCTTTTCTCAATTCCTCGTTACTATCTCTCTTCAAACAAGATCTTTATCTTAACACAAACATTCTTAGTCATAAATTCCCCAATCCTTGAGGATACTTCCTTCATTCATATCCTACTTTGAACATTCTAATATATTCAGACTTGCATATTTAAATTCATAGTGATTACACTAATCCAAAAGTTCCTAACTCTCTCAAAATTGTAGGTTTGCTACAATTCCATTTTATCACATTCCTACATAACATGATCACACTATCTTCTGCAATCCTAGGTTTCATCAAAAATTGATGGTTTAGGAATTCTGATTCCAGGGACGATTCCTTAACTAGCCCCAATTACCAAAGTTACTAATACTTACTTCCTTAAGTTCTCTTCTCTTGCCGATCTGGCACAAGAATTTTTCAACCTTTATCTTCTAATAAGGTTTATGCATTATTGCATAATGAGCTCAAAGGTTGCAGTGCAGAACCTGGTTGCTCTGATACCAAATGTAAAGCGTAAAAACCTTAAATTCTAAATTTTGACATTTACTTAAAATAAATTCCATTATATTCCAAATAAACTCGTCATCTCTTCATTCATTCATCAAAAGAACAAGTCAATTACATACAATGACATAAAATCCGATAAGATATCTTTGCAATATAATTCAGTGTGAATCTTACAAGTGTCGAAATACACATTTCAAATGATAATTACAAAGGATTATACATATCCATTTTACAAATTCGAGACTTAGGCATTCAATCGCCATAAGCTCGTCATTACATACATCATGAATAATAAAACATTAAAAAGAAGATTCAGTTTGTCGATCTTTCATCCATAAGAAAATCTTCAAAAGAAGACAAGAACAAGAATCAGGCACTTTTCCGCCTAACCTTGAAGCTTACGCTTCCCCGGAATTTCTTAGTCAATCAACAAATACCCGACCCTGCACGAATTGCTTAGCAAAAAGCAATCTACGAGCAAGATGGAATCTGGTGCATGCCTAGTACTACTAGTAAACCACAAGCATTTTCATTTTTATAATTCAGTTAAGAAAGAAGCAAGTTCGATACTAGGGTATGGTAGAGAGTTCAAACAATCCATCTATTTCAATGGTACAAAAATTACTTGGCCAAGTAAAATGTCATGCACAACAAATAAAAGTAGTTTTGGAAAAGCAAAACTACGCTCTCTATTAACCCATATTCGGTACCTATCCCGGAAGGTAACTTTCCCAAAAACATAACATGCAGAATTATCTATCATTCTTGCATGGTTCAAACAATCAAATGTAATCTTTCGTAATCTTTCAAAACATCACATGCAGAATTATCTATCATTCATGCATGGTTCAAACAATCAAATGTAGTCTTTCGCAATCTTTCAAAACATCAACTGAAACCATTGTTTAAAATGAAAATAGTTTCACAAGTACTTCTTTCCATTGATCCAATTCATGAAAAGTCATGAAATCCATATTTTAAATGCGGTGATTTAATAATCTAAAAAGATTTTAAATGAAGGTGTAACTCTAATATGTTGAATAATACATATAAAAACAAAAATTAAAATAGTACACGTTCAATTGTTCATACTCTCATTTAATTTAAGTTGTTTCAAAATCGTTTCAGAATGTTTTAAAAAATAGATCAAAATTCAAGTTAAAACGTTTTATTTCCAATTTATCCTATTTTCAGCGTTTAAATAAAAATCATTTATCAAGTTAAATTTAACTATTTTAAAAGTCTCAATTTTGACAGTTTTCAAGAAACGTGATTTGCAAATTTAAGTAATTCTCTATTCACAATTTGTGTTTAAAATCAAAATTAAGATTTTGTTTTATATTTTCTGTCAAAACTCTTTATTTTCTGTCAGCATAATTTAACTAATTTTTGTTCATGATCATTTCATTTTTTTTCAAAATTATAAGATCATTTCCAGATTTAATACATTATTCTAATTTTCAGTTTACTGTTCTAAGCACGATTTCAATCAAAAGTTTTCAAATTCTCAGCAAAAATATCTAAGTCTCTATTTAATATGGTTTAGAATCTAAATTTACAATTTGTTTTCTATTATGAGTTGTTCCTAAATTTGATGATTTTAATCAAATATTTTCCTCTATTTTCAGTCTCTAAATTTGATCTAAAGTTCTGGAAATTAATACAGTTGGTTTACAAAAATAGAGATTCTTCAATTGATTATTTAAATATGAATTTATTAAATTCCTTTGTTTCTAAATTGTTTAACACTCTGGAAACATCAATACAGTCTATTCTGTTTTCTGTTTAAATAAAATTTGAATGAATAATTTTTGCAATCATAGTTTAAATCTCTCTCTTTCCTAATTGTTAATAAACAAGATTTTGTAATAATTTGATACTTGTTTCCAAAAATTAGAAAAAGAATTGAAAGATCTATTGTTCTAGAAAATACAGTTTTGTTATTAAATTTATGAAACCAAAGTTCAAATCCTACCTGTTGAATTTGTTTTCTGGAAAAGGCAGTCCTTGTGTATTTTGCTATCTCTTGGAGTCTTTCTGACTATGCCTTATCCCTGGCACGTGGTGTGAGAGGAATAGTTTCTTCCTTATCTCCTTGTTGTGAGTGGAGGGAGTGAAGGGAGCTTCGCTGCTCTCCTTACCAGCCACGCACCTCCCTTCTTTCCTTGTGTATGTGTTTGGATGGGAGTGTGGAGTGTATGGTACTGTGCGTGGGGTGAAGGGAACCTCTCCCTTGGCTCATGCGTGCCTGACTATCCCTGTTTGTGGAGGCTGCTCCTCCTACTTCCTGCGTGCTTCACCACAGGTCACTATTTCCTTTAGAGCGTGGCAATGTAGACTGGCTACATTGTATGAAGACTGGCTGCATGGAATTTGATTACCATTGTTTCAGAACTAATTACACTCTTCTCCTCTATGTCTGGGTGAGATCCAGAATAGAGTAAACAATCTTTTTTTCTTTTTTAAATGAAATTTTTCCTGTGTTCTCCTAATTTCGAATTTTCTCTCTATCTTTCAATTCCGAATTTATTCTCCCTATATCCTTCATTTTCATGCATGTTTTCATCAAGATATGAGATCCATCATTTACTCAATGATCTCCAGTTCCAAATTCCAACTCCAAGTTTCAATTTTAGAATGCTTCTTGATTGATGATTTTAAGATATTTTCTTTCTTCATGTTTAACTGAAGTTCCAATTTTGAAAGCTTTATCAATGAGTACGAGAGTTTTTGTTTCCAATTTCACATTAGCTAAGTTTAGATATTGCTTCAATTTCATAATTTAAAAAAATCCATTCATTTCACAATTTTAATTTAAAAAGCATTTTAAATTTCAAAATCACTTTATTTAACTAAATTTAATCAAATTTCGAATTTAAATCTATTGCATTTAAATTTCTAAATTTATAATTTCTTATTTCCAAATAATAATAAAATATTCAAACAAGCAATCTATGTTTTTAATTTACGTTAAATTTCATCAATTTAACAAAATCATCATTTAATCACATGCATTTTCACAATTTTTGAGAAATCACATTTAAAGTAGATTTTCAATTTGCAAACATGATATATGCATAATACATTAAAATATTAATCTGCGTGAGTGTGTGAGATCCCATCTATTCATAAACATCAATCGGCTAAACAACTCTACCTGATCATTGTTCTCGCCTTTAACTTCGTTCACCTGTTTCCTACGTTCACTTGCACTCGATTTATCATCAGTAATGACAAACCCCGAATTTAAACATAAATATAATCCAAATCATAATACTTGCTTTTCAATTTCAATTTAATTTCAATTTCATTCCATTTTGAATTTCAATTTAATCATCATTAAATAATCTTTAAATAAACATTACATTTCTATCTAAATCTCAATATAATAAGTAATGTTTGCATTTAAATAAGTAAGTGAAAAATCGATACGTGACACATTCTATGCTTCGCACACTACAGTATATAAAAAAAATGAATTTCATGAAGTTTTGACCAAGTTAAGGTGGTTAGACAGACGAGTTTTTAGATTTTTTAAAAGTTGTAATAAAAAATTCATAATTAATTATTTACTTGGAAAAAAATTATTAAAAAAATATGCATCACATCGGGACATGAGTCCTCTAATTATATATAAAATCCTATAAAAAAATATTATCATTTTATTGTGGTTAGGGTGGTCAGACAGACACCTACTTCTTATTTTTACCCTGAAATTTTAGTATTACTGCATTGGAATTTCAAATTTTGACCAAATAGATTTAAAAAAATAAAAAGGTTTAGTAGTTTAGAAACTAAATTCAATTTCCTATAGATTCTATTTTTACATGTTTTTGAAATAATATAGATAACTTATTCAAATTTTTACATCAAGTTGTCTAACTCTGATTTTCTGAGTTTTCATTGCCACTTAAGGGCCTATTTTTTCCATGATGATCCTACACATACCCTAGCTTAAGTCATGTGAGGGCTTGAGCTAGAGTCTCATCATCAGGAATCTTAGGTTGAACCTTTGTCTTAGCATTTTATTGGACATTACAACTTTCTTATGTGAGGTTCTAACTGTTTTCCCTTTCTTTCATCCTTCCTTTGACCTTCCCATAACTACATTCAATCCAAGCTTGGTCAATTCTTAGAACAAAATAATTTGGTCAAGGGTCAACTATCCCCTAGTCAAGGCTATGGTAGACTCAAAAGGCCTAGAGTTGAACCCTAAGCTTTGATACCAAATGTAATAACCCATCATAAATTATTACTTAATTGATATTATTTTAAATGACATATGAATATATTTAAATTAAAAAGACATAACTAAGTAGCAATAGTCAATCATAGAAACACATATCTAATTAAAATGAGTCAAATATTTATATATTCAATTTGAATGTCAAATTACAATATCCAAGTTTGACTTAGCTCTTATACCACATAGTCAATACAATGTAATCATTTTACATCAAGATTACATCAAGGTTAAATCATAGACTAAGATAGTCTTGTAAGAATTCCAAGGTTCCTCTTGACGCTCACATCCATTGGTGTACAAGAACATGGTTGAAATGCTCAACCACCCAACCATGAAGCTTACACTTCCTCAAAATTCTTCCAACTTGAAGAATACCTAACCCTGGATGGAAATTTTAGCAAGAGAACAATCGGCAAGGTAGAATGTGGTGCATTCCCATATATCAACATGCATTTCTATCTACAAGTTAGAAAATAAAATTCAAGATCTATGCTAGGAATGGTACAGAGTGCTATCACAAAGTCCATACATACATAATGAACTAAATTGCTTGGCCAAGCATAAGAATATTGTTGCAACAATAAACAATAGGTTTTGGTAAAAGAAAAAACCCATGTTCTCTGAACTCCATTTCGGCACCCATCCTAGAAGGTGACTTCCATCATCAATTTCTCTCATAGCAAGTAACTTCCTCTAGCAACATCTACCCTTAGGTGCTCTAGTCTATTAGGTGTTAAGTTGTTCTATTCTATTTACAATTCAGAAAATAAATCTAATGGCCAACTAATCAAAACATTATCCATCCACTAAAAGCACAGGTCACATGATTACATTCATCGAAATTCAGTATTCAATTAAGAATAAAGAAAATAGGAAACAAAATATGGTATTTCATGTAAGTATGTGTAGGTACTTAGATGAAGGTCTATGTGCATATGCATATATGTGCATACGCATATATGTGCATACTTAAGTTATGAATTTTTGCATGCATTCTGAATTTAAATCCAATAGATAAGATTTATAACATTCAAATAATGTTTCAGATTAACATATAGTTTATTAGTTTGCAAGAAAGAATTTAAAAACAAGTCTATTTGAACAGTTTCCCACATACTATTATGTCATTTGTATCAACCATATTATGATAACAAATAATTCTATTGTAATCAAATAGTCATTGTTTAATAGAATGATGATGTTTGATGGCACTTTCAATTTTTTCAAATTTTAAGTGTCCATATTGAAAATTTTGCTTCTACACTTTCAGGAGTGCACCTAAAAATCTGCCTAAATGGCCTACTTTGGAGGGTCATATTTCGGATCCTATTGATTTTCATGCCAAATCCATTTGGGGACCCACTCATGTGACATATGTGAACATGTATGTCAATTTTCAACTTCCCATGATAAGTTTTGTCAGAGTTTTGAGAAGCAAAGCTGAAGCGTTTTGGCACTTTTCTATTGTTTGCAAACTTTTAGTTTTGCAAAGCAGCCCCCTATTTGAGCTTGCATTTTGTAACTGGATAATCGTTAAGAGAAAATTATTATTCCTCTGCATTCTTCCCATGTAAATGTACTCCCCTATCAAGTTGTAGAGCCTCATGACAAGATTTGATATTTTTACTAGGCCAAAAGCAAACACAATTTGTTCAGTTTTGCACTTGCATTTTCTAAAACCTTCAAGGTGGTCAACTTGACCTTCAGTATCTTTTGGTAGACGATGATTCGAGGAAAATCCTCTTGCACGCATACTCATTGGTCCCAAATGTGCTTATGTTTCCAGTGGTAGCTCACCGAGAGTTGATTTAGTATTTTTGCAAAATGGTGATTTAATGAGTTTTAATTGCTTCTGAATGAGTGCACTTGCATAAAAGTTTATCTAGGATACTTTGGCAATTAATATATTTCACCTCGGGATTCCTTTTTCTGAAGTGTCTTTTGCATTCCATTCTCAGGTCATATGTCTACATGCCTACAAATTTTTATTGCTCTAGAAGGTCATTTGACTAGTTTCCCGTGTCGATTCCAGAGCCCACCTGGCTAGTTTTGCTCATTGTTCAAATATGTCAAAAATAATATTTTAATGACAACCTAGTTTATCATTCCACTTCAGAAGCATTTAGATTTTTCATTAAGACAATTCAAGGTGAAGTTTGTTTGAAAATGAAAATTTGTTTAGCCGGACCCACATGGGAGCCTGACATGCTTCATACATTTAAGAATTTTCATATTGAACAAGAGCTTGAAGCCAAGTATGCTTGTTCAAACAGACATGGTAGAGAATGCTCATATTCATGATGATAAAATGGATGAATGGGATGCCTGCTTGGCTATAGTGCTACATCAAATTGTATCTTTCTGTATATCAAGAAGTCTAGTTGTTCTTCAACACACTCCAATGAAATCCATTAAAAATATTTGAGGTAGTCTGTGAGTTAAGCTCACAGACAATGAGTTGTGATCAACATATGGTGGAGGCCTTTAAAACTGAAAGCACATTGAGAATCTTATGGTGCCCTAGGTTTACCACACAGTGTTGCGCCAAGGTTGATACAATGTGAAAGTGCTCATTACTCCTATGATGTTGTTGATATTTGATAACTCCAAATATGAACACTACAAATAAATTTCAAATATATAATGGTAGGGGAATTCTCCCACTGACCAAAAAGAAGGTGGTGTTGCATTCAAACTGCCATGGGATAAAATCATAACCGTATTTAATCTTGCTTGGTTGTTTGAACATTTACATGATACTAAAGAAGGCAAATATTTTTTAGTGCTAGTAGGGTCAATGTTGTTCATGATTTCCAGATTATATGGAGGCATATGTAGATATGCAAAGTCTTCAGGTGGTTGCCTCATAAAGAAGTTATCTCATGGAGTACTTATATCGTCTAGAAGAAGTTGTTGCTTCGTGTGTATTGCCAGTAGATAAAGTCACAATGCTATGGCGTTTGCTAAACTTGTTTGAACAGTTATAGAATAATTAAAAATAAAATCTTTATACAAGCTGTCATTGTTCAAATTTCCTAACAGCAAAGTCTGTATGTTTCAAAATGGCTCGATTGGATGCACTCAAGGTGGATAGAAAATCATCAAGTGCTTTGTGCTCGCTACAAGTAGTGTGAGTGACATGAAACACTTTGTTGTCGATTATGGGTGTCATTGTACAAATTGAGGGCAAGTTTCCGCACAAGTGAAGATGATCAAATTTGTTGAGGAAATTTGGCCAGTGCATACAGTGAAGCAATGTATCAAGGAGACCTTGTGTGCTATTTGGAGGGGTGGCTTGAACTCTACACTAGAATATATGGCACTGTGAATAGGGTTCCATCATGCCAAACGAATGGAAGGTAGCGGCAACATAAACAAGGCGTGTAAAATTCTCAGAAATTCCAAATGTGGTCTCATGGCTCGCCATGATTGCAGAATTTTGCTAAAATGTATTAATTAAAAAGGCTTTAGAAACTTCCACGTAGACACAATGTTCAGATTTCAAGGCCGAATCCAAGCCTTACTAGCATCCTCCTTGCTCATGCACAGATGAATCTTGCACATGTTTGCTTTGTAGAGAAGGGCGACCAATTTGCAGTGGAGATGTTTCAAAATTGTTTGAGGAAATTATTTTTGAAAAGGGATTCAGAAACTTTTAGGCAACTGCAATGGACAGATTGCATCGTCATCTCTCCAACCCGCACCTGTAAGTGGAAAAATTTGGGAGCTGCCATGGAAGAATGAGCATGAGAACCAGCAACGAGACAAGCTGGAGCAACATCAGATGAACAACCAAGATGAAGAGATATGTGAGGATACATCCTGACCATTGCTCGTAGACCTCATAGGGCTAAGGATGATGCCAGGAGATGGGACACGGGGCGCGCGGGGTGCTGGGAAGATTGGGCTCGTGGTGGGCCCATAGGGGATTTCAAAGGAGCCAAACTTTTTTCTTTTTTTTGAGGCCTGGTGAAACAAATTTTAAATAAATTTTGCTAATGGCAAGAATCAAAGTGCAAGTGTGAGAGATATATTCATTGGACCGAGTATTTTCTTTAAAAAAAATTTAACTTTTCAATGTTGCCCAATAACTTTTAAAGAGGAAAATGGTATAATGTGGTGAGTATAGAGGTATGGGTAATATTTTTTTACCCAAAGAAGGTTTAGGATCCTCACCATTAAAGGGAAAAGTTTTTGAAAATAAAATATTCACATATGGTGGGCATGGATAAAATATTTGTATACCCGATAGTAGGATATTCGAAGCCCTCATTATTTTAATGCATAATTAAATAGTGAGTGGGGTGAACATGACATGAGCATGAGAAAAGATTTGGTGCCCCGTAAATAATGGTATTCACTATTTGAGAGACGAATATTTTAAATGTTGTGGGGCAAATAAAACATACATGATGGTATGCATGGGTAAGTGAATTTTATTCACTTTTTATAAAAATATACTTCATTTGTGGGATAGTGAATAAATGCAGCTACAAGAAAGAGGCAGAATAAAAAGAGCTTTCACGGGAGAACAAAGTAATTTTTCACTACAGGGAAAATGGAGTGGAGCAAGGGTAAGATATTTTTACAAATGAACAAAGCAAATTTTTTTCACACAGCAAGGTAAAATAGTGAAATTCTCCACATGGAAATTGTTTTTTTTGTTGAACAACTTGAAGCAAAGGCAAATTGAAAGGCAATGTTTGTTGCAAATGAAGAGAGAAGACAGATGCTTTTCTTTTTACAGATTAATGGTGGATGGAGCTTCCAGATGTCTTCAACGGATTAACTTCTAGAGTTTTTTTTTCTTCTATATCTTCTTTTTCTTTTCTCATTGTAAGGGTTCCAAGTTTTTGAAAGCTCTACAAGGTAGGTTGAAGTTCTGGGTAGATTGTAAAGCTAGGGTCAAATATAACTGTTAGTCAATTAATTTGAGGTGTTTGTGTTCTGAATTGAGCTTCATGAATACATTTGATTTGATAATTGTCTCCATTGCTAAGATGTAGAACTCCTTTGAATTCAATAATCAAAGATTACTTTGCTTTTCTCATGCACATTTGTCGCATTAGAGTTACATTTGTTATTTCCTTCTGTTCATTGAATAATGTAATTTCTTTAATGAATGTCAATTGCATTTTTCATTGCCTATTGTTCAGGGAATAGTGTAATTGCTTCAACAAATATGATAGGAGTGTTGTGTTTTTAGGTGGATTTCTAAGAATGCTTAACAGATAAAGTTTTAGTGCTCTTGTTGTCATAATGTGATAGAATTTTCAGAGACCTTCAAAACATGTCTAACGTTGTAAGATGAAGTGTTGGTTATATGACTCTGTAGCCCTCTTTTTGGCACTAGTCAATCTTCATGCTTTTGTTGTTTTTAGTTTGGTCCCAAATTATTAAACCATAAACCATTTTAATTGTGTATTTTGGGTTATCTGTTTTCCATGTTCTCCATGCTGGTTAATGAAATTCACTCAATGTCTTAGCCAATATTGAGTGATATTTTAGGTTTCTTAGCATAATTTTGTGAGAGCATTATCTTTCAAGCAATATCTTGTTAATTGTGTGTCTAAATCTTTAGGTGTTGCTAAAGGGTCACCCCCCTAGGTCCTATAGAGCCTGAAGCACAGGGGAAATGTGTTATAATCCCATTTCCTATTAGCTGGCTAAATCCATCTTTGAGTCTGAATATAAGAAATTGGCTAGTCTTTAGGATTTATTTGATCAGTTGATTTGGAACACCAACAATGTCTACAACTAAACAATCATAGTTTATAATAAAACAATGTTGTTTATTAATGAACACATACTATTTATATCAGAATGTTATTGTTTTCAACTAAACAGTTATAGAACGATGTTGTTAACATATAAAATATTCATTGTTTATAATATAACATTGATGTTTCAACTAATAATTATAGAATAATGTTGTTTCAGCTAAAAAATTATAGAACGAAGTTATTTTCAAATACAATAATCACTTTTTATAACAAAACAATGATGTTTTAGCTAAACAATTATAGTTTAAACAAAATGATGTTTTTTTATAGAAAAACAATTATTGTTTACAATAATGCAATGTTGTTTACAACTAACCAGTTACAGATTGTAACAAAACAATGTCATTTACAATAGAACATTCTCTATTTACAATATAATACAATGTTGTTTACAGCTAAGCAGTTACAAAATGATATCATTTATAGAAGAACAATCACTGTTTACATTAATATAATGTTGTTTATAGCTAAACAGTTAGAGTTTATAATAGAATAATGTAGTTTTCAATAGTTTATAGTTATAGCTCCAAGTTATGGTCATTGCTTTGGGGTGCTGCCACAATAATGGGTTACACTTTTTGGGACATCTTGATTTTTGCTAAAATCACATATTTTTAGAAAATATAATGATTTAAGCCTTAAAAAGGTTCCATTTTAAGGGTTTTAATTGAAGAGGGTTTGATCAAACTCACTTATATCAAACCCCCTTGGATAGAAAGCCGCTAGTTTTAAACCATACCTATAATGGAGTCTCCTCTACACCTATCAAAATGCTGATAAAAAACCACTTTTGATTTACCTTTTAGGGGATCAAATTAATTCATTTAAAACTATTTTTTTGTAAACATTTAGTCCTTATTATAAGCTTCCAAAAAAGTATAATTTTAAATATATTTAATTTTATTATTATATTTATTTTTTATTTCTTGTGAATGTAGGTTTTTCAATGAACATCGAGGTCTTTATTTCACACATACAGAAAAATAGGAAAAGAGAGAAAAACATTTGTTTAAAATGTATGTACACTAGCTATTGATGTCCTTATTCCACCAAAAAAAGAATAAGTTAATTCAAATGAATACAAGAAAAGTTACGGAGCTGAAAGTATAATATATCCAGATTATAATTACTCTGAATTAGAAAATTAATTAAAAAATATATATGCAATAAAAAATAATGAAAAAATATCCATCCACTAGATAATGGTGTGAGAACACTATATATAAAAAAATAGAATTGTATGCTTTCTATAAAAAAATTTATGCGGCTGAAAGTAAGCATTAGTTTTTGAAAATGATGTTTAGTAAAAAAAATAAGTTAATAAAAACTACATAAAATAATTCACAATTTATTTTTTAATTTAAAAAAAATATATAATTAGATTCTCAACACAAAATATCACAAATCACTAGTTTGCTTCATCTTCAAATTCTTAATGGTTTAGCTTCTATAGGTGTACGGAAGTGAAGATCTAGTGAAAAATGTTGATTTCAATGTCAAGTTTGGCCAAAAAGTGTAACCCATTATTGTGGGATCACCCTTCGTTATTTCAAGCTTTATTATTCTAAAAAGTTGTATATTAAATTCATGTAAGAAAATAACCAAATGAAGTTGTTACTAAGTTTTGGAAGGTATTTAAAAGAACTTGAGTGGCTTGCTTACTATTTATCATGAATGATAAAATGATCAGAATCATGGGATCAATCTCAACCAGGCTCAGGTTTGTAAACCCTCATTTGATGTTAACATTTTATACTTTTGACATTCTAAGAATGACCCACAGTCAGTGATTGTTGCTCTGAAACATGGTAGTCGAGGGCGTAGCCATAAATGCCTACCCTTGGCTTGGAAGTAATCATCCCAAGGATGATATGGGTGTCATTCATGATGAATGATGGTTTACATTACCACACATTCAAGCAAATTAAGGGAATGAATTCAACATTCAACCTTTGTCCTTGGACTAGGGAACATGAAACCATAATGTCTCTGTGATATAACATGATATTTATAGATGTAAAGAAATAACAAAAACCCATAATACAATATTGGGCGACATAAGCCCGTAGTCACCCATGGCGACAAGGCAACCAAGAACATTAGAAATACCCTTCAATTTAGGATCAAATATGATGGCTTCACACCATATGGCCTACCATCAGATGGATAATATTAAGAAAATAAAATATAACATAATCTTTCAGTGAAAGATTCATCTTACCCTTAAAAAGGGTGGTATCAATTTACAATCACACCGCTCCAATCACAGGCTTATCGAATCACCCGATAGCCCTATAATGAGCTAAATAACTAGAGTACATGCAACTTAAGCACAAGGATGGCATAATTACAATCTTACAAAGAAATATGCAATCAACTTTTCAATTCGTTGGCGATGCATACACAAGAAAATCTGAGTATAAAAAAAGGACATGGTCATGCTTATAATTGGAAAATATAAATCTGATTCACATAATTTGCAAAGAATTTTGATTCAAACAAGTTTTATTCAATTCAATAGAATCGGCAATATAATGATTCAAACTATGCATAGATAATAGATGAAACTGTAAAATGAAAATAAAAGAAAAAAATTTAATGTAGAACACCAAATACCTCTGTAAACGAGGATTTTCCTTCAAATTTTTCCATGATGCTTTGTTGAACAACCCATTCTTTGTGTGTTGGTGTTGATACTATCTCTCAAGAATAGCAACTTTCCTTCATTTTTTTGTGTCTCCACTGAGGGTCTATTTCAAATGATAATGGACATTAACTATTTTGCTGCCCCATTCTCACAATTCCAATATTGCCTTAATGTCGATGGCAAACCATTCAACCCTCTTGAGATTTTCTCATGATTTTGTTTAAATTCTAACAGTTTGATAATGAAAATATCAGTTTTAAAATTCATTTGATAAGAAATATAAATATGTATGTATATATATGTATGTATATATATGTATATTTTGACATTCATACACATTCACTTATATTTTTTCTTTGATAAATATATATATATATATATATATATATATATATTTGTTTGAAGAGGTTTATGTGTTTCATATACCAACATTTAAATAAATAAAAGAACTTTTATTTCATTTCGAGTATCAATATATTTAAACAAGAAGGGAATTTTACTTAATTTCATATAATGAAATTCTTATCCTTTTTAATCATACTTTAGAATACATGTACTATCATTTCCTTTCAAATTTTCAAAACACAAAATTAAGGTAAACAATTTAAACATGAAATCATGGGTTTACTTTTTTCCACAAGCCATTCATTTTCAATCATTGGAACAATTCAAATCAAGTAATTAAGTTCTTCTATATATGCAAAATTTCAAATGCAAATCATCATATCATTTGTGGTGTGTGCGCCCAGATTCCATCTAACTTACTGTTCAATCCGGCTAAATGATCCTACATTAACTGTGTTCTTGTCCTTCAACCTGTCACCCTACAACTGCACACACCTGCACTTACAAAATTCATCAGTAACGTTCAGATCATAATAATATATAAGAGAATTCGGAAAGATCACATAGTCAACAATGGTCAACTTCTTTCAATCTTTTCAAAAATATCAAAATTTCTATTAAACATATTGAATTTTCCTCAATAAATCAATTTACCATATTATAATTAAAATGCAATAAAATTGGGTTATGACACGGAGGGTTTTGAAGGTTTTGATACCATGTTGTTTTGAAGATTAAACACATAGAAGAAGACATGAACAATAGAGTATCAAAAATTTAAATGGTACTTTTGTATGACCATTTATGAAATATATTTTTCATTGCATAGATTAGTGCAGTCTCAATGAAACCTCAGGTGATTGGAGTGTGCTTTGTGCTATGTGGAAGGGTGTTGAAAAATGTGATACTATATTTGTGTCAAGAATATACATAGTGAAGGGAGACATGAATAGAAAAGTATAAACTGGTTTTATGGTGTCTTTGTTTAACTATGTCTAGGAATTATGTTATAGTTTATTCTGATCTGAATGTGATCATTGGTGATTAGCTGTGCTTTGGATGTGGATATGCCCATGTGATGGAACTCTAATGTTGTCTATAGTTGATTATCATAACAAGGAATATGATTGTATTAAATTTATTCTTGTGTCATAAAGGTTATATTCAAGGTGTAAGCAGAGGTCAAGGATTCTTTGTTCATATCAAATCAAACCTTGTTTGTGTTTATTGAGATAAGAGAAGTCTTGTAATAATGTTATTATCCATGTATGCAAGGAGGGATAGTGTTGAATGTATGTCTATGAAGATTATTTGGAGCTTATTGTAAACAGAGTAGAACTCTATATTTATGTTCTTTATTTCTCATTAGAGTTGGTGCTCCTAGATATATTGTACTTAGTGAGAGTTTGGTCAATGAGACCTAGAGTTGGTGCTCTATTGTACTTAGTGAGAGTTTGGTTAGCGAGATCTAATAGTGAACAAATTGTGAGGATTGGATTAGTCCAACTCAAACAATGGTTTTTCCCTTTCTAGGGTTTTCCATTTATAAATCTTGTGTCATGGTGATTTTTATGTGTTTCCATTGAAGTTTATGTTTATCAAATGTTTAAAGTTGATTAATTTCTTTGATTTTTGTACATCATTGATTCACCCCCCTCCTAGTGATAGTGAGTATTCCTAGAAAAATAAACACCAAATCCTAATACAATTGCTACAAAAAGAAAGGCTCTAATACCACATGTTAAAAGAATATGAGTCAACAAAATCAAATAATAATGCAACACATATTAATTGAAAATAAATAAAAATAAAATAAAATAAAACATCAAAAAATGTTTAATAAGGAATGGATCTACGAGGTAAAACCTTGACAATATGCCAAGGAATCATCCACAAGGCAATATATTGGTTTTCTTATTGCTCATAGGAATAATTATAATTTTCACATAATTGTTGATGTTAAAAATTTATTTGTCTTTAAAGTAACACACACACACACATATATTACCTTTCACACAATAACTACCATCAATCTTAAAAGATTTTAAAAAAAATATTAAAGAAATTGTAGATTATCTTTAAAAGAAAAAGTAGATTTTTTTAGAAAAAGATAAGATAAAATGTTTGCTTCATTGTTGTCACAATCCCAATAATCTTTAAAGACAGGATAAGGTAATATTTTTCTTTATTGTTGTCACAATCCATTGATATCAAGTACAATATTGATTCCCAAAAAAAATGGGTTGATGGTAACTACTAGTCATAAAACATGGATCAATGAATTTTAGTCAAAAACTATATGACTAAATCTTGATATTAATATGAGGACCACATTTGCTGAAATAGCTCAAATAACTGGATGCACACTTGATATGCACTAATCTCTGACCAATTTGAACAACAATTCCAACAATTTTTAAAGATAAGATTTTTTCTTTACACTAAATGGAACATTCCTCCTCTTAATGTTAATTACCATTCATAAAATATCAATCAAAGAATTTCACTCAAAAACTATACAATCAAATCCAAGACCGATTCATTGACGTGCTCGATTCGCTCTAATGCAATAATCTTGGACATGACCGATTTTAATTTTATAACGAAGTCGAGAAAACGAAAGCACGTCACATGTTCGACTCTCAACTCTACACTTTGTTTCTGCTATTCGGACTTCTGATAAGACTCTACGAATTTCACGACTTTGATTAAATTAATTAAGACGATTTCGAGAGGGGCGCCAAAAATACTCGCTTCACTGAGACGACTTTGATCGGAGTAAAACTTAAAAGCTCACTGGCAACTTCACAATACACACTAAACCTCATTAATTTACGTACTAGATAAACAGCTTTTAATAATATTATTTACTGAGTAATATAGAGCTCAAACGCATGATGCGGAGCGCAGAGATAAGGAATATAATAGAGCGTTGGCTAAACTGAACGGCCCGCCTATCTACCCGGCACTATATCTCATTATTTTTATTTATGATTATTAGATATACGTAGAGGCAAGGAAATGGAGTGGAAGTTAGCCGCAGAAGACGATTTTATAATTAGTTCCGCCAGGACAAGTAAAGGTACTGGTAGCGTCATCCTTGGCATAGCTGTAAGCCTGAGGACATTGTCCCTTGAAAAACCTCGAGTAGTTGGTGGGGCCGCAGTTGTTGGCAGAGGCTCCTGTGCAGCAGTATCCCGCCGTATTAAATCAGGCGCAGGCGCTTTTGCATCCACCGTTCACCTTGAGCTCACTGGGACACTTGGAATTAATGTCGCTCAAGCAAGAAATTCTCCCCTTGCAGTTAGGGTTTGTCGAAGTGGGAGTGATGGAAAGAGGCAGATTGAAGCCGTCGACGAGAGAGATATCGTAAAAGTCAAGATTCTGGTATTGGTTGAGGGCATATTCTGCCAGGGTGGCTGGCACCTGGCCGTAGCCTTGGCAGTTGAGCGCGCCATTACAGTCACCCGTTTGACAGGAGCCCCGACCGCTGCCGTCGAAGGAACAGCCCGTGCGTCCCCATATTCTTCCCTGCGTTGTTCCGGCCGCAACTTGGATGCTCCACGACTGTCCTTGCCCGAGTTGTCTCCCGCCACCTGGACTTGCCGCTGCCCACACCGTGTATGGACACTGGTTTGTGATCTCGAACGTTGCTGCCTTCACATGAACTCCTGCACTCAAAACATTTGAATATAGTGTGAATACGTAGCACTAGTCTTTCTATGTAAATAGCACCAGGCAATGCTAAATGTTAAAAATTACCTTGGAGAAAAACAGAGAATGTCGCTAAGAGAGCAACCCAGACAACCATCGCTGTAGGCATTGTTAACAAGTGTGAGTGCTTATGCTCAGAATGAACGTTCATTTATAGCGAAATTCCTCGCGTGTAATTGACTTTCATGTCACTTCTAGTCCCTCTTTTCAGTTTCAGTCTAGATAAGATTACTTTCTCGCTCACAAACTTTACCCCACCTGACGTCATCCACAGATTCGCAATACGTATTTACACATGATGTCATTTCCCATTTATTTTAGGCTAGATGCAATACCTGCTCATGTATTTAGTAAAGGCACTCCACAAAGTGGCCACTAAAATCTAAATACCCATCATGGGGTTTCCCATTTATTTTAGATGTAATACTTATTCATGTATTTAGTAAAGGCACTTTACAAAGTGGTCACTGAAATAAATGAGAAATGACAAGTGAATATGTGGCTGATGTCAGCTGAGGTATAATTGTGAGAACGTAATTTTATCTAGATTGAAACTGATATATGTGTATATATATTTGCATTTATTTTCATTTTGGATTCTTGTTACGATTTTTTTACAAAATATGGATAGGTCAAAAATTCATTTCAAGACATTGCTCCTCTAAATGTTAAGTACAAAATATGGTGAACCAAAAAAAGAGCAAAATTAGATAGCTAGTAAGAAGGAACAATAGCCACAACAAAATTCAACCCAAATCAACTAGTTGAATTCATATAAGTAACACCTTTGATGTAAAAGTATTTAATATAAAGAATATTTAATATCAATTATTAATATAATTTCAACAAAATTAATTAGTAATGACAAATAATACATAATATAATATATTATTAATATATTTAATATTAGATATTACTATGTTTATATATTGATGTATACTATATTTAACATTAATATTATTAATATAATTAATTAATAATTATTATTACATAAGTACTATCATTATTATATATTAAATATATTATCATTAGTATTAAATATATTATACATTTAATCATTATCATTAATATATGATATTATTTAAACTATGTTTAATATATTTAATTTATTTTTTAATAATTATTAAAAAATAGTTTAAATAATAGCTATTTAGGATATAATATATTTCTTTATAGTTTAAATAATATAATTATATATTATTCATAATTATTAAATATAATATATATTTAATATTTTATGATAATGATAATTATCATATAATACTAATAGCTAATATTGTTTAACTATAATTATGGTGAGCACTAGTGCTACAATTTTTTTTACGAATAATTAATATAGTTTAAATAATATTAAATAATATCATTACCCTTAGTTTCTAATTTTCATCTCATGGCCTCATGTAGAGTATTATTTGTCACACAATGATATCATTTGTCAAAAAAAAATGATGAATAATGTGAGATGAAAGTAAAATGCATTTCTTAGCAAGGAAAATTATGAGTGAATAGAAACAAAAATTGAAAGAGGGGCCCAAATGGAACAACGCACACTAGTCAATACTTAGTGTGTGTTGTTTAATCCCAACTTAGAAACACTATTGTGAAAGAAAAAGGTAGGTGAATTCGATGGAATGATAGGTTTATTTTCAATCCTTTCTATGGAAGGGATTCTTCAATAATTGATCTAAATGAGAACTAGAGTGAACTAGCCAATCATATCATTAAATTTTTGTTTTTCTAAAAAAATTGATATCTTATTGTATGAACATTCTAAAAATAGTAAAGTTATTTTTCTTACTTTTTTGGCTTATGTTGAATGAAGAGACTATTTCATGTCTTATATTATATCTATTTTTCATTTAATTTAAACACATTATTTTCAAGGTTGCTCATATGACTTTATTTCTTCTAAACTAGAAAACCTATATATTTCTTGTAGTTTTCCACCATATCATATACGTTTGAAATGGAAATGAAAAATACTATTTCCATAATTATAATCCTTCATTTATTGCATGCCATAAATCTTGCCTCTAAGCTAGTAGTCACAAATAATTATAATATTGAAATTCCTTCATTGTATATTTTATTATATTATTCATGATTACTTTAAGCACACTGTTACAATAATTGGCATGCTCATGTACTAAAAATATAATTAAATATAAAGATAACAAGTCTCAAATTTTCAAGATGTGCCTAAATATTTGGTCCTTAATAATATTCACAATTTAATAATTGAGATAATTTTGATGGAGAAAGAAAGTGACTAGTGAGTTGAATGTTGACAAAAAAAATGGAATCATTTGATTGCATAATGGATTTTAATTACATGTACAACATGGTCTACATGATATTTGAAAATAAATGAATAAGGACACCCTTAATGTATGTGTTATCTATCTCTCCTTGATTTATCTCTCCCAAGAGTGTAATTATTTTTTATCTCATTTCTATTGTAAACTTCAAAATAAAAATTTCTCTATGTTTTTCCCTATGAAAAATTGAACCATTTCAAAGAGCTTATATTTGAATGATTTTTATCATTTCAAAAAGAGCTAGAGGTATTGATTCATATTTAAGGGTATAACTTTTAGGGTTTTAAAGTCACACACATTATATTTTATTTAAAGAGAGATCACATGTATGTTGGATTTGACATATTAATTCATTTTTTGGGCTCTAGAGGATATGTAATGTAAAAATTCAATCATAGAACAATAATTTATTTTAGAGGCATGGCGTTCCCTGCAATAATATCTAGTATTATGGATGTATTATATTAGTCTAGTACAAACATGAACTTTTATTATTATGGAGTAGAAAAAATTGAATTCATTTTAGGTAAATTCAACCTCATTGACCCACTTGTTGAACACCTAATAAGATAATAATGGAAACATCAAGAAAATAGTAAACTATCCTCAAGGGTATAATTATGTTGCACAAATTTAACTTAATTTCTCCCTTAGGCTTTCTCCAAGCATCAAAATCACCCACCAAGTAACTCATAGCATCACTTCCACTTGGTTGCAAGTGGGCCAATACATGAGCACAACCATAGAAGTCCAAAATTCTCTAAAATAGGACAATGTATGTGCAATACACACCTTAATGGATGAAACTATGACCATAGCTAGTCACTCACACCCAATCATCTACATCATAAGATAGGGTAAACCCACCCATTGGTAGACCTCCCACTATCCACATGTCCAACCCAATCCACAAACTCAAGTCCCTATATATCCAATATCCCAGCAAGGTCCATATTCTCTAGTAGAAAATATACACATGTGAAAAAAAATAAAGACCTTTAATACTCCAATTTGATTCCACCTAAATACCTTCATAAGATTCTCACTTATTGGTAATGTCTAAAACTTGGTATCAACTACAACCTCTAAAATGAATCCAAAAATAAAAGGAAGGGTGTGATTCATGTTATCAAAACCATTCAATATTGAATAACACACAATGATATTTGTAAACTGCAACAAACCTACTATAATATAGAGCATACTTTCTGTAATGACGTAAATTGTATGATTTTGGAAATGACTCGATTCCTTGCCTAATTTTGGAAGGGTTAGCCATAAAATGGACCTAATTTTTCCTTTAATCTAGTGTTTTAATGCATTGTACACATTCACATTGGATTTAGGGCCCTTTTAAGCTAAATAAACCTAATTTTTCCTTAATTTAGTAAAGTGTATTCATTTACACCTTCACATTAAATTTAGGGACCTTGGACCTAATGTTGCCTTAATCTAGTGTTGTAATGTGTTTTACATATTCACATTGGATTTAGGGTCCTTTTAAGCTAAATAGACCTAATTGTGGCCTTAATTTAATGTTGTAAAATATATTTATTTACATTTTCACATTAATTTTTGAGCCCTTTCATTTATGACCTTAATATCATCATTAATATGCCCCTAAGACCCTATATTGTGCATCCCAAGGCATATTTTAACCAAAATCTCAACATAGACATAAAATAAACTTAATTTCTTAACACCTCGACACTTTTGCCACCTAAAAAAGGCCCTGTGGAACCCATATGCCACTTTGGGCATGAGTCCCACCTAGGTGGGACCCATACGTCAGGTGTGGCATATGAGTCCCATTTGGCCTCTTTTTAGGGTTTCGAGTGGGAAACTAAGGTTTTAAATTCAAATTTCTTGTATGTCGACCTCTGGGATCTAATACATGGCACATTAGATGGATTTCCTATATAAAAAAGTCTCAAATCATTATTTCACTAAGCCTTCATGTTATTATCCTAAGCAATCAAGAGTTAAGAATTCCAAGACTTCACAATAGTGTCAAGAACGAATTCAAGATCATTTCTGAGGCATTAAAGTGTATATTTCTTCATCAATTGTTGGAGAAATTCAAGATCCATCATCAAGTTAAGGTCATCAAGCATCAAGCATGTTGTTTAGTTAATGTTGTGGATGTAGTGTTGAAGATCTACTTGCAAGCATTATTTCACATCTTATTCAAGGATCAAGATCTGCATTCTTCATGGACATTTTTAGTTAAAGATTGTTGGTTTACAAGACATCATTCAAGGTATCATTGTCCATGATTCATGTTCATTGTTTCATGTTTCATGTCCTTATTCATTATCTCATTAGTTGGTTTAATTACCTAAAAGGGGTTTGACCAAGGCAAACCCCTATTCACTAACAATCAACAAGTTTTCTCCTCTTTACATGTGTGATTGCATATCTAGGTATCTTGGAGCATGAAGGATCTTTAAATAATAGGTTACAAGCTTGAAGGAAGTTGTTGGAGTTGTCCCCTCATTTACAAGGTTGCTATCTTCACAAAAAGTCATCTATAGGTTTGAAATCAGGGTTTCAAATTCGGAAACAAAGTGTGGCGAAATGAGAAGAGATTGGAGAGAAGAACCAGATCTTAATTTGAAAAAGCACACTGGGACTGATACGCCACCTTGGGTGTATGATTCCTAGTAAAACCAATTTTCAAGGTTTCGAGAGATTCAAAATAAGCATTGTCAGATTCCAGTTTTGGTATAGAAAACCTAGTTTGGGACTAAATCACCTAGACTGGCTTATGAGTCCCACTCAGCATTAAATTCAACATTTCTAGAATTTCTAAACCTCATTCAAGCCTCTATAGGTTTCCAAGTGCACACTTCTAATTTTACAACTTTTTGTTCTAATTTATATGCATTTCTAGGCTATTCATTCAAGTTTCATGCATCACTAGGTTTAAACATTAGATAGTGCATTTCATTAGTCTTTCCAAGCCCTAGCTTGGTGGTGAACCCCTCTTGTAATCATAAATCATACCTTAGGACAGCCTATTGCAAGATCTCTTTCCTTTCTCCTTTGCATACTAAAAGGAAGAAAATTATGTTGTTTTCTAGGGTTTAGGACCTAGAATGACAATCTTCACTCTCTCTCATTCAAGAATAAATCCTAGAGATCTCAATGCTTAGGAGAAAGAGATCTTACAATAGGGTTGTCCTAGGCACTGAGTGTAATCTAATAAGGGGTGTAGTGTAGGAAACTGCATACCCTTGCATTTTCACACTTGTTTGGGCCCACCTTGCTTTATTTATCTTTATTTGTGTCTTAATTGGTCCTATTTTGCATCCACAAGCCTAATAAATTACATATTTTTATGGCTAATCCCAACAAACGTCAATGGATAAATGATAATTTAATGATTTTATCTAAGTGTCCCTACATTTTTGGGTCAAGACTAAGATGCCACCTAGGGCGTCTTTTTACCCGAAAGATTTTGGGACCCTGATTTCAAAGGCACCTTACATGGGACCCTTTTTGGAGTATGTTCCCCAAGTTTTTAGCCTTGGGACTAAGATGCCACCTAGGGTGTCTTAGTCCCCCTTAAGATTTTTTTGAGATTTAATTTCAAATTTTGGCGAGATTTAGCCTCCTTTAATTAATGACTTCATATGTCGGCTTGGTGTGGTGTAATTTCAAGATATTAAGCATGAATAGGTATAAATACAAGGTTCATTCATTTATTTTAATCCAAGTCTTTTGTGAGACCATTCATAATAGCATTATTGAGCTCACAAGAGTATTCAAGAGAAATTCATCAGGCATTTCAAGCCATCAATAAGATTCAAGCATCATATCAAGGAGATTGTTGCATCACATGTGTGTTTTTTTAGCTAACATTTGTGATGTAGGGTTTTGATTCAAGCAAGCAATTCAATTCAAGATCTATCAAGCATTCATTGGATTCAAGATCTATATCCAAGCTACTCACCTCACACAAGTTTGCAGACTTCATAACAAGGGTTTGGTGAGTTGTAACATTGCATGTTGTTCATTCATCATTCCCCTCCATTTCATTTCATTTTAAGGTTTAATTACCAACAAGGGGTTTGACCAAGGAAAACCCCCATTTACTAACAATCAACAAGTGTTTCCCCTCTTGTGTGTTTGTGATTGCAGATTTAGGTTGAAGACTTGAAGATCATTTGAGGTGAAAAGTTGTAGCACAAAGTTGTCATCTTCATGAAAACTCACCTACAGGCCAAATCTAAAAAATTCAGAACCTGAGATTAGAGAAGAAAGAACTTTAGACACTGAGCCTCAGGACCACATTCGAAGATTTCAAAAATTATAGATGGGACTAAGTCGCCACCTGGGGCATATTAGTCCTCCTGAAGTTATTTTGCAGAGATTATTTCAGATCCACTTCTGACATCCAAAGATTTTGCATTTTCCTCGAAAAACATCAATGAGACTAAGTCAATAGTAAGGGCATCTTAGTCCTCCATAACACTTTTTGACAACTTCTTTGCATTTCCAGAATCCTCATTACATCTCCAAACTTCACAGGTACACATACCTTAACTTGTATAATTTCATCATTTTCATCATTGATTTAGCTTGCATTGTTAGGTTTTGAAAATTGAATGCTAAGTTGTCTTTTCCAAGCATTTTCTTGGTGGTGAACCCCTCGAAGCCTAAAAGAACCCTTCCTAGGTCTTCCTTATTGATAATTGACTCACCTTTGAGGTTGATCAATAGTCATTCCAATTAGGATTCCTAAGACATTATTGAATGGCAATAGGAGAATAGTGGTGTTCTATGACCTAGGCCACAAAACCTCCCACCATTTTCATATTGTTCATTTTGCCAAGCCCCCAGGATCAATATCCTATGGAAAACTAACATAAGCTAAAAGGAAAACACTTGAGGATGATTATGAAGCCATAACCAAATCACAAACATACACCATCAAAGACAAGAAAAGGAAAAACAAAAATGAAAATGAAAAAGGAAAAATGTAATGGATCAAGGTTCAATTGGTCGTCCAACGCACTGTGGATTCGATCTAGGTTGTTTGTCCAAAAAGGTTTACAAGTCAAACACACTATCCACTATGCAAACAAAACACTTGCTCATGAGGGTTAGTGAAGCTAGTTGTCCACTAGGTGAGCCCCAAAAGGTCCATATCAAAGTCATACCTCCTAAGGGCTAGTGAAGCTATTTGTTCACTAGGTGGGCCCGAAGAAACCATATCAAAGCCATACCTCCATGACTTTAATATTGTACAAAGAGAAAATTCACACTCACAAGGCCTAGTGAAGCTATTTGTTCACTACGTGAACCCCAGGGGAACATATCAAATCCATACTTCCATTACTTTAATAAGGTACAAAAATTCTTGTAACAAGAAAGAGGGATGTTCGAAGGGATTTTTCTTAGTTTGTGTGAGGTCTTAATCTTAGGGGACATTGTTCCTAATATCTCCAAGAGAGGAGCAATCAAAGGATAAAATATTCACAACTTAGGGAATGTAGTGTGTCGCATCACCACTAAGAGGAATGTAATATGCTAAGATAGATCATGCTCTTGAAGGACATTACTCCCAATGTCACCACAAAGAGAGAAACACGTCACATGAAGTAAGAAAATCACTTTAAGGAACATGGAAAAAGAACAATGTAAATGAAATCATACAAAAATAATGCTAAAATAATGTGAATATATGCCCCCACTTTAAAGAAATTGCTAAACACCATGTTGTGAGCAATTACTTTAAAGTAGACAAACATGCAAAATAAAATGGAGAAGAGGGTTGCCCCCCAGAAACACATAAGAGATCTATGGATTCGAGGTCAGTATATGTCTTTATTGTAATGATATTAGAGATATTGAAACTGTCATCATTCCCCAAATACACATAGAACAAGAAGAATGACACAAAGAGAGTAAAAACAAAGAAAAACATTTTGGGTCAACATGGAAGAGAAATAGGGTGTCTCGATGCCTTGCATCACCCCCAAAAGGAAAACACAAGACAAAAATGAAATGGAAAAGAAAAGATAATGAAAAATCTTTTGGGTCAACATCGAAGAGACATAGGGTGTCTCGATGCCTTGTGTCATCCCCGAAAGTAAAACACAAGACAAACAAAAGGCTTATGACATATAAAATAATGAAGGTACAAATAGAGGAATGCACAAAGAGAGAGAGAACATCAAACATAACATCACGGGGGATTATATTACGCACATGCAATCACACAAAAAGAAAAAAGGAAACTAAAGAGACTAGTAAAGCATAGGCGAGTCATCCATCCAGTAGGTCATTTGCATCCCAGTCTTGTTCAGTATATGCGGGATGTAGATCACGAGCAAGAGGGACAAAATCAAGTGTTGTACTAGGAGAATCACCATATTCAACACGTGGTGAATCACTCGGTTTAGGAGGATCATCATGGTTGTTATCATTTGAGCTCATGGAAGAGGAAAATAAAAAATTCAACTCCTTATGCACTTGCTCATCAATTTTAGTTGTTTCTTCATCATCATCCGAGTTAACCACAATAAGAGGATGAATGATAATATCTATAGAATATGTTGGTCCTTGTTGTGTTGGAGACATAGGATATATTCATTCTGGTAATGGAGGAGGTTCATCATTTATTGCCTTTGTCAAGTTCATGTTTTTATTTTCAATGTTATTCTCTTTTTTCATCTTGTGAGCAATAGCACAACGTCTATTCCTATGCTCTCTAGCATTTCAATTCCTTTTATTATGGTTTTCAAGTTGATTTTTGTGTAGGGGAAGGTTTGTCAACCATAGGTCCATTTTCTTCTTGTGAGGGAAGAACGAAAGGAACCATGGAAGTTTGTTCAACCACTTTCTCTTTCGATTTATAAAGTTTCTTAGGAGGCAGATTAGGACTTGTTTGATTCTCTCTTGGTATCTTTTCATAAATAGGTAAAGGACTTTTGATGGATGGGTCTTGGTTTGTTGGAAGGGCTTTAGGTTCAATATTGTTTTCTTCAAGCGGGGGAGATTCAAGCATGGGTGGAGGAAAATTATCAAGGGATAATTTGGTTATGCATTTTTCTTTGAACTTTTGGTAGGATAGGAAAAGGAAATCCTCACAAGGTCTTATAGGCTCTATGGGCTTAGGCCAAAAATAGTCTAAGGAGAAATTTCCATAGGAAGACAAAGGGCTAAAGCCACTATGGTTCATAGTGAATATTTTATTGTCGACTGGAAACTTTAAGCACTTATGGACAATAAATGGGACCACATTCATGGAGCGAAGCCATTTGTAGCCTAGCTTCACATGAAATTGATCTGAATTAGAGATGATAGAGAATGATACATTTGATTTCTTCAGTCCTACTTGTAAAGGGAGTATGATTGAGCCCATCATAGCATGAGCAAAACCATCATGTTTTTTAATCCATGATTTTAGTTTATCATATCTATCTTGAGTGATTTCATGCACATATAATAGTTCTTATGTGATAAAATTCTCTCCACAAACAGGATCAATTAAAATCCCAGGAGTGGGCCTGTTATTGATTCTATCGGCTATGTAAAGAGGACCATTAGGTGCAATCTTTTATTGTAATGCAAGGGCACTAAAATAGGTCTAGATTAAATGATAAATTGCACTATCTCCAAGAAGGGAGCATAATTTTTCAGCATTACATCTAGCCCCCACTTTAGCACCCATATGACTCTACATGCAATGTAAGCTAAAGGAATCTAAAAAATAAACTTTATTTCAAAAAAAGATACTCATAATGTGGTGGAATGAAGCCCCCACTGTAGCTATCTACAAAACCACAATGTTAGGAACTCCATCCTACAACATAATTTTTTTATTTGTCCAAAAATCCTCTTATCTAACTTCTTCTAGAAATCAAATTTGAGGGTAGATGTATGCCCCTTTGATTTCGCTTGCTTCATGGAGGTGGAATCAAGGTAGCAGTCTAACCACATTGAGTTGGATAAGTTGTATCATAGGATATTTCCAAGTATCATACCACATAATGATAGAAGTTTGATGAGAATGGGAGTAGAATCATGATTCAAACATAACAAATGGCATCAAAAATAGAGTTCACTAGCCCCTGATATGCTAGTTTGAATGAAAAACACTCTTTAACCCTAATATAGTAAAAACCCTAATTTTTACCATATATAAGATTAAAAAGTGAAGTAATTTCTAATTATTTTGTCGTTTACCTTCTTGGAGTTTGAATTTGTGGAAGATTAGGTGAGAATTTTGAGTTGACGAGAGTATAGGCCCCAAGACTCGATACGTTGTGAGAGGAGGTAGCATGAGGTGACCTTCAACACCAAGTGAGTTGATTGTTTATACCTTAGCTTTGTTTCTATGCATTTAATTTATATTTTATGCATTTCTAGGTTGATTTAGGACATTGAAAGAAAAGTTTGCAAAGTGTCCCTTTTTTCGCAAAGCGTCCCCTTTTTTCGCAAAGTGACCACTTTTTTCACGAAGTGTCCCACTTTTTTGCACAGTGTCTTGTTTCTTCGTGAAGTGTCCCAAAAGTGAAATAAAGAATCTAGGACCTTTAGAAAAGTGCACTAGAAAAAATTTATCACACTTTTTGATTATTGATGTAAATATTTTAGATTTTAAAATGCTTATGGGACATATTTTTACTCTTTTTTGTTAGACACCATCCCAGTCGCGATAGTGTCTCAATGAAAGACAATTTTGTCGTATGCGAGACCTAGTCTCAACATTTTAAGAGGAAAATGTTCAGACATTACAAGCCATTGGTAGCTACTAGGTGTACCTCATGCCTCCCATGAGGTATCATGAAACCATGTTGATGGAATTAGTTGAGAGGTGGAATGCTGACACCTATACCTTTCACCTACCTACAAGTTAGATGACCATCACCTTAGAGGACATTCATCACATCCTTCATGTTCCTATCTATGGCAAGATTGTACACTTTACAGGGGAGTGGTAATATTTATAGATGTGATTTGATATGGCATATTGCTTGAATGGATTGATTCAAGAGGAGATCATGGGGCCACATATTGAGCTATTGTGACTACTCTATGCACAATATTCACTCTTTAGGTAGATTATAATTTTTATAGTAGCACTAACACTCATCCCTAATGGTTGGGGAGAAAACCTAGATGAAGGCCTTGTCCAAATGATCAGACAGATGGAGCACCACAAGACAATATATGCTTGGGGCTGCAACATCTTAGCACACTTATATTATGATCTTGGGAGGTTTGCATATCATGAGGTGGATAGTATAGTGCATTGTACACTGCTACAAGTATGGTGTTTAGATAATATCACTAAATCAAACTGATAGGATTCCCGTTGGTATCCACCATCAGGTACCCCCATGCCTTCAGTTATCCATTATGACTAGCATGGTAGTTCAGAGATCTTCTATATTGGAGTGTTAGATTTGACCACCTTGATCAAGAGATCATGTGGAGACCTTACCAGCTGATACCATAGTGGTCAAATGAGAGTCAGAAGCTGAGGGGGTTGTAGAGGGATAGATTTCTACTAGGTAGACAAGATTACATAGTATGACCATTCTACTATGATCATTTCATGTGACAGTTAGGTCAGAATCAGGTAGCACCAGTAGCACAACCCTTCTATAGGTGATCGGTGCAGAGTGTCCAGAAGTTAAGAGACACTAGATGATTCACCTCTAATGATGCCATCACTAGTGACTCTGATGATAGTGACCATGACATTCCCCCAGTCTCTGATGTTGATGATTTTGGTACTACAAACACATATGAGGAGTGGTGGATAGTGGCATAACTAGCTCCAATGGCCCCCATGGATCAACCGATAGGCTATGTAGGACCACTCCTAGATCAGAGGGATGAGGAGGAGGATATAGCTAAGGATACAAGACTCAAGGTTATTGACCTATTCGTAGATGAGATTAATGAGTACTACGACTCAACAAAAACCCCTAATTATGAGGGAGAGGAGGAAATCAAGGAGGAGGATGAGGAGCCAATGAGTGAGGGTAGCAACATGGAAAATGAGGGCCTAGTTGCCCATGAGCGAGGAGATCCATCTCCCACTCATGTTACCATATCATAGTCAGTAGTTGCAACACACATCATTTCCCATGAGCACGAAGAGGCTAGCACATATTCCATGCCTCTTGCACAAGATGAGGTTGTCTTTACACAACCGACTAGAGAACTAGGTGAAGACATTTTATTTATGATTATGCTTATGCTTTAATGATTATTATTTTAATTTTCATATATATATATAAATCATGATGTGTATTGATTAGCTTTATGATTTCTATCTTGTAGGTGTTGTGAGAGATTTATAGGACCTCTACCAATAGGTCGCTACAGAGATAGTGCCCCCATTCTCAGAGATGAGATCACAGACTACATGCCCCCACCCATCATGGAGTGGGACTGAGAGGTGTTCAAGACTTATGTCAAATTGAGGGTAGCGTATGAGGGAGCTACTAGGAGTGAAAACTAATTTGAGGCTACCTAATGAGGAGATCTAGTCATCTTGAGGTCCAACGGAGGTTGAGAGATTCCATGCAGAGGTAGCCAAGCTACAGGCAGATATAGACCACCTAGTAGAGGAGTACCAAGAGGCCATTGGATGAGAAAATGGTCTACAATATGCATTAGATGCTCTTATCAATTCACTCTCACGATTGCATACCACCATCTCTCGACAAACTATCTCTAGATAGATGCGATCACCAAATCCCAAGGGATCTACCAGTCATAGACCATAGTAGCATTATATATACTGATGACATGTACTTAAAAATTTGTGATATATATATGATCATTTGATGTTTGGTTATTTATGTTTATGTGTTTAATGTTAAATGGAAATGTGATTTGTCAAATAATCTTTGTAGGAATATTTAATAAATTTCTCCATGATTTAAAATGCTTTATGTCATCTAATCAAAACTATTCTACTTTCTCTTAGATGTGACATTGTGATTAAGCATGTTGTGCTAAATTAAATGCACCTATGATCTATTTAAAGAACATTAAATGTATATAAGGATCTAATATAACATAATACACAAGGTGAGCTTGAATAGCATGAAACCTAAAGTAACCACCTAAAATTTCATTTAAATAATTACTTTAGCGTTCAAGACACACAAATAATTGTATGTCAAGAATGGAGCAATGTGAGAGCATATATAATGCCATTTATTAACTCTAACACCATTGCTTTATCATCCACACTATTCAAGAAGACTAGAAATAATACCGATGCAAATGCATGGAATTTATAGGTTCCCTAAGAGGTGTGCCATCTATTTCTGTTAACATGTATGCTCCAAGTCCATAATCTTCATCGACTATATAAGGTCCTAACCAATTAGGGTTAAACTTTCCTTTTTCAATTAGATCGGCATTGACATTATGTTGATTCTCAAACATCACCAAATCACCTTTATTAAATGAATGAGGTATGAAATTATCATTGTAATTACACTGCATTATTTTAGAATAATCTTGAAGGTGCTCGAGAGCGTTAATGCACTATTCATCGAGCATTTCAAGCTGATGCAAAATTTGTTCTTTATAAGTATTGTCATCTATAATTCCTTGAAGATAAATTCTTAATGAATAGATCTCTAACTCCAACGACATTATTGCCTCAATTCCATTTATAAGGTTATAAGGGGTATTCCTATTTGATGCCCTAATGTTCGTACGGTAGGCCCATAACACATGTCAGTTGCATATACCAATATTCATTATGTTTGCTTATTGTTTTCCTTTATATTTTCTCAAGGGTTCTATTAGTTGATTCAGCTTGACCATTAGATTGTGGGTAGTAGGGTGTCTAAAAGTGATGTTGTATGTTAAACATTTATAATAACTTCTTCACATTTTTATTCTAAAATGGTGTCCCATTTTTTGAAACTAAAGCAGAAGGAAGTCCAAAGCGAGCAATAATGTGTTCCAATATGAAATGACATATTACATCAGTATTTATTGAACAAAGGGGAATTGCTTCCACCCACTTCGTTAAATAAGTTGTTGTAGTAATTATAAACGTATGTCTGACAAAGGAAGGGGGTGAAATTTTTCCAATGATATCAAGGATCCACATTCTGAAAGGCCAAATAGGGAATTGCACATGAAGCTTAGAAGTAGGAGCATGAATCGATTTTCTATGTTCTTGGAATTTATGACATTTCTTAACATAAGAAAAAAAAAATTGTTCCATATACCTCCAATAGTATCCTATAAGAATTAATTTTTGAACTAACGATCTTCCTCCAAAATGTCCTCTAAAAGCACCTAAATGGGCTTCCTCAAGTTCTATGGGGATTTTAGATTGTTTAAGGCACCTAAGCAAGAGACCATCAAAGGACCTCTAATTTAATATGTAGGCAAGAATCATATACTTAGATGCAAGTTTCTGAAGGTGGGCTCTAGTATTCTTAGTTGTTTGCTCAAGAAAGGTATCATTTTTTAAATAATTAAATATTGGTGTGTACCATTTACTTGAGCTTTCCATGGTGATTGTTAACACTTCATCTTCTTTAGAATCTATCGACGGTTTCATAATTGTATGGACAACAAATGTGAAATATTTTGAAGGATCTTGAGGAGATATTAGATAGGTCATGCTCACCATTGCATCCACATGTCGATTATCTTATTGTGGGATGTTGTCAATGGTAAACGAATCAAACTTCTCTAAAAAAATCATTGTGAGATCCTTATATTTTGATAATTTGTCTTGATTTGTTCCATTTACTTTTTTAATGACTAATTATGAATCATTGAATATTTTAATGTCTCAGGCTCCTAGAGCTAAAGCGACATCTAATCCAACAATTAACGCTTCATACTCTGCAATATTGTTCGCGCATAAGAAATTTAACTGATATGATAAGGGAATAGGTTTTCCTCTAGGTGGAGCTATTATAACTCCCATGTTGGAGCCTATTTTGAACTTACATCCATCAAAATATAGTTCTCATGTATTTTCATGTTCTTGAATATCAACACACTCTCATCGAGAAATGCTTCTACATTAGGTAATGTTAGGGGAGAAGGAGCGTCGACTAACTGGCTAGTCAAGGCTTGTCCTTTAATTTATTTTTGTGAAACAAACTTAAGGTCAAACTTAGTAAACAACATAACCCATTTAGCTAAGCGTCCTGATAAATTGGTTTTAGCAAAAAGATGTTTTAAAGGATCGAATTTCGTTATCACGTGTATTTCAACTATCATATCAACTTACTAGTAGTGAATACAAGAGCAAAACATTGTTTCTCTATCATTGTGTATCATGTCTCATAGTCAATTACAGTTTGGCTAATGTAATGAACAAGGTGTTATTTACCATTTTCATCTTGTTGGGCCAACAAAGTTGTGAGAGCATGGGATGATGCTACTATATACAGGATGAATGGTTTATTTTGCATAGTGGGTTGTAAAATAGGTGGAGTAACAAGGTAATCTTCCAAACTCTCAAAAGCCTTTTAACTATCCCCATTCTAATTAAACTGGACTTCTTTCTTAAGGATATGTGTAAATGGTAATGTTCGATCCACTAAGGATGCTACGAAACATCAGATAGCCTGGATTCTTCCTTGTAAAGTGCGTATTTGAGAAATATTTTTGGAAGGTGGCATATTAACTATAGAATTAATTGTCTTTGTGTCCACCTCAATGCCTCTTTGAGATATGATAAAACCTAAAAAAATTCCAATATCT
Organism: Sequoiadendron giganteum; assembly: GCA_007115665.2. Lineage (NCBI taxonomy): Eukaryota > Viridiplantae > Streptophyta > Pinopsida > Cupressales > Cupressaceae > Sequoiadendron > Sequoiadendron giganteum. The sequence continues at coordinate 435,335,903 of CM021102.1, read as the reverse complement.
ACACCAAAGACACTTTTTCAGATTCAATATCATGTTGTATTTTCACATTCGCTTAAAGATCTTCTAAAGGATATTCACATTATCTTGTCAAGTTAAATATTTGGCTAGAAGACCATCAACATAATCCTCCAAAATATTATGTATGTAATCATGAAATATCAATTCCATATCGTGTTGATATGTTGCACCCGCATTCTTCAATCTAAAAGGCATCATGACCCAAAAAAAGGTTCCCCAAGCTATTGTAAATGTTGTTTTGCATTGATCTTGAGGGTTAATAAAGATTTGATTATATCCAGAAAAGCATGTCCCATAGTTGTGTCTACTATCATGTTGATAGTAGGAAGGGGAAAGTCATCTTTTAAAGATGCTTTATTTAAATCTCAAAATTCCATACACATCCTAATATGATTATCTAGTTTCACGACTACAACAATGTTAGAGATCCATGTAGAATAATCTATAGGTCTTATGAAAACAACTTCAAGGAGTGTTTCAATCTCGTCCTTACCAAACAAGGATATATTAGGGTTCAACTTTCAAATATTTTGTCTAATAGGTTTAGCGTTTTCAGCGAGGACTATGTTGTGTCTCATAATCTTAGGGTCAATTCTTGACATATCTGAATAAGTCCAAGATTTTTTTTTGAGAAAGTAATGAAGTAAAGTTGCATGGTCCTCTTTTTCTTCATCTTCAAGGCACTTTCCTCTCTTAATCAATTTTTTTGCATTGTTAAATCCATCGGTATGTCCATGGTATCTCCTAAAGGAAGTTCATTTTTTTTCAAAAATTTAGGGTTGTATTCTTCTTTGTTCTTGTCACTCTCATTAATCTCCTCTTCTCTATCTTTTTGTTTAGCACTAATCACAACACACGTAGCTCTTTTTTTAGGAGCAAATGGTTTCTCATAAACTCCTACCATTTCTTTCAAGGCTTCATCTTCTTTGAAAAACTCCAATGATGTTTCACGAGTTGTATCAATCAATTCTTGATGCTTCAAGATGAGGGTTGTTTTAGGATTGCACATAATGGTGCTGATATTTAGTGAGGTTCTTTTCGTTGGTTATGTGATCTTAGAAGGGAAATATCCCATACCACTTTTTGTTTCTTGTGTATTAGGCTCTATAGTAACATAGATGCCTTCTTCTTTCTTTCCACAACATTTTTCACTACAACCAAGTTGTTTCATGAACTCATAGCCTTTTCCATAAAGTCTTTCCATTTCTTTCAGGTTTGGCGGTTGTTGATAATATATCTCATCAAAGTTTGTGTTATAGCTTATGTCTTCTTCTAGAGTAGATGAAGTAGATTCTTGTTAGTTTTCTTCTAAATTCTGCATTGACATCACCATTGGTTGTTTTTTCTTCTCATCTTCTTTACTTGTGATTATGTAATCTCTCATAAACGAGGGTGTGAACTCTAAGGAACCCCAATCATCGTCCAATAATTTCGACATTGTTTCCATCTCTTGTTTTTTTATTTCATAGGTTCTATGTTTGATGTTGGAATTAATGTGTTTAGAGGACTTGTCATTCCTTTTTCAACTTGTAAGCATCTTTTAGGCTCAGGGTCTATTTTGACTTGGTATACCTTATCGTTATAGACATACTTCATTATATGATGAAGAGTTGAAGGCACCACATGCATCTCATGAATCCAAGGTCTTCCTTAAAGAAGATTATATGAAAGGTCATGAGGAATGACATGAATAGGATTTTGTAAGGTAACCTTTCCAACTATAATAGGTAAATTAATCACATAGAGCGGTTTCTTTCCTACATTGTCAAATCCTAGAATCAATAAGGAATCAGGTTGAATTCTTGATTTATCCATACCAAGTCTATCAAAAAGGGTCACACTACACAAATTAAGGGCAGAGCCATTGTCGACAAGGGTTCCTTTTATTCCTAACCTATTATAGATGGCTATTATCATGAAGGCATCATTTTTCTTCCTTAATTCCAAAGGAGGTAGCTCATGTTCATGAAAATTAATGTCTACAGTAACTATATCCATTCCCTGTATTAGGGCTACCACATCATTTACATTTGTACCAGAGGGAAAAACTACTTGTTGCAAGGCTATTTGAAGCATAGTGTGATAATTAGGTGAATTATGAATTAGGTCCCATAAGGATATTTTTTCGCAAGAGTATTCTTAAGTTGTTCAACAAGATCATACTACTTTCCACCATTTGAAGGGAAATGAGGGGCACTAGGAAAGACAAAATTAGGAAAAGGTAAGGATGTTGAGGTTGTTTGTCTTGTTTGTGGATTGTTTCTAGCATTATATGTATGAGAAATAATATTATGAATTCATTGGTGCGAAAAATTGTTCTTAGGTGGTTCAAGTGTGAAAATGGGTTGGTTTTGAGTTTGAGATTTATGTGAAGGTAGGTAAAGAACAAGTTGAGGTTGAATTGCATTAATGTCTCTTGGTTTTGATTTGTCATAACAAGCCTTAGTGGATGAACTTTATGAGATGAAATCCTCAAGGGCTTCATCTAACATGTCAAAATAATCACTACTAAAAGGCTTGAGGGTTAGGTTAACCTGGAAAAAGAGATTTTACATAGTCAAATAACTATGCTTTATCCAAGTGGTTCATCAATTTATAGGTGTTTTTGGTTTTTCTTTCTAATGATTGCCAAATGTAATATAGTCTAATTTCTCTATGAACTAATGCTAAAAATGAAAAGTATAGGAATCTAATTCTATCCACAATTTCAATGAATCTAAACTATACTAACTCTAATGATTTGAATGTAACAAAAACTATACAAACTAAAACAAAAAGTTATCAACAACAAACAAAAGTTCAAAAATAGAGAATTTAATTCACTGGAATGAAATGAAAGAAAATGGATTGCTTTATGGTTTAAGAAATAGAAAAACACATTTCACAATCATTCATTCAAGGAAAACCCTAGAGATCTCAATCTAAAGTATGCAAAGGAGAAAGATATCTTGCAATAGGGCTATCCTAGGGTCTTATTATAAACTAAAGAGGGGTTCACCACCAAGCTAGGGCTTGGAAAGAATAATGAAATACAAGTACAAATGCATAAACCTAATGGAATGAAATACTTCACTAAATGACCTAAAAAAGCATGTAAAATAGGATAGAAAACTAAGAGATGAAAAGTGTGCAGTTGGAAACCTATAGAGGCTTGGAATGTGCAAGGAAATACTTCACTAAATGACCTAAAAAAGCATGTAAAATAGGATAGAAAACTAAGAGATGAAAAGTGTGCATAGACTGTGGATGCTAGAATGAGAAGAAGAGTCTCTCATTTATAGACTTCCAAATTGGAAGAAAGAGTTAAATCGAACAATGTGGTATCATTCAACACCCAATGGCCAAATACCACTTGTCAAGATGTGAATGGTTGAATGTTGTGCAAGTTTTGATCAAAGTGACAATAAATGACATTAGGTAGAATTTCAAATTAGTGAAATGACTTGTTGGAGAGGGAAGAAAATGGAGTTATGGCCACTTGGCTCAAGGCAAAAAGAATTGTAAGGTGACATAAATGTCTTGTTGGAAGGACCAAGTCCACCTAAATTTGAATTCAAATTTGAGGGAATATTCCCCTTTTATGCCATGTGAGGGAAAATAGGAGACTTAATAAATCAAAGTAATTGATTTATTGTGCAAGTTGCATTCTCTAGAGGATGTGACATAGATTAGGATTAAATTAACCAAAGGTTAGTTAATTTAATGGGAGATTAGGAGGTGTGACAATTTTGACTTGAATTTATGTATTGATATAATCAAATTAAGAGGAAGGGTTTAATTAAATAAATGTTTTGATTTATTTAACTAAAGGGGACAATGTTAGATTAAATCAAATAAGGTTTAATTTATTCAATTTAATAAGAGGACTTTAGAGTTTTAATTTAAATAAAATGAATTATTTAAATGAACAGAACTATAAGGTTAATGAAATTAAATTGATTAATTTAATCCATGGAGGAGAAAGACCTAATTAAATAAATAATGATTTATTTAATTAAGAGATGAAAAGTGATGATAAGCTGAGAGTATGATTTAGGATGAAATGATGTTAGTAATCAGGATCAAGTGTTGGTCAATTTTCCATGTCTACAAATCCAAAACTAGGGTTTTTGGTGTCAAATAGGTTTTTGGTAGTGTAGATTCAAGATCTACAAAAATTTAAAACATTTCCTGTAGGACTCATATGCCACTTTTGGCATATCAATCTCGTTCCACTTTTTTGGGAATTCAAAGTTCAGATCTATGCTCCAATATTTGTTCTTCCTTTCCAAATTGATTTTTAGATCCGAACCTACAAAAAGACCTACAAAACAATATATATAGTTGATTTTCTTATGGGGGGTTTGCATTGGTCAAACCCCTAGTTTGGTAACTAAACCTTGATAGAAACAATGAATCATGAATATAAATGTCAATATAAATCCTAACCTTAAGTGTGTCTAGGATTAGGAAATCTAAAATGCAATGCAACCCTATTCTATTGTGCTAGAATGAGATGCAAGAATGAAACATGGACATGAATTACTCACTTTGAGAGATCTCTAATCACCCCAAATAAGCCCTAATAATGTATGTACCTTCCTTAGGCTGAAAGTAGGATGATAATGGAGGATGGAGTCACTTAGGAAACAAGTCATTAGGATTGGCTTGATGGCTAGTTGCATCTTCCAAACCTAGAATCCATCATGATTCACCATAGGAAATGATAATCAACCCTTGACAATGCTAGATATTGAATGAAAGTGAGATTGAAGACTTACAAAACACAATAATATTGTTGTAAGGCTTCAACTTTGTCAATTACTTGTTCTTGAATACTCTTGAAGAATACTTGAATGCTCTTGAATGCTTGGATCTTGAAATTTCTCTTCTAAATTGTTGCTTAGATTGAAAAATGACTTTAGAAGCTTTTTTATATATGTAATACACCTAATTTACCGTTATTTAGATTTGAAAAGCCAACATCAACCAAAAATTTGAATTAAAAAGTTGAATTTCCCTCTCAAACCCTAAAAAGGCCCCAAATGGGACTCATATGCCACTCTTGGCATATGGGTCCCACCTAGGGGGACTCATACGCCCAAGGTGGCGTATGAGTTCCACCCTAGATTTTTAGAGTGGGTTGTTAGAATTTTCAATGCTTTTGTGGGTTTTGTTAGGTTTTTAGTTGAAATAAGCCTTGAGATCTGAAATAAAGGGTCTTAGAGGCCTATTAATGATGAATTAAAGGGGATTTAATGCAAGGGTACTAAAATAGTTCTAGATCAAATGATAAATTGCACTATTTCCAAGAAGGGGGTACAATTTTCATCATTACACCTATTAAGATGCATAGAGGTAGATCAAGTCAGCAAATTGCTAAATGAATTCCATGATGGCTCTTCAGGTGGCCATTTCTCTACAAGTACTATTGCCGCAAAGATCATGAGGGTTGGTTATTATTGGCCAACCTTGTTCAATGACACCCAAAAATGGGTGAGAAATTGAAAAAAATGTGCTTTATTTTTTGGAAAGCAAAGGTTGGTTTCCCTCCATCTTCACCCCATCCAAGCTGATTAGCCATTTACATAGTGGGGTTTGGATTTTATTGGCATGATAAATCCACCATCATGTGCTACTCATAAGTGGATTTTAATAGCCATAGATTACTTTATAGGCTAGAAAAAGGCAGTTTCTTTGAAGGATGCCACTAATGCTTTAGTTTTAGAATTCCTTAATGGAATTGTTACCAGATTTGGCACTCCTTCCACCATTATTTTTGATAATACCAATGATTTAATAGTTCTTAGATACTTGATTGGGCAATGAGGCATGCAATTTACTTGAAGACCTCATATAATTACTATCCTCGGGGTAATGGCTTAGCCGAGTATTCAAATAAAATTCTGATCAAAATTATCAAGAGGGCCATTGAAGACAACCAAAGGGCTAGGTATACTAAGTTGAATAAAACCCTTTGGGCTAATAGAATTACTCCTAAAAGAGAAATTGGTAATTCTTCTTTCATGCTAGTTTAAATGGAAGGGAAGCAAGGTTACCATTATCGTTGGAGTTGTCTTCCCTTGAGTTGGCACACCAGATGGAGTTAGAAGAGAATGATGTTACACCACTAAGGTTGGATGACCTCTTGGAGCTAGAAGAGAAAACGAACAAGTCCATGCAAGTCATAGAAGTACATCAAGCACAGGTCAAAAGAAATTTTGAAAAGAGGCTAGTCCATAGGATGTTCCAAGAGGGAGATCTAGTGTTGAAATGGGATGTTAATAGAGCCAAGGCTGGAAGGAATCCAAAGTTTGATTCAATTTAGAGTGGTCCATATGTCATCACTAGCTGCAAGGAGGCCAATGCATTCAATCTTTCCAAGTTGGATGGTGCGGTTCTTCCAATCTCAGTTAATGGGATTCATCTCAAACCTTATTTCTGATAAGTTTTGAGTTTTCAAGTATATATTGTAAATATTTTTTCTTTCCATGAAGTGCTTTGCACACCCTACATTCTCCTTAAGGGAATGTATGTTCCTAGTTTCCATGCTTTCCTCCAAGTGCAACTACACATGTTTTATTTTCCTCTAAGAAGGCCCAGTTGTTAAAGTTTTTCTTGCATGACCCCATGCCCAATGGATTGATAAGACCTCTGGACTCCATGATTAGCAAACAATCATCTCATAGAAATTGCCAAAAAAAGTTCATTTCATGCCCCCCATTGATAACCCGTCACTGATATCCAATATGAGTGATCTTCCATGGGTCATCTTGCATGTGTTTCTCTTGAGGTGTTCCAAAATTGACTAAGTACAAGATTTTCAAGGTTTTGGCCTATCCCTTACCTGCTTACCTTCATGTTTTTTTTCTCCTTCTCCCCTTCCTTCCATTTTCTTCCATCGGCCTTCATCCTTCCCTCTTCCTCGTTACCTTCTATTGATTTATTAAGGTAAGCCTCAGGCTTTACCTCCTGATAGAACTTTTTAATTTGTTGCAAATTTAAATTGGTTCTATGGCCTATATGGTTTTCATCCTTGTGCCTAGGGGTCAAAGTTGGGGTTTAGGTTTTTATTTCCCTTGTTTAAGTGTTCTCACCAAATAAACCCTCGAGTGCTATTTTTACATTGACCTTTTGCTCTGGGTTGTCGATCGTTTAAGTTATCAATTGAGCCCTTTTGGTCATACATTTACCGACCCCTTATTACCTGTCCTATCGATATTTTTGGTCTTAAGACTCAATATAAATTTTGTCTAATGTTGGGTTGGGACATTTCCAATGTTTTAGACTTTAGTCTAAAAATTTATGCCTTATGAGACCCCCCGTATGTCTAGTTGGTCCCTTTGTTATGAATAATATTATTGCATGTGCAGGTTTGTGGACTGTCAGATCGAGGGTCTTAAATCTCGACCATTCCTCGCTGACCTCACAGGTTTTTTTGATTTTATAAAAGTGTCATGGGTATGCGAGATGTTTCCACCTATTGTGTATGATGATGGGGCCCAGTTTGGAATCGCCAGTAGTATGCATAAAGGCTACCAAATCAACGGTTTCCATATCATAATGAGGGTTGATGAGGATTAATTATGGTTTTTCCTTGCCAACTATGCTCGATTAAAATAATTATTTTAAAATTACTGTGAGGCGTGTGGACTAGTGACACATGTTTTTCCTAGAGCTACAGGGTGGTTGATTCGGGCCCACAAGCAATGAGCATGTCTACTAGATGGAAGTGTGTTATTCGTTGATGAGCCTCCAATGTGATGACATGGGATTTTCAATGATACTTGACTCGATCTGAGTCATTCAACATGCCAACTCCCTATTGCATCAATGACCCAAATTCAAAAAATGAAAATAGCCATGTGATGGTCGTTTGAGCTCTACAAGTTACACATATTAATGGCACAAGCTTTTTGATGGATATCATCCTAATTTCCATGTGTGTGAGAGGTTTTTCTCCTAGAAATTATGATGGATTATACAGCATTTTCCATAAAATTTGAAACTAACAATGGTGAAATTGATGTCATCTACTAATCACCCACTCACTCGTACTACAATTGGAGCATTAAATGGTTACTGCACCAATTTTATCGATAAATGCTTGCTAATTATTCACTCACATCATTGCAATTTCGAGTCTAAATTCATGAAGTGGTCGTTGTTCTTGTGAAGCTTTGAGTTTGTGTGCAAAATGAGCAAATCAATTGCTTCTGGTTCACCATTGCGTAGGAGTACGAGGATGAGTGCAGAATTCTCAACAAGAGGTGAAGTTGAGTAAATGAAACCCCATTCTTGGTGATATTGGGGCCAGTGAGGAAGGTACAGGGTCCCTCCCAACTCTTGTTGGGAGCAATCCTTGACTCATGCCAATTTTCATGGGCAGAGGTAATGGGCTATGAAGAGGAAAAGAGTAATGACGAACGTGGTGGAGAATCAATGGCAAAGATGAGGTTTAAGTAGTATGAGTCACCCATTGAGCTCTCTCGTGGCTCTCGTAGTGAAATTTCTGACACTGAATCAGATTACCATAGTTACCTCACGACCTTAACTGAACTAGATGGTGTGGACGATGAGGTCCTCGTGGTGTCCCCTATTGTTGTGGTGGTAACATGTGTTGTTTCTGGTTCTAGTGCTGGTATTGATGAGGATAAGGTGGTGCTCTTGCTTCTCACTGAGGTGAGGACATGGAGCAGTCAGTTGTATCATGGCCGTGGGATTGTTTCAGGTGCTTGTTGATGGTGCAGTCTTCTAAGTCATGCAATTTTGTTTTGGTGCTAGTTTTGTCTTCTTTTGATCCAACATGGGAGAATACAACAAATCCTTGGTGGTGTTTTGCTTTGACCAACTGGTTACAAGGGTTGTAACTATTTTTGATTCCATGTTCACTGAATGATGACATCTCTCAGTATGGGAATTGTGAAATGAAATGACATTTCATTTTAAAACAAAATTCTGCTAAAATGTAATGAAATGAGCCCAAAGCTTGTTGCTCTCCTATTCTATAAAGGATATTTCAAGGCTCATTTCAAGGGTTGGATTTTTTGAGTTCTGAAGCTATAGGTGTGATTAACTAAATGTGCATAATGTAGGGTTTAGGATAAGCTAGCTAGTTAAGTCATCTTGGATAAGAATTGTATATGGGACATTCTTAATATGTTATATGTAATTATTGATATCGAAACAAATCTAAAAAATCTAAGGTAATTTATCTCCTTTGTGTGTTATGGTGGATTATGAATGAGATTATCAAGGGTTCTTTCATTTGTCTTCAATAATTCTATTGAATTTATGTTTCTCCTTCTTGCTTTAACTTAATGAGTTGATCAAATGCTTGAGAGAGGATTGTAGGTATGTGGTAATGTACTAAGGATCAAGTAAGGAGTGACTATTTTTAAATATTGTGGTGTTTCATGGTGTAATGCATGGTGAGAAATGTTCACTAGTGTCAGGGTTGAATCTATGTATGACTGAATATTTTATGTATGACCCCTGCCCAATTGGATGAAGCACTGGGTAGTTCTTTTCAAATTATTTCATGTAGTTAAAATCAAGAAGCACCTACATGTGGATTCAAGGTTAGAAAATTTCAAATTTCAAATACAATCTATTTTGAGATGCAAATCTCACTTAACACCTATATTCCTAAGCAAATATTGGGTCATTTGTGTAAAGGGTACAGTCAAACCTCTGATAAGTCTCGTATGTTTGCAAGGTAATAGGAATGTATCTATGCATTGAAGTGTTCTTGAGGAATGCAGTATGCTATGAAAAATAAATAGGAACACCCTCCTTGGTCTCACAAAACCTAAAGAGTAGGGGTAAAGCCCCGAGAAGCTTTACCTATCAGTTGGCCACTAACTTTGATAATTCTTGAACATAGAGGTTGGCTACTACTTAGAGAGTTTCAAATCTTAGCTGGAAAAAAACACCAATCAATTGGCGACTCCGTTGGGGAGAACTTTTGAGAAATTTAAAGAAAAATGAATCCCAAGCGCAGATGGTAGCATCACGGAGTCAAGTATTTGGCGAATCTAAACTTTAAGTTTAGATGTTTGAAGGTTTTGGACCTAGAAATAATTGGTAGCAGTATGATCTCAATACATTTGAATGTGACTCTATGGTGGAGGAGGGCCCAAAACGAGATCCAATCTTAAAATAATTTCATACTCTTTTGAAATTTGATCCTCTGTTAAGGAGGTGCGACTCTGTTTTAAAGAACCAATTGAATTGCAAGGAGGATTTCCAGATTTCCAAGATTCATAGTCAGGAAGAGAAGATTAACATATGCTACTAATTTTCCAAGTATTCTCATAAAGTTAAATGAATTTTTATGATAAATATTCATGACTTGAAATGAAAGATGGTTTCCTATTAGATGAATCCACATTAAGAAAGGGAAGAGTGGTATTTCTTTTCTTACTTCTGAAATGTAGCATGTAATATTTGTAATGAGCTGAGAAGTATGATCATTTTGAATTATGCCTCTAAGAAATTTTTAAGGCATAGAAATTCAATCTACGTTGAATTGGTAAATGCAATTGACATCCATATATTAATATTGGTAGTGATTGAATATAGATATAAGAGGGTTTCCTTGTCAAACATCAAGTAATAGTATGCAGGGAAAATGGATTTTGCCAAGCCCTCAGAGGGATTTTGTTATTGAAAGGTAGATGCCATTAGTTTTCAGTGGTATTAAGGGTTTCCCTAATTTAATTCCTAAGAATGTTAGGAAGTATTTTCCCAAATTTATAGGGAAAAATTCAGAATCAGCCTCTAAACATCTGCAAACCTTCATAGATGTGATGGGGGATTATGAAGTGAATCATGAGGATGTTGTAATGAAGCTCTTTATTCAATCCTTGAAAGATGATGCCAGGGATTGGTTCTCATATTTATCAACATGTTCTATTACCTCATGGAATCATTTTATGATGGCTTTTGTTCAACAATTTGGTGAAAGGGTAAATCCAAGAGTGGTGAGGAGAAAATTTATGGAAATCCACATAATGGGAGATGAATTGGTCTTTGTTTTTAATCTTTGATTTGAAAAAGTAATCAGGGAAATTCCAAAAGATATAAGGCCAAATGAGGCTGAGTGTTTGGTTGTATATCTTGGTGCATTTGAGAAGAAAATGAGTTTCTTATTAAGAGAAAAGGAGCTTACAACCTTGCACCAAGCATATCAGATCACTATGGACATTGAGAGTAACTTGAGATATTCAATGATGAAATGACATAGGGTTATGAATGTTGGTCATCCTAACACACCTCATGCAAATAGAATTTAAGGATTAGATAATGCAATTGATTTCCAAGATGAGAATTCTTTAGCTATTATGATTTCTCCATCATCACAGTGTGTAGCTCATAGTAAATTCTAAGTTGAGAATCAACAAGGTTTGAGGAATATTGATCAAAACTCTTTTATGCAAGAATTGTATGAGATGAAAATATAGGAGAATCACCAATAAAATTGTTTTCGAGATTTTTGGATGCTTTGATAGAAATCCCCAAAGATTTCAGACCTAAGGATTCTATGTTTTGATTTGTTTTGTGAGATTTATGAGTTTGGGATGAGTACTTTTCCAGAAGAATGGGAGCCTCATAGCTTTGACCAAGTTCCTAATTGGATAAAGTTTGTGGAATCAACCAAGTGTGGTTATACACAAAATGTGGACTCTCAAAATGGAGACAACAACTATCCTTTTGATGAAATTCACACAACAATGCAAATAAGTAAAAAAGGTGTATAAAAAAATGAAGATATTTGTTGTATGAATGAGGATATTAACTGTAATCAACTCACAATTGGCACATGTGTAAATCCTTGCACTACTGAGGAAGATGAAGACACATGGGATGAGAACAAATTAAATATGCAAGAATGCTTCTTGAGTGGTGTCTTAGATGATAAAGAATGGAATGAGATACAAAGTGTTATTCCATGTCATGATGTGATAATTGATTGCAATGCATGTGTTGTTGGTGTTTCATTGCAAACTAGTGATTATGATCTTGGAAGTGTAGCCTCAAGTATTCATTCTAAAAATTTTAAACATGATTTCTGTAGTGAGAAGTTTTCTTGTGATGAAAATCATGATGAGGTTCATATTTTTGATTGCTCTTCTACAAATTGCGATTTCCTTTCTGAGGAGGATATGGAAACATATTCCTCACTTAAAAAATGTAATGATGTAAAAGCTCATGAAATCACTTGTCCACAAGTGAATGATCCAATTGCATTTGATGTAGACTTGGAATGTAATTCAGGTTTGCTATCAGTGGAGCATGTTCATAGTGTGATTAAGGTAGAGTTTGAAGACAAATATGTGTATGATCAGTATGTTGATTCAGAACACAACGTTGTATATGAAAAGGATGATTGGGTGTACATTGATGAAGGAAGGAATTAATTTATGAAGGATCAAGTTGTGCATTGCAATAATCAGATGGATCTGGGATTAACATCATCACACATAGCTAGTGTGAAATAATTTGAGGGGTTTTCAGTTTGTGTTGCTATTGCAGAGACCCTTGATCCATGTATAGAGCAACTGAGAAATGAGAATAATTGTGAATCTCATGCTGATGAATATACATTGGAGCATGATTACTTCCTATTTTATGTCCCTCATATAAACATGGATATGTTTTCATCCCTAAAGATGAACCTTTATGTGACGAAGAGGGGAAATGGCAATTTTATTGCTGGTGAAAAGTTTTCATCTTGTACTAAAATTTTCACTTTTGGATTAACACATACATCAGTTGATATTGTAGATGAGGTTTACAGTGTACATGGATACCTTTCTAATTCCTTTATTGACATTGAGTTGCTAGAGCCTATTCTTGAGGTGTTTTGCATGGAGTTGAATGATGATGTGAGACATGAGGCAGAGTATTGTGAGGAGCTTGAGATGAGTGCATTTACTAATTTCTTGGATGAAGATGTGGCCTATGATTCCCATCCATATGAAATCAAGATGTGTTCTAATATACTTGAACACAAATGTTAGCAGCTAGACTTGTGTTGTAACCATCAATATGAAGATGTTCCAGAATATACATTTTTTGTTTTTGACATTTTTGAGGGTGATTTGCATGACACACAACAAGTTGTTTACAAGAGTTTTCAATTTCAGGTGCAAACTGATTTGAATGTCAAATGTCAAATGGATTGTGAAGGTTTTTATCTCTCAACTGAAGACAGTGGGAAAATTGCCAAAGGAAAATTTTATGATGATTATGAATTGCAGTTGGTATCTAAATGCATATTGTAGATTGATAGAGTGGGTGGTGACATTGGAGAGAATAATGATATTGTGAGGCATATTGGTAACCTGATTGGTTTGTGGACACTTAAGGGTAGTATTTATAGACTTGGTTTACTTCAAACAATAGATAACTTTGTTTTTGATAGAGGTAAATTCTAGTTTTTCTTTGTTTGGGGTCTGGGGCCACCAATTGGGGTTGAAAATGAGTACTGGTACAACATATTGGAGCAGTTTTAGGACTAACTTAATTGACTCAGTGCTTGTTCTGCTCCCCAGATATTTGGATTCTTGTTATGCCCACAAGGGGGCATACATCCCCAGTCGGAGCCACTGATAGAACTTTTATTTTTTTTGCAAATTTAAACTTATTCTATGGCCTGTATGGTTTTCATCCTTGTGCCTAGGGGTTGAAGTTGCGGTTTAGGGTTTTATTTCCCTTGTTTAAGTGTTGTCACCAAATAAACCATCGAGTTATATTTTTACGGTGACCTATTGCTCTAGGTTGTCGATTGTTTAAGTTATCAATTGAGCCCTTTTGGTCATACATTTACCAGCCCCTTATTACCTAGTATGCCAGTCTTTTCGATCTTAAGACTCAATATAGCTTTTTACTAATGTCAAGTTGGGACATTTCCAATGTTTTAGACTTTGATCTAAAAATTTATTCCTTAAGGGTTGTCCCCCATATGTCTAGTTTGTCCCTTTGTTATGAATAATATTGTTGCATGTGTAGGTTTGTGGACCATTAGATCGAGGGTCTTAAATCTTGACCATTCCTCGTTGACCTCATAGGATTTTTTGATGATGTCACCAAAGTGTCGTGAGGTATGTGAGATGTTGCCACCTGTTGTGTACGATGATGGGGCCCAGTTTGGAATCGCCAACAGTATGCATAAAGGCTACCAAATTGATAGTTGTCATATGATAATGAGGGTTGATGAAGATTAATTCTAGTCGTTCCTCGCCAACTACACTCAATTAAAATAATTGTGTTAAAATTACTATGATGCATGTAGACTAGTGACACATTTTTTTCCTAGCAGCATAGGGTGGTTGATTTGAACCCATAAGCGATGAGCGTGTCTACTGGCTGGAAGTGTGTTATTGGTTGGCAGGCCTCCCATGTGATGACATGGGATTTTGAATGATACTTGACTGGATCTAAGTTATTCAACATGCCAACTCCTTGTTGCATCAATGACCCAAATTCAAAACATGAAAATGGCCATGTGATGGTTGTTTGAGCTCTACAAGTTACACATATTAATGGCACAAGCTTTTTGATGGATATCATCCTGATTTCCATGCGTGTGAGCGGTTTTTCTCCTGGAAATTATGATGGATTGCATGTCATTTTCCATAAACTTTGAAACTAACAATGGTGAAATTAATGTCAGCTACTAATCGCCCACTCGCTTGCACTACAATTGGAGCATTAATGGTTAATGCACCAGTTTTCTCGATAAATGCTTGCTAGTTGTTCATTCGCATCATTGCAATTTCAAGTTTGAATTCATCAAGTGGTCATTGTTTTTATGAATCTTTGAGTCCATGTGCAAAATGAGCAAATCAATTACTTCTGGTTCACCATTGCGCAGGAGTGTGAGGATGAGTGTGAGCAATTGTCAATAGGCAGTGAAGCTGAGTAAATGGAGCTCCATTCCTGGTGATCTTGGGGCTAGTGAGGAATGTACAGGGTCCTTCCCGACTCTTGTTGGGAGTAATCCTTGACTCAAATGCCAAGTTTCACGGGTGAAGGTAATGGGCTATGAAGAGGAAAAGAGTTATGTCGAGCGTGGTGGAGAATCAATGTCCAAAATGAGGTTTAAGCAGTATGAGTCACCCATTGAGCTCTCTGGTGGATCTTGTATCAAAAGTTCTAACACTAACTCAAATTACCATAGCTACCTCACGGCCTTAACTGAATTGGTCGATGTGTACGATGAGGTCCTCGTGGTGTCCCCTGTTGCCATGGTGTTACCATGTGTTGTTTCTAGTTTTGGTGCTTGTATTGATAAGGATAAGGTGGTGCTCCCACTTCTCACAGAGGAAAAGACACAAAGCGGTCACCTGTATCATGGTCGTGGGGTTGTTCTGGGTGCTTGTTGATGGTGTGGTATTCTAGGTCATCCAAATTTTTTTTGGTGCAAGTGTTGTCTTCTTTTGATCCAACGTGGGCAAATGCGACAAATCCTTGGTGGTGTTTTTCTTCGACCGACTGGTTACAAGGGTTGTAACTACTTTTGATTCCATGTTCACCGAATGATGACATCTTTCAGTATGGGAATTGTGAAATGAAATTCTGCTAAAATATAATGAAATGAGCTCAAAGCTTGTTGCTATCCTATTCTATAGAGGAGATTTCAAGGCTCATTTCAAGGGTTGATTTTTTTGAGTCTTGAAGCTATAGGTGTGATTAACTAAATGTGCATAATGCAGGGTTTGGGATAAGTTGGCTAGTTAAGTCGTCTCAGATAAGAGTTGTATATGGGATATTCTTAATATGTTATATGTGATTACTGATATCGAAATAAATCTAAAAAATTTAAGGTAATTTCTCTCCTGTGTGTGTTATGGAGGATTATGAATGAGATTATCAAGGGTTCTTTCATTTGTCTTCAATAATTTATTTGAATGTATGATTCTCCTTCTTGCTTTAATTTAATGAATTGATCAAATGCTTAAGAGAGGACTGTAGGTCTATGGTAATGTATTCAAGAATCCAGTAAGGAGTGGTTATTTTTAAATATTATGAAGTTTCATGGTGTAATGCATTGTGAGAATTGTTCACTAGTGTTAGGGTTGAATCTATGTATGACAAAATATTTTATGTATAACTCCTGCCCAATTGGATGAAGCACTGGCTAGTTCTTTTCAAATTATTTCATGTAGTTAAAATCATCTAGCACCTACATGTGGATTCAAGGTCAAAACATTTAAAATTTCAAATACAATCTATCTTGAGATGCAAATCTCACTTAACACCTATATTCCTAAGCAAATATTGGGTCATTTGTGTAAAGGGTAGCCAAACCTTTGATAAGTCTTGTATATCTGAAAGGTAATAGGAATGCATCTATGCATTGAAGTGTTCTTGAGGAGTGCAGTATGATATGAACATAAATAGGAACATTCTCCTTGTTCGCACAGAGCCTAAAGAGTAGGGGTAAAGCCCTAAGAAGCTTTACTTGTTAGTTGGCCAATAACTTTGATAATTCTTGAAAATAGAGGTTGGCTACTACTTAGATATTTTCAAAGCTTAGCTGGAAAAAAACACCAACACCTCCAACCATCGAAGCTTTCCTTGGCTTTTGTCAAAATTTGTCTAAGTGTCAAATTTTCAGGCTTCGGGGGTCGGTCTTCTCTCCACCTTCTTTTGTTGCCTTCATCAACCATCGCTCAATGGTCTGACCTCCAACCTTTGAAGGTTTGAGGTATGACATCTGAAATCTTCTTCCATCCTTTCATTTTCTTCCTTTCTCTTCTCACTTTAATCCTTTTCCTTGAAAAATCGGCTAACTATCAAGTTTCATGTTTTGGCCTCTGACCTTACAATTTACCCCTTACCCCTTACCTTCTTTAGGTAAGAGGTAAGGCTTCGGTCTGACCTTCAACCTCTGATGGTCTGAGGTCCAACCTCTGAAGTCTTTCTTTTCACCTTCTCCCTTCTTCAAACCATCATTTCCCAAAGGTTTTCTCCAATAATTTGACTAAGTATCGAATGATTCAACCTTCAAGGGGATTTCTTCCTCCTTACCTCCAACTTTCTTAGGTAAGCCTTCCCTCTTACCTCTGACCTCTCTTATCTTCTTCGTAATTCTTTGCTCCTCCCTTCTCCTTTGCACAGAGTAAGATTCAGGCCCGACACCCGACCCTTAATGACTCGATATCCAATCACAAACGCTAGTGTGTTTGTAGAAGACATCAAGTAGGAGGTAAGTTCGATGCCCAACCATTGAAATATTGACCACCAAAATCCTGAAAAAGACATATTTTTGGAGCCTAACACCATTTAATTCAAATTCTTGTAAAGGTGAATTTTTGGGCCTAACGCCCCAACGATCCATGAATGGCCCATTTTTTTGTTCAATGGTACCATTAATTCTCACCAAATATCAACTACCAGGTTGGATTCTTTTAGGGTTCGAGGACAACATTTATTTTTTTATCTAACTCCTCCAACTGGGTTTGTGGTGGCTACTCATTCATTGTTGTTGCTTTATTTTTTCTTCACTGACTCTATACCTAGATCACAGATTTAACAGGGGATTTGGGTGAATTTAATTCATTTTTGTGACTTCTCCTAAGGAATTTGTGGGTTTCATTCCCATTCATTATCGTTGCTCTTCCTCACTAACCATCTGCATGCCTATTCCACAAATTTCACGAGGATTTTTTATGACTTTCTGAAAAATATTTATAGCGAGGTAGATGGCATGCAAGTTTCTTCTCTAGGCTTTCTTGGCATGATTTTTAACCTCAAGGTATGGCCCTTCCTGGAACAATTTTCATGAGAAGATATTTAATAGAGTAGATATTTCTTTAACTTCACCCTAGCCGGGTTAGGGTTCAAGTTTATTGATTTGGTGACTATACTTGATATTGGAAGAATTTTATTGAATATATCTTAGGGTTTCTTTTATCTAATTTGTGACCCTAGCTTGGTTAGGGTTAGTTATTTTTCATATTAGTTATGCCTAAACTATAAAGGAAACACTTATATTTTTGGGGGTTTCTTCTTTTGGGCTCCTCTCATACTTTTCTTTTGCAAACCTTAAATATTGCATTCTACCATTGTAAATACTATATTTTATGCCTAATATCAATAAAATATTACTATTATCATAGGTATTTCTTGCATGTTTGAGTAAAAATCTCTTGCCTTCATGTTTGAATGCTATTTTTAGCTAATTTGTTGATATTTTATGCAATCTAAAGCAAAGAAGCAACACATTTCTATCTTGATGCAACACCTTCTTTCATTTTATGTTATATTTCTATCCCTTTTCCTCTTTGAGTTGTTATATTAGAGTAGTGATAGGTTTTTCATTATGTTAGGCTAAACCAACACAATTGCACTTAGTTTCGAAGAGGAAGTTGACCTTCTCCGAAGATTCAACCTCATTTGCGCAAGGTCCCACAACCTCGAGGTTGTTTCCATTATTTCATTAGAACATTGAGCTCTTGTTTAGTAGAATGTAGTTTTGTGTGACAATAGACCCCTATTGGACGGTGCTCCTTAAAATTACCCCTGAAAAATGTAATACTGTGCCCATTGCTTCTACTGCCAATAAGAAAAGAAAATTGCTGATAAAAGAACTTGGTTATCAAAATACAACAATATCAATTCCAAATGATCAGGATGTCAGCCTAGAAAGCGGTTCCATTACCCCTACGAGTCAAAGATCTACGTGTCTTGTTCTAGTTGCATCCAAGGGTTTGGATGCTAGTGAGAAAAATAATTTTTTTCATGACAAGAAAATGGATATTCTTTAGGATTCTGAGAAGAAAAAGGGAAGAGTGTTGTGAAGAATAAGAATGATACTTCTTCTAAGGAGTATGTGCCTAATAGTTGGGGTGAAGGTTGAAATTCAGAGGAAGAAGTGTCAAGTTCTGAGGATATTGAGGATTCGAGTCAAGAATAGGAGGTTGGTAATAATTAGCAAGAGGGAGAGTGTATTGTGGAAGAGGAGAAAAGCATGGTCAAAGATAAGGAAAACATGAATGAAAACCATTTTAACCTAGAGGATACTGAGATTTATACTAAGAACCCTTGTAATGCTAACAATATGAAAGAAAATGAAACAAATGATGTTAAGACAAGAATGGAAAGTATGGAAGAGAGGATGGAGCTTTTCGAAAGGATTTTGTAGAAAGAAGACAACTCAAATAGGCTCCAAGTTATTGAGGAAGTAGTGAGAAATGTCTGTAGGGTTATGCATGGTGTAATGAAAAGGGCGGTGATAGATACTATATCTCAACAAGGCAAGATCAAAAAGTAGTAGAGAAAAATAGGAAATAGGGACAAATTTGATCAATCTAGGAAGATGGAGACCAAGGATAACCTCGAGGAAATGATGGGAGACCTGAAGATGGCTTAGAGCGTAATTGAGGAAGCTTAGTCCTCTATTTTGTGCTTGGTTATGCTTTTTCATGTCGTATATTAATAGGTTTTTTGGTATCCTTATTAGGTTAGTTTTGGATAATGGCTTGATAAGCCAATACTATGTTAATTTACTCTATATTTTTTATTTGAGGACTATGGACTTGTTGGGAACTTATGATAGGCTATATCTGCTTTATTTACTTTTATGGGTGGATGATAATATGGTTTGGTTAAAACTCTACTGGCTTCTAGATAGGTGTATAATTTTTTATTTTGTTGGTGTTGGTAAATGTGTCTTTGATTGGTTCTGGTGAATAGATGTGTTGCTATTTCTAATCTTTCTTTCTCCTTAGTTTTGTTGATTTATCTGGGTGTTTTTTCCCTAGACTATTTTGTTGTTTCTGTAAGGGATCAAGGCCCTTTCCCTACATAATCAATCAAAATAATTTACTATTCCATAAAAATAATCTTTAAATTAAGTAACTAGCAATAAAATCCAATAAAAATAACGTTGATACTAAAAATTGATTCTAATTAGCTAACTAATTATTATTAAACTAAATATGCACAAATTATAAATCTACAACTTAAGAAAATGTGTTGTGAAGGCACTCACCAGTGTAATAGAGACTTGCCACTTGTGATCAATTCACTAATTTTTGAGCAACTATGCATTGTACGTCACTTAACATATTCTAGAATCTTCCCTTGCTCGTGATAGTTATCTATCTTCCATAATTTTGTGAACCTTTATCCTCTCCACAAAATTATTGATGCAGAAGTGTGGAAGGTAATGGGACCAGTTACTAGGCAAACAACTTAAATATTTATATTTATCTTATAGTAAATTGTATTGTTATGATTATAGTACATTGATTTATTGTATTATTACCAAAAGAATAAATCTAAATTGAATCTTTGTTGTCATATTTAAATATTTATTATTATTATGATTTCATATTGTTGCATTTTTGTACCATAGATTATGATTAGACTTCTACAATTCCACGCATTATGCATGTTTTCTTTTACATTAAGATATTATTGTTTTCTTTTGTAATATTTTCAAAGTATTTGATTTTTCCACAACTGTTTTGGTAGATGATTTCATGCTTTGAACATAAAAAGCATATTTTTCTAAGTGATAGTTTATGAATGTGGGGGAAGTGTGTTGTAACCTTTATGCAATTTCATTATGACAAAAATCTTTGAGTTGTAAATAATATTATGTTTTCTACTTCAAAAACATTTATTAGATATACTAACCGTTCAAAAAATAAAAGTACATTAATATAGTGCATTAATGTAAAAATATAATGTATAATTTATCACTATATATACTTAATATATGATTTGTTGCTATATTAATTAAATTATATTAGATTTATAGTGCAGTACCTTTTTCAATTCTTGAGGATATGAAATTAGATTGTAGGTCTTTTCTAATTCTTTACACTAATATTTTAAACCATAAATTGAAGCTTAAATAATTATTCAATCTTTAGTGAGTAGTGCAAAATAATTTTTTGATACATCTAAAAATTAAAAAAGTATATTCAACCATGTTAAAATTAATAAATATAAACTTATATAATTATTCAAATCTAGAAAATTGTTCAAACTTTAGCTAGTACTATATATTATATTTAATAAATGTTTAATTAATATGTGTAATTTATACCAAATAGAATAAATATACTAGTAACAAATAATAATCCAATAATATATTTAAGCATATTAAAATTAATAGTTGTATATTTTCCAATTGATCTTGATTAATAACTAGTACAACACACCTAAAACAAGTTAAAGAATTATGATGTTAGAAAACCATATGTATCTTAATAACATTAGATGCAGAAAAATTGACACACGCATTAGTACCCCACACTTTGCAAGATAAAGTAAGATCCGAGTCTATGCCAACCCTGTGACATGATGACCCCTGTGACCTGTATGTAATGAAGTGTACCACATCAATAGCTAACCGATTGTTACATATGGCCAAGTATTAGTAGAGTTCTTGACCCCATAAATTCTTTGTCCACACAAACCTACATGTATCTAATCTTCTGCTAGTGATTTAATGTGCTATAGTCACTTGTCATTTCATAGTACCAATGCAATTGATTCGACATGTCCAAGAAATTAAAGAAAATAGATCACCATCTTTATAGCACTCGTCCTAGACTCACGATATTGTCTCTAGCATTCAATAGCACTCTCGAACAGTTTTCAATTATATATCATCTTTTCTCGTTACTCTTCTCTCTTGCCAATGCCTTTGCTTTTTCTATATATCCAAAAAATCTCTTCTCATTTTCATAATCTTCTGATGGAGACTCTAATTCGATTAAGATCCAACAAAAGACAAGTTTCTTTCCTGGGTCAAATCACTAACCAAAAGCTCAAGATGATCTGTAGGATCAATAGAAAGATCACTTTCAAAGCTATACGAATGGTCCTGGGCTGCCAGTTCCTAGCATCAATCGACAGATATAGAATAAACTCAAATATTTTATCTCACTTTCTACCCTTTCTCCTCAACCTCCCAGACCTAAAGGTCGACACACTACTACTGCTTCATGAGGTCTTCAAGCAAGATTTTCTCCTTGATGATATCAATATTGTTGTGTTGGCAAGTCTTGGTATTGGTATTCCCTCTCCAGGAGACCTGCCCAAATTGTTGTAGTCGAATACATTAGTTAAGAGACAATCTTTCCTTCTACAGTTGGATATAGAAGAACTAGAATAGCATCACCGATGGTCAAGTTTGGGAAAGGATTTCCTTAGGCAGTGGGTAGGTATTGAACACGATGATAATTTTTGT
This sequence comes from Sequoiadendron giganteum, assembly GCA_007115665.2. NCBI lineage: Eukaryota > Viridiplantae > Streptophyta > Pinopsida > Cupressales > Cupressaceae > Sequoiadendron > Sequoiadendron giganteum. Next base: position 435,313,687 of record CM021102.1, on the reverse strand, counting down.
GGTTGGAACATTTTTTTCAAGTAGTCAATTCAGACGAGTTCTAATGCAAAGTCAAGTAGCCAGCCAATAGCGTTGGTTCTTATCTTTTGATTTTTTCTTTTTTATGCTCGTCTCTAGATATTGTAGTCAAAACTGTAGTAATCTAACCACCAATTATTTTGTCTGATGTAAGTATATAGTCTCTGCACAACTATTGCAATTGAAAGATGCTTAGCTAAAAGAAGTTGATTTTGTATTGTTGTTGCAACTATTCCATCTATTTTGTGGCAAAGTTCATATACTGTAACGAAGAAAAATGCTATAGTTTTTTGTATTATATTCTTTTTATGATTATCATTATTAATATAATATCACAATCGTTCGTTGTCTTTATAGAACAAAATATAAGAATAAAAATTATTTTAATGTCATGTTACAGATATCGAAATGAATAATACAATGCTATCATGATATATTATAAGTAATTACAAGCATAAAACTCTATGCTAGTAGAATTAGTATTTATAATTGTAGTAATTATGCATTTTGTATTTTAGTTTGGATTATTAGAACATACAACTACATTAGTTCAATCACATCTTTTTATTGAAAAAATCCAATAGACTATATTAACTAGATCATAATATAACTAATGGTCATTTATAAAATAAATTTTTAAAAACCTCAAACACGCATCAACCCTACACACGGTGATAAGAAAACAATATGCAAGCAAATGAATACAACCTGATATATCGACATTGAATGCACAAAAAATTATTGCCCTAAACCAAACACATCTGCATCATACTATACACGTGATATGATTTGATACATTGATTTGATCATTTTCCTGATCTTTAATTAATTGCACCTCGAGCCAATTCCCACTTGCCTTTTTCAATTTGAGGATTATTTACTGTGCACTTATTCAAAAACATACAAATTTCAAGGAAAATGATATTAATAAGGAACGTGTCATCTTGTCATCTATTAATAATCAATTTTATTTTCTACAACTATGTCAATTGTTCTACTTGCTAAAATTTCAACATCTATTAATGGCCAAGTACCTAAATTGAGTTGTTTTCATTGTACCTTTTGCACTAAATATCTACATAATTAAACCAGTACCTTTTGTCTTTCAATTTATTAGTATTTATTTCTCATTGAAATTGCATCCCTCAATAATAAATACAATAAAAAAAACACTATTATTATAAATTCCAATTATCACATCCTATTCATATACATCTATTCAAGTTTGCATTTACAAGCTATTGACTTGCAATCCATGGACCTTCTAGAAGAGCTGATTTGCTTCCATATTTTTACAAGACTTAATCTCAAAGAGAGTTATTCAATTTTCTCTTGTTTCTCAAAAATGCTTTACAACAGAAAAAACATTAAAATAAATCAAATCATATAGCTCTATTTTAGTAGATAAAAATGACATCAAACTTTTACAACACTTTCCACAAATGGAAGAATTGTGCATCAACTTTCCACTAACACCTTTTACACAAGTTAGTAACTTTTTTCTTTTCACACTCACTTTTGGGTGGGTACAAAAAGATGGGTAGCCAGTTTGTGGCCAAATTTTTAAAAAAGTTTTGAAAGCTCATAACGCGAGCGCATTATAACGTGAGCATGTTATAATGTGCCCATATTATGGCTTGGTGTGTCGAGCCTAAGGCTCGGCCACAACGAGCCCATAACACGAGCGTGTTAAAACACACTCATGTTATGACCTATTAAAAGCAAAAAATCAAATAAATCAAATTCATTTTAACTTGTCACTATGTTGCTTTTCTTACCTGCAGCCAAAACCCCAATTTTTTGCGCTCACATTCTAAGAGGAGGTATTTTGAAAAATCTTCATCAACAATTGTTGTTTCATCTATTGGCCTTACCGTTGCACCAAAAGATCAACCTATTAATGCCCGATACAAGCTAGAGTTAAGATATATGGGAGGTGGTTAAACCATGTCATGAATCCAAGCATCGCACTGAACAAGCAAGGAGACCAAGGGTGCACACCTTGCAAAAATCCCCCCAAGTGATAGTGAGGGATTCAAACCTATGACCAACTCTGATACCAATTTTTGGCCTTGTTGTTGCACCAAAAGATCGACCTGTTAATGCCCAATACAAGCCAGAGTTAAGATCCATGGGAGGCGGTTAAACCATGTGATGAATTCGAGCATCGCGCTAAACAACCAAGGAGACCAAGGGCACACACCTTGTAACATCATCTCCAGGATACCGCCACATTGACGAGGAGGTCTAAGAGGTAAGGATTATTTGTTTTTTGTTTTGAATTTGTTAGTTTTAGGTTGTTTTTGATGTTTATTTTTTGAATTTGTAGGAGATGTTAATCAACCTGCAAACCCTCCTCAAAATCCTAAACAAGCACAACAACAACAAGAGGAAAAAATCCTCAACAAGCACAAAAAGAACAACAACAATAAAATCCTCAAGTTAATCAACCACAACCTCAATCTCTTCCACGAATCCCTCAACATCCTCATGGCACTCAGTAAAACTGAATGAGTGAAATTGAGAACAATAAAAAAAAATTGAGGATTTAATTAGGAGGTTGAACGATCCAAACGATTCAACTGTAGAAAGAATGACCCTATCAACTTCATTGAAAGAAATGTTAAAAAATGTAGATTCAATCAGTAAACACTTAACTAGTTGGCAAGATAGGAGGCAGGCATCTAGGGCTTATTATGAAGATAAATTATCATATAAAACAGTAAAAGATTAAAAAATTACAAAAGGTGATTTGTGCTCATTATTCATTGACCCACACACAAATGCAAATTTTAGCCTCAATCCAAAGAGGTTTCCTATTTGTTTGTGCCACCACCAACAGATTAGGAATTATTTTTGGGATAGGTGGTACATGGTTTTTTATTACCCACCATGCAATGATTATGAAGTCTCACAGTATTTCCTTAGGAAACTATATCGTGAGTTCATCTTGAACAAAATCCTAAATTATTTTGATATGAGGGACTTCTACAGGAGAGGTGGGGGGTTGGCAGAAGATAGACCCAGTGCATATCCGAAACCTATGCGGCAAGGGAGATGACCTCACGCTAGGCTACCTCATGAGCACATCATTATCCCTTCTGTCATGAAGGAGAGTGCCGATGTAGAGACTTTGCAGGCCATCAGATCTTTGACCTAGAGTGTCATCTAGCATGCCAGCCCTATTCTACAATGCCATCCAAGGGAGTCTTTGATTGGTGGGCTTTGATCCCACTTATGTCAATGTTACGGGGTGACTTGTTCATATGACCCCATTGACACTTAGGAGGCTACTAAGCAGGATCTATCTACAGCTATGGAGATGGCAAGGGCAACTAACATTTTGTATAAGGTCTATGGCATTGATAATCAGGTAAAAGTTAGCATGTTCACTGAATTTAATTTATTAAATTTTGATTTTGAAATGCAAGATTAACTAATTTAGTTTTACAATTTTAATAAAATTGTAGGGTCATAGTGTTGATACTGGATACACTGGCCCTATACCTACTTATTTCTCCAATGCACCTACCATTGAGGTATGTAACTAGTAAACAATTATAAATTTATTACATGTTAATAGCATTGTTTTATGAATGGTATTTTAATATGTGATTTTGGATGCTGAATAGCTAATATTGGAGGTTTCGAAGGAACACCTCCCAATGCCAGTGTATTTAGTAAAACCTACATGCAGGCAATAGAATAAAGAGTTTAACTAATGAATTATACTTAATAGATTTCTATAGTTTATTTTCATATCATTGATTACGTTACATTGCATTGCAAATCTTTCAAACTCAAAGAATTACTTCACATTCCATAACTAATAACTAGATGTTGATAGATGAAAAAATTTCAAGTACAATATAGTTGTTTATAAAATCAACATAAGCAGTGATGCAATTACTTCACATATAGCATAAGTAATAAGTAGGAGCAGCTTCCAATTGCATTTTCTTGTCATGGTATTCCATGAGACCACTGTTTACTGAGGTATCTTTTCAAACAGTTCACTACCTTGTCTATGCTATGGATGCTTGGAGGGAATATATGAAAGAATAATAGTAAGCAATAGCATAGACAAGGCAATGAGTTGTTTGAAAATAATGCCTCAAAGAAATGCAGTCTGATGGTGATGTACATCACCATGAGACCCAATTTCTTTGAGGAACTTTTTCAAACAACTCACCACCTTTTCTATTCTACCACATTTTCCATACATGTCTACCAAATAATTTTTTCAAACAACTAATTTCCTCACTACTATGGCTAAAAGGTTAAAAAAGGTGCTTTCCAACAAACTATGGATGCTTGGAAAAAATCTATCAAAGCATAATAGTAAGCAATAGCATAGACAAGGCAGTTAGTAGTTTTAAAAAATGCCTCGAAGAAATGTGGTCTCATGGTGATGGAATTCCATTCCATCACCATGAGACCACATTTCTTTGAGGAATTTCTTCAAACAACTCACCACCTTTTCTATGATACCACATTTTCCATACATGTGTACGAAAGAATTTTATCAAACTACTCACTTCCTTGTTGTTATGGCTAAAATCCTAAAATTTGGTGCTTTCCAACAAACTATGGATGCTTGGAAAAATTTATATCAAAGCATAATAGTAAGCAATAATACCATAGAGAAGGCAATAAACTGTTTGAAAAAATACCTGAAAGAAATGCGGTCTTATGGTGATGGAATGCCATGGCATGCATTTGTTTGTAATAGAATTCCATCACCATGAGACCCCATTTCTTTGAGGCATTTTAAAAATAGTTTAGTTCCTTCCCTATGCCACCATAGTTATCGTACATGTCTATGAAAGCATTTTATCAAACGGTTCACTGACTTGCTACTATGGGTAAAAGCCTAAAACATGTGCTTTCAAAAAAGATATGGAAAGGGAAAATAGTAAGCATGATAGTCAGAAATATATAGTTTAATAAGTACTCAAAAAAAATTTCATCGTCTCATACATTATAAGTCATGACATGGATCACTATTATAGTTTTCGTGATTGAATAATTTGTTGTTTTATTTTCAGTTGTTGGAAGCGGAAACACCTCCGAATTTTCATATGGCAATGGACATCGGTGTTTCATCTGCTATAGAATCCTCAATGGCTCTGACAGGGGAGGTATGAGGAAAATTACTAAATTTCAATTTACATTCGTTGTTATAGATGTTAGTTAGTGAAAAATCAAACCATTATTGATTTGTAGTTTAATTTATATTTTGATGGTTTATACAAGGCTTCAGCATGCCTCAACATGGGCATTTGAATATTTCCCTCGTGGAGAGTGATCATGAAATGGTGTTAAGTGTTTATTTTGTTAAATATATCATTTTTTAATGTAATTTCTATATATTAATGTCTTTACTTCTTATTGTAATAGATAAGACTTCAACTTGAGAACTAAACACTAGGAGGAGCACCAAGAGCACTCCTCGGCCGTAGTATAAATGAGTGATAGACGTATCACCATCTGATTGACAAGCAAAGGGCAAGAGTTTATTTTGAGGGGATGCAGAGCAATGACTTTTGATTCCAGAGCCCTTTGTTGTATGCCTATGTGGGATTTTTGTACATATTTCGTATTGGATATATTTGACATTTTATGCCTATATGGCATTCTCCTAAGCCTATATGGCTATTTTGTACTAATATTTTATACTAATATCAACATATATTGATGTATGCCTACATGGATATTTGGTTAATACAAATATTTTTTATCGATGGTGTCCATATTTGCATTATAAATCCATGGTTCAATAGATATGACTTAAGTATATTCAAGTGTATACTTTACAAATTATGTGGATACTTTGTGACTTACATGTATTCCAATGTATACTTTGTGAATTTCATGTTTTCATGTGTATACCTTGTATTCATGCATATACTTTGTATTAATTTGTGTATACTATGTATTCATGTGTATACTTTAAGGCTTACGTGTTTTTGAGTACTTGTGCTTCCCTTATTCACATGTACATGCTTGAATTATTCACATGTATACTTATTAATTGGTTAGCCCTTGCATTGATCATTGTTTTCCTTCATGGTTTGTCTTGAATATTAATTGATTGATGCTAAATAACTTCAATAATTCTAGGAATACTAGTAGAGTTACAAATTCCAAAATTGCACAAATTGAAAAGAAAAGATTAACTATAAATAAATGCACTAATTATTAACTTGATAATTGATTAAGAATGAATATAAAATATATCAAGAGATGATCCTTCTAGAATGGCAATTGCTAGCTAGAAAATAGGAAAAGTATTCCCAATACTTTGAAAGTAATAATCCACCCAAAATTGCAACGGGAGAGAAGTGATACAAAGCATGGATGCCTTCAATTACCAATCACAAATTTAATTTATTTCAACAAACCTTCAATCTCCAAAACCCTAACTAGGGTGATTCCTTTCACATCTTCACTATTTGCCTTATAGGTCTGCAGACCTTGTTTCTTGGACCTATCTCACAACTTCACTCTCAAACCCATTAACCAATTATATTTTCAGACACCCTTTAAGGCATACCAAAACATATCTCAAAAGGTCATATAACTCTTTTGGAACAAATCCCTCAAACTAATGCTTCTACATTGTCCCCATAAGCCAAATAGGCCTAATTTATAAAGAAACTCTCCTCTAAACAATCTTCCAACCCCAAATACCTATGGACATTCATTTACCAGTCTATAAAACCATCAAATCTATAGCTTTTAGCTAGTGAATTGCTCATTAAATCCTCTTTATATGGAACCCTCATTTTTAGCAAGTTACAAAGGGTTTACTAAAAATCCAACTTCGGGCAACTTCTTTACACTTCACCAATGCATCAAACATGATTCCAATAGCTTGTGCATGCTTAATCTATCACCAAAATTTTCTGCACCAAGAGTTTTCCTCACCTACCCACCTTTAACCATCAAATTTCACTCAAAACATTCAAATTTGGCAACTAGGGCATCATGCCCAAACCCCCAAGTGACCTCTCCTACTCCCAAAACCATTCAATAAACTAAATCCTACCATATTTGTCCCATTCCACTCAGCTAAAAGAGTTAAAATTAGTGGAATGGGCCATAATCACATTTTTATGTAGATTTAAAATGTTAAAATTGGAGTTTTAGACCCGCCTACAAGGAAAACTCAATAAGATTCTACAACCCCAATGGGAATGCCTCAAACTCAGTCAAAATTATATATAAGACACTAAAACAAAAATTCAAATCAATTTGGAGTCACCATCAGGCTGTACAGGTCATGCAACTACTCTGCAATAGCAATATTCAATAGAAAAGATACAAAATTTTAATGAAAACAAGAGCTTTATTATTCAATATTTCAGAAAACCTCCAACAACCTTCATCCATAGAGTTTCCAACATATTTTAAACCTTAACCAACCTATTACAACTGTTCTAATTTCCCTTTGAATGCCCATGACCTTTGGGCTTCCTCAATTTTTCATTTTTTTGCACTTTTACAACTTTTCAATATTTCACTTTTGTCAATTTTGTAAAAATGTCACATATAAACTAAATGAATCCTAATTACCTATTAGATGGTATATTAGGACCTTATTGAATTGACAAAAAAATTTGCACGCCTAAAACTATCAAAAGACCTCATTTGACAACATTAGCATAAAATGCATTTGGTGTCCCTACACCAAGAAGGCTTATTTAAGATCCTTGAACAATGCATTTCCTAATGCTCCCTTGTTCTTTCATATCTCAATTTAGTTTAATCCAAAGAGTTCCATGAAATTCTTTATCTAAAAGAAAAAAACACGCTTTCAATTAGTATTCCATGAAATGATTCATAGAAAGATTCCAATATATTTAATCCTTTGATTGGAACAACTCAATTAAGCAAAGGATACATAATATTCACAACACTTGCAACACATAATATTCATAGTACATGAAGTAGTTTTTCAGTGTGAAAGAGGACCATGCCTAGTGTAAACATACCTATCAAGATGCGTTGGAGTAGTTTGTTTGGTCACATGAATTACAAAATGAAAGTTGCACCACTTTGCAACTTTACACTGCTTGTATTTGACACTTTTTCCACCAAGTGAAAACTAGAAACCATGGGAAAATGACTCCAAGATAACAAAAACCAAGAGAGGTTATTGTAGAGGGGCCCAATGCGATCCTGTAAGCTCACACAAAGATTTTGTAAGCATCACGGTTTTTGACTAATAGTTCTTCAAAGATTACTTCCCTTTTGCACTTTGGACCCTTAAGGGATCAAGCCGGTTAAACGTAGCTTGGAGTGATTCCATGTGTTTGGGTGCAAAAGAAGACCATTCCTAATGTAAATGTACCTATCTAGATACATTGGAATAGTCTATTTGGTCACACGAGTTGTAGAACAAAAGTTGCACCACTTTGCAACTTTTTGATGCCACCAAGGATTGGCAAACAATAAACTCTCCCTATTTGATACCTTGATGTTTTCTCAAAACTCTCTAAATGCTCTTCAATACAACAAGACACCAAAAGGCTTCAACACACCTTCAAAAGGTCCAGAACTTTACAAATCCAAAATGAGACATCTAACAAGATTAAAACCACCATACAAACACATCTAAACCGCTCACTAGACCCCAAGAACTCAAATTTGCAATTTCACCCTTTAAGCCCTTACAAGCCTAGTAGGAATCCAAACTTGAGAATCAGACATAATTTCTAGAATACACCTTCCAATACAATCTTGAACAATATTCTAGACACCCTTTAAGGCCAAAAAAAAATCCAAAATTCATATAGGGTTCCTTCAAACCAACTCACTCAACCATTGTTGCTACGTTGCTTGAAATTAACCAATTAAATCTATTTAAAAAAGAAACCACCATTAAATTATCACAAAAACCCCAATAATTGATTGGGAAGCACTATAATACCTAAAAAACCTTCAATTCCACCCTTGGTTTGCAGAGATACACCTTTCTTATCACCAATCTATGAAACCCTTGTTTTAGGCCAATTAAGAGAGGGTTTATTGAAAATCCCTATTCCAAACCACACCAGACCATTCCAATGAATCCAACACATCTAAATAAGTATTGAAAAACTTAAGTGACCATGAAAAATTACTGCTCTCATATATTTCACAATTTACCCCACTCAAACCTCCTTTTTTCACCAAAAACTACCCAAAATGCCATCTAGAGCATCACCAAAAACCATGTTCTTGACCTACCCAACTCAAAAAAATTTGTAAAAATGTTCAAGGGACTGAAAATAGCCTATACACCGAGTTATAGAGGCCAACAGTAGGTGGAGGGCTCAAAATTCTATTTTTACTTACTCAAACCCTTAATACATGGCATACACATGCAATTTTGGTATTTTCCTCATAAAATTTGTAAAACTCAATGAATAAACTTCAAACCAGCTGCATATGAAATTAAATTCACCCTAATAACAATTACTAGTCATCTCATATCAAAATAAACCATGTGCAGAACGTACAAAGTGCTGCTACATAGGTATTTTCCACAAAATGCAATAAAAAAGAGAGTTTTTGCATTCAAAATCTGATTTTCTCCAACAACAACCTTTACAATGAATAATCCTGAATTTTTAAACACATTTCCCTCCTCAATCAGCTTCCCCAACCGTACCACAACTAATCATTTTAATTATATGATCGTTGGGTACTTTTAACCTTTACAAATTTTGCATTATTACCCTTTATTGTTGACAACTTTTGCATAGTTTTGCATTTTGAGAAAATTGACTCTCCTAAACCCCTAGAATAATACAAATGACCTATTTAATCCTTATTCCACCTAATAACTCAATCTAACACAATAAAATAACATATTTCCCTATTTTGACAACTTTTACTATTGTTGACAACTTTTGACAAGATTTACAATTTTTTGCCATTTAGACCTTGAACAAGGACTCCAAAGTTGCCAATTTACATCATATAATGGTCTCATTAGACCGTATTTGACCTCAGTTACTCAAAACATACTAGACCCAACACCTAAACTCAAATTTTCATGAAACCATTAATAAAAGTCATTGACATGAATTGGTGCTCTTGCACCACTTTCAACTACATGCATTTGACAACTTTTTTCCCAAGTGAAAATTTGACACCGTGAGAAAATACATCCGAGATGGAAAAAATTCAGAGAGGTTGTTGTAGAGGAGCACAATGCAATCCCATGGGATCAGACAAGAAGATTCTAAGTGTCACAGTATCCAAGTAACAACATGTTAAAGTTTGCAACCATTTTGCACTTTGGACTCTTAAGGGATTGATCCAGTTGAACGTAGCTCAGAGCGATTCCGCATGTTTGGGTGCAAAAGAGGACCATGCCTAGCATAAAAATACCTATTTAGACATGTTGGAATAGTCTGTTTGGTCACACGAGTTGTAGAACGAAAGTTGCACCACTTTGCAACTTTCAACCACTTGCATTTGACAACTTTTTCCCCAAGTAAAAAATTTCCACCACGGGAAAATGCCTCCGAGATAGAAAAAAATAAGATAATTTATTGTAGAGGGGCCCAATGTGATCCCATAGGATTAGGCGATAATTTTCTAAGCATCATGGTATCTGAGTAACATCATGTTGAAGTTTGCAGTCATTTTGCACTTTGGACTCTTAAGGGATCGATCCAATTGAACATAGCTCAGAGCGATTCTATGTGTTTGGGTGCAAAAGAGGACCATGCCTAGTGTAAACATACCTATTTAGATGCATTGGAATAGTCTATTTGGTCACATGAGTTGCAAAACAAAAGTTGCACCACTTTGCAACTTTCAACTACTTGCATTTGACAACTTTTTCCCCAAGTGAGAATTCGCCACCACAGGAAAATGCCTCCGAGATAGTGAAAATAAAGAGAGGTTATTGTAGAGGGGCCCAACTCAATCCCATAGGATTATACAAAAAGTTTCTAAGCATCACCATATCCAAGTAACATTATGCTAAATTTTGCAGCCATTTTGCACTTTGGACTCTTAAGGGATCGATACGATTGAACGTAACTCAGAGAAATTTCGTGTGTTTGGGTGTGAAAGAGGACCATTCATAGCATAAAAATACCTATTCGAATGTGTTGGAATAGTATGTTTGGTCACATGAGTTGCATAACAAAAGTGGCACAACTTGCAACTTTACATTGCTTGCAATTGACACTTTTTCTATGAAGTCAAAATTGGAAACCACAAAAAAATGACTCTAAGATAAAAAACTGAGAGAGGTTATTGTAGAGGTGCCCTATGTTATCCCAATGCCTTATCTAAAATTCCCATAACCAAAATAGTATCCGGGTAATAGGTCGTCAAAGATTGTTTCCCTTTTATAATTTGGACTATTAAGGGATTATGTTGCTTGAATTACAAATGTTTTAAGGAATCAATAAATTTTGATGCAAAGCATGGAGGAAATCAATCTAAAATCACAATTTAAGCCTTTAGAAACAACTTTACAACCCTTTTAAACCTATCTTTCCAACTCTTGACAAATTCACTCAAATTCCCTTGTAGGTCTACAAACCTAGTTTCTAGACCAAAACTCTTAGATCCAATCTCAAACCCACTAACCAATTTTTTATTTAGACACCCTTTAACATCTTACAAATTATATCTCAAAAGAAACATAGGTCACTTTGGACAAACTTTTCCAAAATTATGCAACTACGTTGTCCTAGATCTCAATTAGGTCACTTTAACAAAGCATCACCCACTCAAACACCTTTCCAACCCTAAATATTCATGGACAATCACTTACTAGTCTACAAAATCTCCAAATCCACAAATTTTGATCAAAGAATTATTTCCTAATACACCAAAACATGAAACCCTCACTTTATGTCATTCCAAAGGTGTTTATTGAAAAACATTGTTCTAGGCTTCTCCATAGCCAACTAAGGCCTCAAACACCTTTAGTTACATATGCACATGCTTGAAGGTTCATCAAAATATACCCCTCCTCTAACCATCAAATTTCACTCAAAATACATAGTTTGGTAATTAGGGCATCATGCCTAGGCACTCAACTTGCCTTCCTTGGCCTTCCAAAGCTTCAAACACTTCAATATATGCTTGCTTATGCCAAATTTATCATCTCCCAATGTTTCCTAATACAATTTCACCAATACCCAACATCAAAACTCCATTTTTAAGCCAAAATTAACTCAATTTCCTCTGGGGAAACAACCAAAAACACTCCTAAACATTTTCCCTACTCCTAAATCTTATTCCAACATCTAATACTAACATTTTAGACTCATTCCATTGAGCCATAGAGAGAAAAAATAGGTGGAATATGTCATTTATTCATTTTTAGTCTTCAAACTCTTATGGTTGATTTTACAGACTCAGAGTCAATAATTTGACGATAAAATTCTTAAAACTCAATGAATTTCCTTCACTCAGAAGCCAAAACGTAGCTAACACCTATCTCTACCAATTGGAAAATCTTTTAGGACATAATACTTCTGTACAACTAAGTATAATAGTTTGCAACATAAAAATTCAATGAAACACACAAAATTACAAGAGAAATTAGGGGATTTTTATTGTTTTTCCTTCACAAAAGCCTTCAACAACCTCTTCCTTCGATTTCCCAACATATTTAAACCTTAACCAACCTATGAAAACAGCTCTAACTTCCTTTTTAATTCCCATGAACATTAAGCTTCTTCAAGTTTACATTTTTTTGCACTTTTTTCATATTGACAACTTTTAAATTTTTGCAATTTACATCATTTTGACAAATATGCAACATGAACTCCAAAATGAACCCAAAACCAACTAACATGACTTATTACATTATAAATTGGTCTAATATAACCTTATTCAATTGACAAAAATCAAAACACAAAACTAACTTAAGACTTCCATTAACAAAATTTGCTTAATAACCTTGGTGCCCCTGCACCAAATTTCAATATTTGAGTAAATCTCATTACAAGTAAATCTCATTGCAATTCCTTAGGTACTCTGTTCTCACATATATTTTACAATGTAACTCATACATTTTAAATTCTCTTATAATTTCTACATCATAGGTGCTCATCATGAGGTTAACTTCAAATGAGTAGCTTGAAATTCCCTCGCTAAGCTTCACATGCTCTTTTATAATGGCTTCAAATTAGAATTGAGATTCGTCAAGATCATCAAAATAAGGATGTTGCATTTCTTTTTTGGCTGAGATTCTCTTTGATGGCTCATAAATCAGCATTTTTTGTAAGGAGAGACCAATCAATTTTTAGTAGTTTACTTATGAATACACAAAGTAAAAGAAGAAAAAGAAAGAGCATCCAATATGGAAATGAAATGAAAATAGATGGAAGGCACTTATAGACAACAAATCCACACCATTTGGTTCCAACTTGGGAAAAAAAAGGCATAAATCTTGATGCTTCCATTGAGGATAGGCATGCCATTCTCTCAACTTAGTCACTCTTGGTCATACATCTTCACTGGGAGTTCCAAGATACCTATTTCACACAACACCTCTCATGAATATAATAACTTGAAATTTGAGATTCTCTTATAATGTGTAAACCATAGGTGCTCATGATAAGGTTAACTTCAAATAAATAACTTGAAATTCCCTCACCAAGCTTTGCAGGAACTTTTGTAATGGCTTAAAATCATAATTGAGATTTGTCAAGATCATCAAAATAAGGATGTTGCATTATTTTTCTAGTTGAGATTCTCTTGGATGGATCATAAATCTTCATTTTTCTACAAGGGGACACCAATCAATTTTTAGCAGGTTACTTACAAATAGGGAAAGTAAAAGAAGATGATAGCATTGGCATCAAATAAATTAATGTGCACATACAAGTATAAATTAATAAGAACCAATGTGCATACTTACAAATTAATCCAACGAACCATCCACATCTTCTCTGCTCTTTATTGTGTCAAGTATTGCCTCATGGTTAGACTCATGGACCATCAACAAGGTCTTGTTCAGAGGTCTACCACCATATTTGTTCAAAGAAACATTGGATGCCACAACAAGGTTTGAGTAATGAAGAATCTTACGATGCGTGTCAAAGTCTTGAAACAACCAATGTTTAACACTCTTATGTGGGTACCTTCTAAGCCACATTCATGTGACAACAACTGAGCCTATAGGATATTAGATGTTTTCTCCATCTATAACTGGGGCCTCCAATTTATTTTTGGCCTCGACACAATGAAACAAGTAATAATATGTTCCCTCTTCGTTGTCTTCATCTGCAATAACTACATAAACATGCCCTACATTGATATGTGCAACAAATCTCTTGAAATTAGTCAACATTATGAATACACTACACGGTAAGATAACAATAGGAATTTCAAAAACTAAGCACGTAGATATATTACCTCCTTGAAATAGATCTGATACATGGTCAAAGTCGACTGATGATTCCATCTATGTTAGTTCCAATGCCATTGGAGGGTGATACATGTGAAGTGGGCTAAGATAACTTCTCAACCATTTGTCAACCCACTCCCCTGACTCACAATTATTCAAAGCTTGCATTGTACATGAAGAAAAAAAGCATGCCATCTTCCATGCATTGATACTCCATGAAACTACATGTGAGCTAAGGAAAGAGTGTAGCTCATTCGATCCTATTACTATAGAACAATCCTCATATGGTGAAATGCTAGTACCATCCATCAACCAAAGGAATCTATTAACTGAAGATGTACCTGCATTACCTAGACCCATCGAAGCATTGCACCACTCCACGATTGATCTTGCATCTGTCAACTTTGCATTGTCTTTATACTTTAACTCTTCTCATGCTAATTCTCTTTTCACACATGCTCCTGCACCATCGTGCTCCCCCTTTTCATGCTCGACCTCACAAAAGTTCCACATGTTGGCCCCATAGCTGTTGTTGCACCAAAAGATCAACCTGTTAATGCCTGATACAACATCTAGAGTTAACGGATCTACGAGAGGTGGTTGGTCCATGTTGTGAATCCCGAGGGGAGCACTAAACATATGCCAACAAACTCCCCCTCAACATTACCCAAGGGGATTCGAACTTGACACCTTTGGCTCCGATACCAATTTTTGGCCCCACAATTGTCGTTGCACCAAAAGATTGACCTGTTAATGCCCGATACAACTGCTAGAGTTAATGGATCCATGGGAGGCGGTTAGTCCATGTCATGAATCTCGAGGGGAGCACTGACCATCTGCCAACACCAAATATGTTGAACACCTATAATGACATGCATCCTGCTCAACCAGTAGAACATGCACGATTTCTTGAACTATGTTGCACAGTTATCCAACCATATTATATGTCGACTGTATGCTATGCCCCTCTAAGCTAAATCACTGTAGAACATCTGGAAGCAACCTTGCATGAACTTTGGATAATGTGTGTGATCATCACTAATATAAAAGTGATACTTCCTCAATACCTTCGTTTGGTCCTCTATACTATCAGTTGCATGAATGAATGTTATGTGAACAAATATCGAAACATGTGTGGAGTTGTAATACTATGACTGCACCTCACACTGTAGCTATAGAGTGTAGTTCTATGAAAATTAAACCATTGATACTATGATGTCAACTAGAAAGGTGTCCTTTCATAGCTTGAATTATATGTCCAACCATCGGGCTATATGGGTATGCCTTGCATACTCAAACACTATATTTTCATGAAACATGGACATAAACTGATACACTAGAATCTTCTAAATAACCAAATCACACCTTTTTTCTTGAGACCCATCTTTTCTAACGTATGCCACTATTTTATACTTCCCAAACACTACTAGTTGTTTTCCCACCTCATCTATGCTTTCCATATGTTGACATATTGGCATACACTGCAAGCCATCACAACACTCGCATGAGCCATCCAAGCATGCTATCCTATAGAATATTTTGCCATCCTCTATCTCACATAATTTTTTTGATAAGAACTCTCTTGATGATGTTGGTGAGGCTTCTAAGCCACAATCCTGCAAAACATCGTTAGTATGCAAATCTAAACATATAGAACGATAAACATCATAATGGTTAGAGAATTAAATATGTAGTCTTAATAACTGAAGGGGTAGTCAAGAAAGCTTTTGTAAACACCTTTTTAAGAGCCTTGTGAAGGCTTGCAAAAGATAAGATTGTATTTTGGAGAAATTTTGAGAATAAAAGTACTTTTTTCTACAATTACAACATTCTTTTATGTTATTTATTAGTTTGTATAGTCAATACAATATCATCAGGCCTTACCTTTCATTGTTTTAGATAGAACATTGAATTAGATTTCAATCCAACTTGATTTGGAGGGATCTAATTGAGTTAAAGGTTTGTTTTGAGTCACTTTACAATAAATTGCTTGTAACCCTTAAAATGAGGGTTTGAGAGTCTAGGGAGAGTTTAAGCAACCATTCCACCAATGGAAGATTTATAATTGGTGGAATGGATCATTTTTGAGTGTTCTATATTGTGTGTGTGTGTTGGTATAACAGAAGAAGGTGAAACACAAAAGATATGTTGCTGCTCCAAGTAAATTTCTAAGATTTCCATGCATGAAATGGTGCCTATAGGTTAGGGTTTTGTGAAATGATGGTGGTAAATGCTTGGAGGTGGTTTGGTTACCATGTGCAGACATATACAGTTTTTTTGAGGCCTTGGAAAGTTGGTATGAGGTTTGGAAATCATACATCCAATAAACCCCTGTTACATTTAGTCTAAGTTGGCATAAAGTGAGGGTTTGTGCTTTGTGACTTTTGAAGGGACTTAAGGGATTAAAAGATGGTAGATTCTAATGTTTTAGAGTGTGATGCAATACTGTTTATTGTTATTCATGGTCGTGGAGTCAAATTGAAGGTAGTTTCTTTGTATTTTAGGCCTAATTGGGGCCCTATTCTATGGGACAGCCAATTATTCTGGTAATTTTTTCAAAACATCCTTAGCAAATATTTTGATATGTTATAATAGGCTCAAATGGGCTCCTAAAGATGTGTTTAGTTTCTAAAGATTCAATGTGGCTCAAGAAATATATCTGGTTTAGTGTTTATGGTCTATTACAAGAAATGGATGTCATGGGTGTAATAAGTTGTGAAACTAATGATATTGTGTTATGAAAAGGTGATTTGCTTTGTTCCTATTAAGGTGATGATGGTTAAGAATAATTTGGGTCTGGTAAAGGTTTGGAGTCAAGAGTTTTTGTTTTAGTGCTTTATAGCAATGTGGAAACAAGGTGCAAATTGGTGTCTTGGTGAGAATGGTTGATGAGTTGAGTGATTCAAAGTTTTCCAATGGTGTTTTTATTTTGAACCAATCAAGATAATGATGTTCAAGGTGTTTTTAGGGTCTATGGTGAGTTGGTAACTTTATTTGGTAATTTGGTGCCTTTTAGCAAAGTGAAACAAGTTACAAAGTTGTGGATTTTGGTTGAAATTTTTTTTGATCTTCTCAGTTTGGGATTAGGGTCAAAAGTACCCTTGAAGTTTGTGGAATTGTGTAGATGCTCTGCATCAAAAAGCTTTGGAGAGTGGTATGCACATCCATAATAAAGGATTGAGAAATTATGTTTTTTTACTTCCTTAAAACTTATGTCATATATATGTGTATATAAAATGTGGAAGCATACATAAGGTAAGTCAATTTTTAAATAAAAAAATTCCTCAAAGAGATGTGGTTTAAAAATGTAATTGGGAAGTGTATAGAATTGTGTAATTTAAAATGTACATTGACAACCTAAGGTTATAATGAAAAACAAGCAATGATCAACATGGAATATGCAAAATAACAAAAATGAAAGAAAGCCATAATAGAAAGAAGGAAAATGTGTAAATACTTCACATACCTAAAAAACCGGATTTTTAAATGGAGGAGTTCTACCCAATTATGTAGCTTTGGATTCTTCTTTCTTCAAACTCCTCAACAACTTGACTTTTTCAAAAGCTTGTTCCCCTCCAAACTTCAATTTTATATCACTTTTGAGTGGACTTTAGACTTAAATTGATATTATATGTCTTTCAATGTGAAAAATCTTCTATTTCATGCAAAGGTGGTGGAATGTGAAAAACATGCATGCACACTTCACAACATCATCAAAAAGCTACTTTTTGTTGGAGCACATGCACAACTAGGAGAATATACAAAATGTGGGCCTTGATATCATTCTATCTCTCTCCCCTCTACCCTTATACCCTAATTCTATCTCTCTCCCCTCTCCCCTCTACCCTTAACCCTTATACCGTCTATCATATACCCTCTCTCTCTCTCTCTCTCTCTCTCTCTCTCTCTCTCTCTCTCTCTCTCTCTCTCTCTCTCTCTCTCTCTCGCTCTCTCTCTCTCTCTCCTACACCTTCTCCCTCTCTCAAATCTCTCTCTCACTCAATCACTCCTTCTATCTCTCTCCCTTCTACCCTTAACCCTTATACCCTCAACCCCTATACCCTAATTCTATCTATCTCCCATATATCCTCTACC